>CM057095.1:12219958-12672458 GCA_029959045.1 Taenioides sp. WSHXM2023
GTTTAGTTTACGCACAAACACTGATAAGGACTAAACCAGGACCAAACGAGGTCTAAACCAGGTCTAAAGTGGATCAGGCCTCCTCAGAATTCACAGCCACAGTCCAAAAGCATCAGAGTGGGACTTCCTCTGAACTAACAACCTGCTGTGAGAGGAGAGAGAGATGGAAGGAGAGAGAGAGGGAGAGAAAGGAGGAGGGAGGGAAGGAGGGAGGGAGGGAGAGAAAGGGAGGGAAGGAGGAAGGAGAGGAGGAGGAGAGGGGAGAGAAAGAGAGAAGGGGTGGAAAGAGGGAGAAGATGGGGAGCGAGAGGAAGGAGAGAGGGAAGGACTCATGAAGGGAGAGAGGGATTAGAGAGTATTGGAAGGAGAGAGCGTGATGGAGGGAGTAGGACAGTGAAGTGGTGATGGAAAGAGGGAGAGGAGAAAGGAGTGGAGGGGAGAGAAAAGGAGAGGCGGAGGAAGGGGAGGAGTGGGCGATAGATAAGAGGGACAGGAGAGAGGAGGGAGAGATGGAAGAAGTGAAGGTGGAGCTGTGTCCTCTCCTCTGGCCTGGACCTCGTGGCTCGGCAGGTTCTTCTCTAAAGTGAGCACCACAAACTTTCTCAATGGGGGAGCAGCTGAATTATGAAAGATTTTAAATAAAGTTGATTTTGATTTGATTCAATTTAAGCAAGTTTTCAAAATTTAAAGTATTGAGCAGCGGTGGTACAGGCGATGGATTTTTAGAGCTTCTGTAGTCTCAGTGAGGAGTTTAGATCCTGTGTCTCCTCACCCACTGCAGAATCCAGGAGAAGGAAGCGAGGAAAGAGAAACGAGACGTGCCCAGAGTCTCACTCGCAGGAGGACATTTTGTCCCGTGCAGTGTTTCAGTGTAAACCTCAACAGGAAGTGCGCCGCCTCATCTGTTTAAAGCAGCACCGCCGGATGTTCAAGGGGACTCTGTCAACAAATGTCTCTCAGCTTCACTTCTAAACACTGAATACATTTGCAGAAGATGTGAACTTTATTATTAGGGACGTACCAATAACCGAAATATCGTTATATCGTATTGTCAAAAGTCTTGAAGGCCGTCAGAATATATCGAATTACAAGTTTCTTCGCTTAAATTAATAGTTTTGAAGATTTTTGTGATTTTCATGTCTTTCTTATTCTGTAAAGTACTTTGATTTACTTTGTGTACGAACTGTGCTTTACAAATAGAAACAGCTAAAAAACAGGGAACTACATAGACCATGATCCTTTGCTGTTTCAGTGCAGACTACAGGAAGAAATAACCCGGACATCTGTTCCCTCAGGAGGTGTTCCGGGCATGTCCCACCAGGAGGAGGCCCCAGGGAACCGGACACGCTGGAGGGACTATGTCTCTCAGCTGGCCTAGGAACACCTTGGGGTCCCCCCAGAGGAGCTGGAGGAAGTGTCCGGGGTGAGGGAAGTCTGGGAGTCCCTGCTTAGACTGTTGCCCCCGCGGTAAGTGGAAGAAGATGGATGGATGGACAATCTTAAGTGCCACCCATGTACGACTTTACACTTGGTCCAGCCCGGAACTTTAAAAGAGGGAGCTCGTTTTCGGGGGGACTGTTTTAGAAGAAAAAGGAGGTAAGAACAAAGAAAAACACCACACCATTCATTAAAAGACAATAAAATACACTAACACACACATCAGCACTTAAAACATCCCAAAACACACATATTGCACCGTCTGTATTGCACCGTCTGTATTGCACTACTCAATTTAAATGGTGATTGGTTAATTAATAATGTTCCTTTTCCTCCACTGTGCGTCAGGATTAAAAGCGGTAAAAGAAAAGACGATAAATACATTATGTCTTTTGTAATACGTGCAAATGTGTTTAAAGTGCAGTGTGCGTTCAAAGTGTTTTAAAGTGTCGTAGCGAAGGGTTAAAGTGCGGAGTTTTTCTTAAAGGAACAAACCGCCTGTTTCAACTGGAAATGTCGCTGTTTTCGGGGAATTTAATTTAATCCATTTGTGTTGCGTAACAGAGGCGCGCGCCGAAGCCAGAACAAAATATTCAAAACAGAACCAGCGTGGCTCTAGTGTTGTGCGTACTTTTGTTGTGTCCTCTGGCAAGACACTTCCCTTGGGTTTATAATGTATATATTTATAATAATTTAACTACACGACAGCGGCACATTTTAACCTTCACAAACTGTTCATTTCTTAAACCTTCACAGAAGAATTCCCTCATAGTAAGTCTACAGAGTCTAAACCAAATTTTGATCTACAGCTCTGTTTAGAATGTTTAAATAGACTGTCCCACGTTAATAAACATATGTAATATATAAAAATAATGTTTCAGGGAGCAGGAAGAGCATTTTTTTAAGTTTTACAACACTCGTTTTTGGAGAAAAGCATCTACCTGTTTTACTTAACACATAAAAACATTAAAGCCATTATGATTTATATATATTTCATTGCATTTGAAAATGACGTGAATATTTTGGAACTGTTTGAATTTATATTATAACCATGTTTTTTCGTTCAGAGCAGTGGTAGGAAACTCTGCGTGTGTGAGACTTCCATATTCCGTATGTTTCCTACATTTGCAGCAGGTTTGGTCTTGTTCTCCTCATCTCAGAAGATCAGATCAAGAGCCTGGTTGCACAGTGATTCATGATCTCAGTCCCCAAAATGTCACCTCAGGTACCTTCATACCTCACCCGCTCCTCTCCCACCCTCCAAACACAAACTCATTCACACGTGTTTTTATTTTATTACATTGCAGGTGCAGCTCTTGTGTTTGTTTCAAGTCACGCTCTGACCTCTGGATGACCTCTGTTCCTGATGTGCTCCAAATCCAGGATGATCACAACTTTCACTGTTTTCAGGTTCTCCCATGGTCCACCTGTCCCTTCAAAAACCGACAGGGTCTGTGGGAGAACCTGGGGCACGAGGGAATCTCCATCTGTTTTTGTTCCTCTCTGTTATTATTTTATATTGTGATGTGTGAGCTGCTGTGTCCAAATAATTTCCCTTGTGGATCAATAAAGTTTGTCTAAGTCACTGACCTCTTGAACTCTTGAACTCTTGAATTCTTGACCTCTTGACCTCTTGACCTCTTGAACTCTTGAACTCCGTCACCACTGTCCCATAAACACAAACATGGAGCCTGTCCGGTTTCACACTTTCAACATTCCCTAAAACTTCCATTTTCCTTCATTTGACGCGCACTGATGGATCTAAAATCCATCCCAGCCTCAGTGTCCAAACATTTGTAGCACCTGTACAAAAGTATAACATTTTAAAATATTTTCATTTTTGTGTATTTTGGCAAAATTTAGGAAAAGTCGTCAAATTTCAGGATAAAGGAATGACGCTTAAGGTATTTTTACAGCTGCCGAATGTCAAAACGGGTCAGATTTTAAACTATTTTCTGATCTGTTCTAATGTTTCCTCGTCACAAACAGACCTGGAGTTGTGCATTTTTAGGCTGAGTTCTTCTCTCAAACAGAAAACACTCTGTTCCACCTCGTGATGTCATGAGGTGACACAGGAAGGAAGGTGCTCCACTGTGTTTTTAACCTCAAACTTCACTAGAGTCATTTGGATAATTTTAGCTCCAGAATTGCCGATCGCTGCTGAACTAAAGGTAAAAGGAGCTGTTCACTTCAAATTTAACTTTAACTACCACTTCATGACATCATGACGTGGAGCAGAGCATTTTGAGCTTTGGAGATGTAGACAGACTAATAATGTTTGTTTCTGGGCAATATTTCGTATAAGCAGCTCTCAAGGTCAGAATAAATCAGCTGCGAATGGCATTACAAAGCGTTTTACCCTCTGATAATCAGGAAGAGCGCTGTTAGCATACTAGTTGCCGTTAGCATCACAGTGACAGCAAAACTTTGGCCTCTGAGAGTTCTGACCTGCCTCCAGCTCAGGTGTAACTTTTCTCCATGGAGATGTTATTGCTTCGTCTGGAATGTTCCGCAGTATGGCATTAAACCTTTCTATCGTCATGGAGACCAAAACAGACCGAGTAACAGGTCAAATCTGTGGAGAGGCGACCCCGCTCACAGTCAGAATGTCTGTTTTTCTAGGTATTTTTGGGCGATAAAACCACCTGTGATTGAATAAATGTAAAGTAGAGCTGTTTAATGTCACACTGTGGAACATTTGAAGCAGAGCGATGGCGTATCCGTAGAAACAAGCAGGTGACGGACCCCCAACCAGAAAGTTACACAGTGCAGCTTTAAAGTATGGACAGATCAGAGAAGAAGTCTTGAGTCTGTTTTTGTTGTAGCGTCTTCCTCTCATTAGCAAATGTTTACTTACCCATAATCCCCCTGGGCATCACCCCCTCCCTCCCTCCCTCTCTCTCCCTCTCCCTGTGGGACCTCCTCTCCTCTCTCATCCCTCCCTTTCTTCTCCCTCCTCTTCTGTCCTCCTCTCTCCAATACACTCCCCTTCACTTCTCCTCTTCCTTCCTCACTATTCTCTTCCTCCCTCCTCTCCTCCTCTCTTCCTCCTCACCTCCTCTCTCCCGCTCTCCTCCCCCTCTGCTTTCCTCCCTCCTCCTCTCTCCTTCTTTCCTCCCTCCTCTCCTCCCCTCCCCCTCTGCTTTACTCCCTCCTTCCTTCCTTCTTCCTCTCCTCCCTCCTTCCTCTCTCCTCCTCCCTCTCTCCTCTTCTCCTCCTTCTCTCCTCCTCCAAGTACAGATGCTTAAAAAAATGACTTAAAGATGCACTTTTTGTGTAACTTTTCTGTTTGAGGGTTTGTTAATACATGACCTTTAATGAAAATCTGTAAATCTGTGCATTTTCAATAAAAAATTTAAACATCGTAAAAGTTTTTTTATTTCAAGAAAGTTGCAAAATCTCGACCCTTAAAAATGAACCTGGTCCTGCGGCGCTTCTGCTGCGGCGATGGATCTGAAGGAGTTTGTGTGTGTTTGTGTGCGTGTGTGTGTGTGTGTGTGTGTGTGTGTGTGTGTGTGTGTGTGAGATCTGAGAGGGGGTGTGGCTCCCTGAAGACCCGACGCCGCGCTCTGATTGGTCTAAACGGCGGGGGTCTGAGGTGGGCGGGGCCTCTCCCTGACAATAACAGAAGTGCACATGTGAAAGTGGAGCTGAGGAGAAAGAATGTACAGAGCGACAGTGAAAAACAAGATAAAGCTGCACTGTGTAACCTTTGTCCTGGAGCGTCTGTCGCCTGAGCTTCAAATTTCAGCAATTTCTCACTTGTTTTTCACAAAGATTTAAATAAAGAAAATAAAACTAAAAGTTTGAAAGCTCTACTTAATAACTTTAATGAAAATCTGTTTCTGAAACTTTATAAAAACGCGTTATTGAAGCATTTCGCCAAATCTTGAGCCTCTCCATCCCTTTGCTCTCTATGCTTAGTCACTCCCCCTTCAGAGCGCTATCACAACTGTGTCCGGTTAATGAAATGACTGCAATCGCATCAGGTTTGTCCAGTCGCTGTGTACAGTTTTGTCTCATGTTTTTGTGTATTCATGGAGAATCGTCGCGTGGGGGACGTAGGCTTGTGGGCGGAGCCTCGTACAGGAAGGCCCAGGAGAGATCGCTAGATTACTTAAACATGCATAGATGACTCTCAAACCTCATCAGGCAGGATTTTAATGAAGGAACAATGTGATGACATGGGAGAAAACTCCAAAAAGTTCATTTTGGGGGTTTAGGTTAAGGTTAGGTCATGGTAGGAGCGTTTGTTCTCTGCATTTGACCCGTCTGCGTGACCTACCTCCAGATCTTGGTCTAGTCTTGGTCAGGACTGTCTTAGCTGGAGGATCGGGCCTGTTGTGGATGTTTTTGGGATGTACCTGAAGGAAAAACACACACGGAGAAAACATGCAAACTCCACACAGAACCTGGGATTGTCAAGTCAACGAACAAACGCCGAAACGTCCCCATTTACCCGGGACAGTCCCAGTTTTGAGCCCTGTGTCCCCTGTCCCAGCAGATTTATCCAAAACCACTGATTTGTCCCAGCTTTATACAAGAAATGTCCCATGTGTTGCTATTTTTGATCAATCTGATCCCCGCCAACAGCAAAAAGAGGCATAAACTGTGATTTGTTCAGCTAAAATACAGAAAAGCTGCTTAAAAATGACCAAATGCAAAGAAATTGTGATTATACTGACTCATGTTTATAAAATTGGGACAAATCGCTGGTTTTGGATAAATCTACGTCTGGTCAGCCTAATAATACTGCAGTTACATTTACTTGAGTAACTTTTTAAATAAAATACTGTTACTTCTTACTTTCTTCTTCCCTCTGTGAGTCTAAAGTGACATTATGAAATGATTTGTGTTTCTTCAGATATGAGTTAGTTTGTCTTATTTTTGTGTCTGTCCTTTGAAAACAAACATTCTGACTGTGAGCGGGGTCGCCTCTCCACAGATCTGACCTGTAACTCGGTCTGGTTTGGGCAGCCTCCACCGGAAAAGCTACACAATGAAGCTTTAAGTAATAGAATTTTGAAGTGACGTTCAAGTCAAGAAAGAGGAACGTCACTTCAAAATTCTCTATTTCCTATTACCTAAAGCTGCACTGTGTAGCTTTTCCGGTGGAAACGATGCTACTGGCTTGTCTCCATGGAGATGTTATTGCTTTGCCTGGAATGTTCCACAGTGTTGCTTTAAATGTTTCTTTCTAACATTTATTTCAGGTGTTTCAAAAATACCATAAAAACATGTATTTTTATTGTAAGCGGGGTTGCCATTCTACTGATCTGACTTGTAACTTGGCCTGATGTGGTCACTTGTGGTCTCCATGGAGATATTATTGGTGTAATGCCATACTGCGGGACATTTAACGCGATAAAATCTCCAGGAGTAAAGCGTTTGACAGAGCCTCCACCAGAAAAGCTACACAACGCAGCTTTAGGCGACAGAACTGTGGAGTGACGTTCCTCTTCCTCGACTCCCTCCTCCGTCGACAGTCACATGACAGTCACATGACCTTCTCCTGTTGTTTTTGCGCAGAGGCTCGTGCTACGTGCTAAAAGCGCTAATCCACAGAACAGGACATTCCTCGGCTCGTGTTTGTTCAGAGCTGAAGCCGAGCCACACGCCGCCTCACACACGAGAGCGCGAAGACGTGGGTTATGTTCACGCTTTTTTACACTGCACCAGGAAAAGGACTTTACTACACAAAATCCATGTTACCATGTGGTGAGCGGATTTTCAGAATTAAAAACGGGAACACACGTGGGTTGGGATAGTTGGAATAAATAAAATTGTGAAAAGAGCGTGGAACATTATCCATTCTTGACTCAGTTGTGGATCAGTCATCTTTTTTTTTTTTTTTTTGTCTTATGGTCATTTTTAAGCACGGTTTCTATATTTTAGCTAAACAAATGACAATACTTTACTGTTGGTGGGGATCAAATTGGTCAAAAATGGGGACAAGTGGGACATTTTTTTGTATAAAACTGGGAAAAATCGCTGGTTTTGGATAAATCTGCTGGGACAAGGCTCAAAACTGGGACTGTCCCGGGTAAATAGGAACGTCTGATGACTCTGTTGTTTCCTCCTCAAAATCAGACCTGGAGTTGTGTTTGTTTCATTCACATGTTTGAGTAACACTTTATTATTCGTATGGCTACATCTCCAAACCACTTTTTTCAGGTTAACAGCTCCTTTTACTTCTTTAGTTCAGTCGAGATCGGCAGTTCCAGGGCTGAAATGATCCAAATGACTCTAGTGAAGGTGTTTGGTGTTTGGATTTCCACATGACATCACAACGTGCAACAGAGTGTTTCCAGTTTGAGAGAAGAATTCAGCCTAAATCTGCAGCGTTTGTGAGTTAAACATGTGTGAATGAAGCAAAAACACAACTCCAGGTCTGTTTGTGACGAGGAAACATTATAAATAACAACCTGTCTCTATTATTTCTGATAAATTTGTTGTTCATGAACTTCTTCTCTCTCAGACGAGGCTCCCGGACAGTGGAGTAAATATAGAATTTAGTTTAAAAGTGGATTTCCTGTAAAAACACGAGCAGTTTTTTCACATTTGTCACAGAATTAAACAAACTTAACCTCAGAGAAAAGTCACGTCTCTTCCCGATCGTCTGCTTGTCTCTCTGACCGTAAACCCGCTCACTTGAGAAGAACGAAACATCCCAAAATAACAACGGAAAATGGACCTAAAGGTGCACCGTGTAACATTTCCTCATCTCCTTTGCCTGGAAAGCTGCACAGAACGGCATTAATGACCCTGTTCATGTAATGAACAGACCGGCTCGTCAAAGTCTGATCCCATCAGATCTCAGAAGATCAGCAGGACTGGGCCTGGGCAGGACTTGGATGGGAGACACTGGGAAAATCAGGTGCCACGGGGGGGCGCCAGTCGTAAAACCTGTTGTTATTATTATTATTATTATTATTATTATTATTATTATTATTATTATGTCAGATATAAAAAGTTTAATGTCATACTGTGTAACATTTCAGGCAAAGGAATAACATAAAGCAGCAGAAGAACATGAAGCAGAAGAAGAACATAAAGTAGAAGAAGAACATAAAGCAGAAGAAGCCTTTTATTATTGAGCCTTTTATTACCGACTTCTTCCTCATCGTCATTGGGACAGAGGAAAACAAACATCATCACTGGATTAAAGAGGCAAACGAAATACAAAAACATGCCCACGGGACGATAAACCGGGACGAGGGGGCTTTTTTACTCTCACACACCTGAGATACTGTCCTGAGGAAGTGGAACTGCAGATGGCGCTGTTTTCCTGCCTCCACCGGTGGGAAGACGGCGCCAAAACCTCTGAGGAAGACCGCAGGGAGCAGTCGAAACTGTCCGGTATGAAAACAAACTCTTGGTCTGAAAAAAGAACCTGAAAACATAAATTATCTGAAGAAGAAATGAACCTCAATGGACCAGTTTTTATCATTTTTGTCTTTTAGCCAAAATTAAACCAGTTTTATCTTTTTCAGACTTTTAGCATGCCATGTTTGCTTTTATTTCTGGACAACTGCAACGCACTTTATGCTGGAATGAACCAAAATGCACTTTTATCGCCTGCATTTAGTCCAGAACTCTGCTGCGCCAGCGCATAATGCCAATTCTTGTGTCGTTGAAATTTTAATTTTAGAACTGATTTTAGGATTTTATTGTTTGTTTTTAGAGCTTTGACTGGACTGGACACACAGTGGAGTGTTCTCTGTGTCTTTTATTGTAGTTTTATTGATTTTATTCAATTAATCTTATGGGTCTATTTTACAGTTTTATTTATTTGCTTTTTATTATGTTTTTATTGTATTAAATTATTGTTTTTTTTTCTATCTGCAGCACTTTGGAAACAGTTTTCGTTAACTTAAAAGTGGATTTAAGTAAACAATGTCTTTCCTGTGTGTTAGAAAATGCTTTGACCCTGCCCCTGCCTGACCCTGCCTGCCCCTGCCTGACCCTTGAGCGTGTGTGTATGTGTGTGTGTGTGTGTGTGTGTGTGTGTGTGTGTGTGTGTGTGTGATCCTGCTGTTTAAATAAAGTTATGTTAAACTCAGGGGCTAGCCGGATGTTTTTGTTTATAGCATTTCGGTGACTTAGAGCGGCGAACATAAACAAACTAAAGACTCCACGTTTACCACAAAACACCAGGAGAAGCTCCAGAGACGAAGGTCCAAGAGAAAAAGAATGTTTTAGTGTAAAGTTCACGCCCGCTGTGACGTACGCACTTCCTTCTTCAGTTTGATTTTCTTAACGGGCGATACACGATGCACTTGTTTCTTTTATGACGTCGTTTAAGATCAATATTGTGATTGAAAATGTCCAAATTAAAAAAGACAAAGACACAAGCACAACAGAGAGTGCGCAGTTAGCATGCTAAGATTTAGACTTGGACAAACTTTATTGATCCACAAGGGAAATTATTTGGACACAGTCGCTCAAACATCACAATATAATATAATAACAGAGAGTAACAAAAATAGATGGTGTAGCAAAAAGAGCAAGAGACATGTGTCAAATGAGACATAATTATAAAAATAAATGTAAATGTACAAGTCAAAATAAAATAGAAAAATAAGTAATAAAATATAAAATAAACTATAAAATCACAGCTATAAACAAGAGACAAGAACGACAGTGTAAATACTCTGCTGATCGACAGGGCATAAGGTTATCCGTTACTTACGATTGAGTTGTTGTACAGTTGTAGGGAGTATTATCTCCTCTGTCCCCCCTCTCTCCTCTCCCTTTTCCATCTCCCCTCCCTCCCTCTCTCCTCCCTCTTTCCTCTCGTCCCTCTGTCCTCTCCTCCCTCTCTCTGTTCCTCTCCTCCCTCTGTCCTCTCTTGCCTCTCTCCTCTCCTCTCTCCCCTCTCTCCTCTCCTTCCTCTCTCCTCTCCTCCCTCTGTTTTCTCTCTTGTTTCGGGGCACGTTTACTTTACAGACCCAGAAATAGACACAGGCTGAATATTTAGATTCAGACGGGACAAACTGTACAGAGACGTCCACCTAATGAAGACATGCGGAGGAGAGAAAGAGGGAGGAGAGGAGAGAGAGGGAGGAGAGAGAGATGAAGAGAAAGAAAGGAGAAAAGGGGAAAAAATGGAACAGGGATAGAGAGAGGAGAGGGAGAGACGAGGAGAGAAAAGAAAGAGAGAACACTTGACTATGCAGATCAAGTGTCTTGCCAAAAGACACAATGACAGCTTTCATCTCTCTCCTCTGTCTCTCTCTTCCCTCTCCCCTCTCTCATTCCGTCTCTCGCTCCCCTGTCTTTCCCTCTCTTCTTCCTTTCTCCCTCCCCCTCTCTCTTTTCCCTTTCCTCTCTTGCCCCCCTTTTCTCCCAATCTCCCTCTTCCCTCTCTCTTTCTGTCTCTCTCTCCTCTCTATCTTCCCCCTCTCTCCTCCCCCTGTCCCCTCTATTTCTCCCTCTCCCCACCCCCCTTCTCTCTCTTCTCCCCCTGTCTCCTCTCTCTCTTCCCTCTCTTTCTGTCTCCTCTCTCTCTTCCCTCTCTTTCTGTCTCCTCTCTCTCTTCTCCCCCGTCTCCTCTCTCTCTTCCCTCTCTTTCTGTCTCCTCTCTCTCTTCCCTCTCTTTCTGTCTCCTCTCTCTCTTCTCCCCCGTCTCCTCTCTCTCTTCCCTCTCTTTCTGTCTCCTCTCTCTCTTCCCTCTCTTTCTGTCTCCTCTCCCTCTCTCTCCTGCTCTCCCCCCCGTTCACAGGACAATCATGAACCAAGACAGGGACAGGGAGACAGGGACAGGCTGTTGTCCCTGTCCTGCTCCACGGAGACACTGTGGAAGTCGTTTGTTTGTTCCAGACGCCATACGGAGCTTCACTATCATTTTATTACTGCATTATAATTATTAGAATTATTATAACAGTTATTATTATTATTATTATTATCACTGTTGCTTCCAAAATTATAAATAATCTATTTATCTATCTTTAGAACGATCTGGAGCTGTATCAAGTATAATACTTGATAATACGCCTATGGACCACTGTGGGACCAGGAACTAAACCAGGACTAAACCAGGGCTTCCACAGATATAAGTACACATGGTAATAAAAAAGAAAGTTCTACTATTTAATGTGGAAAATGACATTCTACTGTGTAAAGAAAGAGTCCTGGTCTTGGTGTTGGTCTTGGTCTTGACCTTGGTCTTGGTCTTGGTCTTGGTCCTGGTCTTGATCCTGGTCTTGGTCCTGGTCTTTTTGTCACTTCCTCTTTAAAATGTGAACTTTAAAACACAAATCTCAAATAAAATCAAATAGAATTGAACTAAACCAGGGATTACACAGACAAGAACTACCATTTAATATTGTCTGAATAAAGAGTGTTTTTATTATCACTGTGGTATCGGAATTGGTATCGAGTTTCGAGTCTGTTCCTTAGTATCGAAATTTTAGTATTGAGACAACACTAGACGCCACCAGGCGCAGTCACAGGTCAGATCTGTGGACAGGCGACCCCACTCACACTAACAATGCGTGTGTTCCAGGTATTTTGAGCCATAAAAACATCAGTAAATGACATAATAAGACCACATAGTAATAAAACTACCATTTAAAGTTGAAAATCACATTCTGTTGTCTAAAAAAAGAGCGAATTTGAAATGTTAAAATGTTCGTAGTCGTGCCAACACTATGGCGAAGAGGCGTACCATCTTACATAAAAGTATCATGTATTAAACCAAAGATGTTCATTTTGTCTTCTTATGTACTTTAACTCAGTCAGCTGTTGTTACTTCCTGTGGGCGTGGTCAGCTGTTGTTACTTCCTGTAGGCGTGGTCAGTTGTTGTTACTTCCTGTGGGCATGGTCAGCTGTTTCTTCCTGTGGGCGTGGTCAGCTGTTGTTACTTCCTGTGGGCGTGGTCAGTTGTTGTTACTTCCTGTAGGCGTGGTCAGCTGCTGTTACTTCCTGTGGGCGTGGTCAGCTGTTGTTACTTCCTGTAGGTGTGGTCAGCTGTTGTTATTTCCTGTAGGCGTGGTCAGCTGTTGTTACTTCCTGTAGGCGTGGTCAGCTGTTGTTACTTCCTGTAGGTGTGGTCAGCTGTTGTTACTTCCTGTAGGCATGGTCAGCTGTTGTTACTTCCTGTAGGCGTGGTCAGTTGTTGTTACTTCCTGTAAGCGTGGTCAGCCTGATGGACCCGGTGCTCTCTGGAGGAGGGTGTCCCAGGTGTGTGAAAGGAGGAACGCTCCGTCATCACGGTTAATTCTGTCCGTGCCTCGTTTCCTGATTTCACTGTCCTCCCTGATCCAGAGTTTGAACTTGTTGTTTTCTGATCCAATGACCCGAGCCCCGTCCCAATCCATAATGTGGTTGTTTCTTTTACACTGGTCTGATATGGAGGATTTTAGGTTTTCCTGCTTTGCTTTGTCTTTTTGTGTTCTGGTGAGTCGCCCTGATGTTTCCTTTTCACATTGCTTTTGGTGTTCCTTTTTTCGGATGTGAAAAGCCTGGCCCGTTTCCCCCGTAGAGAGCCTGCACATGACGTCACAGCCTTGACCCGATCCACTTCCGGCGGTCTAGCGATCTATAATAGATTAGAAGCAAACTGTAAACAGGCGTATTAGGAAGACTATATGGATCAGAAATATTGAATCTTTTAAGCTTCTCCTCGTATTTTAATCGACTGGCTGCTTCTAGATGGGACGTGTGTTCTGTACGGTGAAATTCTGAGGTTTTATTGATCAATTTACTGGCACTTGCTGTGTTCGCCATGATAGCGTCACCAGCAGCTGGACCGTCAATATGGCGGCCAAAACAAAGTGGGTCACGTGACGGCAGCCTCTCTATGTACCATTTATTGCACGATTTGCGTTGGATTTCGTAGATGGCGCTGCATTTTTGTTCTTGTGGGATTTTATCTTTGGGGTGTACGAGCTCTTTGGTGGAGTTCTGTGTTTGGTTTGAGTACCGTGCTTATGTTGTGTTTAAAAAAGAACTCAAGACATTAAAGTATCACGTATGTTTTTCATCAGACAAGTTACGTAATGAATCTTTAACAATAACAGCACCACAGAACACCAGACCATGTGCTGCTCAGAAACTCCACTCAAACTATCGCTTTACTAGAAACCCTTACATAAGAGTTATATGAATGGAGTTTGGGAGTTTTAATATCGTAATGGCGTGTTTATGTCTGAAAGAAGCCAGTTTAACCACCGAGTCTCGCCCGGGGCCAGCGCTGGAGCTTTGATTGACGGCTCAGAACACTGTGTACAGATCCCACCTCACGTCAACACATGCGAACGCGAAAACAGTGACAAAAACTAAGGAAAACAACGGACTTCCCCCGAGCAGACGCCAATCAGAGGACAGAAGGTGACGAAGATCATTTCACCCTCGTGCTCCGCTTAAAACACTCACACCTGCGGGCCTTCGTGACAAAAATGTACACCGGAAAAGAATACCATTTTATTTTTATGCATTATTTTGATATCATTGTCTGCATTTGCTCCTGCTCTAATCATATAAACCAAATATTCTATCATATTTTGACATTTTAACCTCTTAAATTCCAGTTTTGTATGCGAAAGTATCACATTATGTGCATGGCAAAAATAAAAAAAAGTCAGTTGTTTCTATATCTTTCAAGTCATTTTAATTTGTTTGTGTTGGGATTATCAGAGGCTGCGGATGTCATAAAATAATCCCAATACTGATTTTTACTTTTTTTTAGTTTTTGCATAAAGCCCATTTTTAATAAATACTCACACCTGTGGTTCTTCGTGACAAAAATGTGCACCGGAAAGGAATACCGTATTATTTTTATGCAGTACAGATTTTTGTCTGACTTTTTTATATCACTGTCTTCATTTACTCCTGTTCTAATCAGAAATACCAAATATTATTTAATATTTTGATAGTTGAACCCCTTAAATTCCGTTTCTGACAGCAAAGTATCAAATTATGTGCATGAAAAAAAATGAAAACATTAGATTTTTTCTATTTCTTTGAGGATTTAAACATTTTAAAAAGTTTATGTTGTGAAAATAGAAAAGAATCCTACAAAATCCTGACCTTTCTGAAAGCCGGATGCCCTGTCAGCCGAACACAGGCAGTTTGAATTCCCAAAATGCATTGTGCTCTATGGGAGAATAGGCTCTATTCACACTTACGGGAAGACGTTTGGAAACATCCGGATGACAACTTCCAGTGTAGTTACCGACACTGGGCATGTGTTAAACTAGGACTAGACCAGAACTAAACCAGAACTAGACCAGAACCAAACCAGGACTAAACCGTGGATTCAGCAGCAGCATCTTCCTAACCTGCCAAAGTTTTCCACGGAGGACGGGACTCTAATCGCAGTTTGTTGTAATTGTCGATCTGCCGAACATAACGGAACGCTACAGTGACATCTTTTTTCTTTTATGAAGTTAGACAAATTATAATACACAAAAAAATAATAGGCAATTTATAAAAGGAAGAAAAGACAGTGACGTGTAGATGAAGAAAACCGCCCCCCCATCGCCGACAGAGCCCAAAGGAAGTCGTCATCCGCATGTTTCCAAACGTCCAGTAAGCGTGAAAAGAGCCTATTTAAGAACATTTCACTTTGGCAAAAAATGTTACACACTGTGGCTTTTGTAATAATATTAAAGAATACAAATACAAACTTCCCTACGAGGATAATAAAGTATAACTTAAACTGGACTTTGCAATCTTTTGTTTTAAAAATGGAAATAAACTAATAATGTAAAAATTCCTTTCTAAAAATATGTTCAAGTTCTTCTTAAAACTACAGTGGCGTTTATATATTTGACTCATTTTGCAAGAGTTTTATCACTGTTCTATTTACGCTTTGTTATAATAAACTGTTCTTATATGAATTATTGACCTACTGTGTCCATGTCATTATAATACAGTTGGTCTAATAAAACGCAGAGACACAAAAATAAGTTTCCTTTTCTTTTATTATCAAAACTATTACAAAACTTTGGCAAAGAAAGAATCAACGTTGTACAAAAATACATTCAGATCTTTGTTTTTCAGTGCGGACCTGATTGGGTAGGCGCGTTCTCCGGTGAAAGTCTTTGGAAGAGGAGAAACGCCTCGGGTCGGGGTTTTGGAATGTCTCTGAGTCCATCTCTTTAAGTGGCATTTCCAGCGTTAAGCACCACAAGAAACAAGGCCAAAAAAATCTCAAAAATCTCAACTTATTTTTGGTTTAAGCTACGGTATTCCACTTCGTTAGCAGCGTTGAGTCTGCCCGCTCTTTGTGCATAAACCACCACACTCAACCTTCTATACCATGCTACGTTTTATTTATCAACGTTAAATTAGCGACATTAGCATGGTATTCTTAAAAAAGGCAACCATTACTAGTATGTAGCCTGGCCAGAAACCTGATTCTTACAGCAAAATTTGGAAAAAAAATACGCAGAGTTCACAATTTTGGATTTGTGATGCCACGATTTCAGATAACGCAACAGGCAAGGCACTGTTTTTTAAAGAAATATCAAAAACTAAAAACATTTCGCTGGTACAACTTGGTGCCAGTTTTTGCTTCGCATTGCTACGCTCAGTAATCTACATTTGAACTGCTTAAAATGCAAATTCTCAAACTGAAAATCGTATTGCTTTTTACACTGTTATAGCACCATGTAAACCCAACGTATTCGTCTGAAAATTCGCATAAAATAAGGCTAAAATCAACAATTGCCCAGACCTAAAAGGGTGCGCAGTTACAATTTGCATAAACCCGTCTATTTCAATGACAGGCTAACAAAAAAAACGCTTCAGACTAGCTTCATTTTGCTAGAGACCGGGTTGGGTTGGACTGGCCAGGCTACGCTAGGCTAGGTTAGGCTAGGCTACGCTAGGCTAACTCATTTTTGTTCATTACATTCAACTCTCCGTGTTATGTAATCTCGTCTGCAGACTTTAAGGCATTGAGTAAAATTCCCTTTAGCATAATATTTTTTACTACATGCAGAACAACTTATAAGTTGTAGCTCTACCTTCACATGTTTTTTTCTTTAATAAAACGTGCTTATGTAACAGTAGAAATTGTCGTTAGGCTTACAATGCATAGCGAGAATAGTTGTTAAAACCTACTGCCTGTCGTCACAGTTACAACTGCACTTGTAACGCCTTCAAAGTCGCCGCGGCAACTTGTCAACAGCGCTATAAAAACAACCCTAACATCAACTCTTAGTGATTTTACCCCCACCAATGTCCATTTAAACCTTGATTGGGAGAATGCCCGTTCCAAAATTTTGAAATCACTTTAAGCAGACAGGAGTTCTATCGCATTATCCTCCACACGGTTTTGGGAGCGCGGTCCTGTCACGAGTCCCGGCTTGTCCGTAGGGGGCGCTACAGTGCGGGGAACGGGAACAGGCCGTCCCACGTGCGTCCAGATCCAGAGGAGAAGACAACTCTCGTGCGATTGGTGCGTTTGAAATCGGCTCGTCTCTCAGAGCGACGGCGAGAGGTTCAACAGGTCATGCAGCGAGGACGGATGTTGTACGGCTGAGGGTTTGGGTCAATCTGGAAAAAAAATAAAAATAAAAACAAAAGAAATTAGTTTCAAAAGTCAAAAAGCACAGTTAAATGAAAACTATATTGACAAAATGGTGGATAATGTTATGATACTGTGAACCTCTCAAGAAATCTCTGTAAAAACTGTTGATTTTTTGGCTTTGGACATGTTATTGCCTTGTCTGTAAAGTTCCACGGCTTTATGACTTCCCGCTTGCATTTTTCCAATTACAAGTGATTTTACTGACCAAAATACCTAGAAAAACTTGCATTCGTACAGTGGGTGTGCTTGCCTCTCCACAGATCTGAACTGCAAGTAACCTGACTGTCTCCGTGGAGATGGACGAGCTTAATTACATACTGTGGAACATTCCAGTCAAAGCCGTAACATCTCCTTGGAGACATATAGTGACACTAAATATAGTCATTCATAAACAGGCAATTTACTATAATTTTTTTTCCAGTTTTTATTGTATTTTACACTTTATTTGACACTGTTTTTGTACTTTTTTGTTGCAACACTGAAATGTCCAACTGTCTAACTTCAATGTCCAGAATTCTAAACTTGACCTTAATCTAAAGTGCTACCCGTGAGTCTAATTTATCCTGTTATTACTCACCACGCTGTAGACGGGCGGTGGTCTGAAGCGGAACTCCTGCACAAAGGCCTGCAGGGGGCGCTCCAGGATCCCGCTCAGATCCTCTGCGGGCTGAGGCGAGGACGAGGAGTTCCTCTGCTCGGCCTCTTCATCACTGACCACTGCGCTGTACTCTGGAGGGGCTGCAGACAAGGCACAAGAGGCACGTTAGCTTCGGCACGGTTAGCATTAGCAAGGTTAGCATTAGCACCATTTAAAACAATTAACACATCGCATCTTTCAGAGCTAAGGATTTGGCATTCCGTCCGTTTAGAGTTTCACATTTTAAACATGTCCAGCAGGAGTATTGATTTTTTTTTTTTTTTTTTTTTTGTGATTTTGCAGTTTGTGTTTTAATAATTTTTGGATTCTGTTCAAAGTTCACATTTTAAAACCGTCCGGGAACAAAAAACATTTGAGAGAAAACTGAAATCTGAACTGCTAAGCTAATGCGAGAATCCCAGGCATTTCAGAACAAGTTTGTAAAGGTCCAAACTTGAGTCGAATCAGGTTTTTAATCAATACGATTTCAATAACGTTTGGTTCCAGAGGAAATATTGTATGCATTTGCTCCCCTGTGTGTCAGATGCCCTCCCCTCTGTCTCAGATGCCCTCCCCTGTGTGTCAGATGCCCTCCCCTGTGTGTCAGATGCCCTCCCCTGTGTGTCAGATGCCCTCCCGATGCCTCCATGTGGTCATATTCTGCGTAAAAGCGGCTAACCCTGTAGTTTTGACGTCTACAAACATGTTCTGAACTACAGGGGATTCTTGGATTAGTTTGTCAGTTCATTTTTCAGTCTTTTCTCAAACGCTCTGAGCCTCTTGGGCGGGTTTAAAATGTTGCTCAGTGAAGTGATTCTTGATTTGTAAACATTAACAGTCATTTAGCCTTTAGTCATGTCCTAGCTTACACCCACGCTAGCACTTAGCCTAGCGCTGAGTCATTCGCTAGCACGAATCTCATCAAGTTTGTTTACGCTGTGGCTGTGGTTTGGACTCAGGACAACTTTGGTCAATCAGATATTCCAAAGAGTCAGAAGAGAAAGTAAATGTAAACTAAAGGTTATATCCAATCGAAAACCCCATTCCCTGGGGGTCGGATGCTAACTAAAGGCACTACTCTGTCAGAAGCAGCTTTGTTTTGACACAGTCTGACCAGAAAGACCCGGCTTGGCCTGAAGTACCAACAGGTGAGCTGATTACTGATAACTGATGATAACTGCAGAACATTCAGGCAGAGACATCCATGCAGTGCACCCCGAGCGTGATGTCAATAATCCAAACATTGGACTGTGATCATTGTTAAAAGTAAAAAAAAAAAAGTAGGAGACTATTTTTAGAAAATTTCCAAAACAGAAACTGAAAATGTGGGTTTTAAAAGGGGATTTTTGAAACTGAATAAATGTTTGATCTAAATGAGTCACCTAGTTAATATGAAAGAGCCATTTGAGTCATCGATGTTTTTGAATCAGTCATTGATTTGAACAAGTATTGATGGGAAAACTTTAAATTATTATTATTAGGAAAATTCAAAAACTCTTCTGGTAAGGTTCAAAGTTTTCCCTTCGTTTTTGAATTTTCTTTACATTGCACTGTATAAATTAGCATTGTGTATCTAACCTTTTTTTCTTTAAATCAAGTTGGCATGGCAACAACACAACTCTGGACATGTTTAAATGTGGACTTTAAAGCAACAGTATGTAACTTTCTGGAGGTGGCACGTCACCTGTACGATTCCATGGAAATTGAAAGTTAAATATATATATATATATTTATTTTTTTTGGGGAATATTTTCCATGTAGATTTACAAGTTTTATGGCACACTGTGGAAGATTATAGCCAAAGGAACAAAATTTCCATGGAAACAAGCAGGTCAAGTAAGAATCAGGTTTGTGGAGATGCAAGCCCGCTCACAGCAGGTATGTTATTCAAGTTTTTCAGCAATAAAAACAACCAAAATGATAAAACTTGCTTGCGTGTTAGTCTATCCTGCTTAAGTAACAGTAGAAAAGTTACACACTGTGGCTTTAAATACATCTCCCAGTATTTGTGAGTAAAACTGCAGACAGGATTGGGTGGTGTACTCACGCTCGGGCTGCTCAGGGATGGCCATGCGGAGCCAGTCCAGGTTGACGCTGTACTGACTGGACACACTGGACGTCCTGCTGCCGAAGGGGTGCAACGGTATGGTCCCGATCACCAGGGGGAGCTCTAGGCACAGCTTAGAGGTGCCAGGTACGTCCACACACACCTGAGAATCACACCAGGAAGACTTCAATTCAGCTTCGATTCTACAATTTTACCCTGATTTTTAGTTATAAATCACCACGTTTGCCAATCACGATTTTTGAAACTGAAACTACGAAATCGGGTCCATTAACTTCCTGTTACAATTTGGTGTTTTGGTTCAAGATAACTATCCAATCAGACGGCAAAATGAACCTCACGTGACGCTCTCATTTGGGTTGCCAGTTCCAATGCTAAAATCCAGTTCGTTTAAACCTAAAATGCATCTCTCTGATCTGGCTGAGCGATTTGAGAAAAAATATTGAATTGGATTTTGTGATTCATGTTTAAATAATGGAATTCTGTTAAAAGTTTAAACACAGTTTAAACACGTCCAGAAGAATTGACAAAAAGACTAAAAAACCGAGGAAACTACATAGACCATGATCCTTTGCTCTGTCTCAGTACAGAAATAACTGTTACAAACACTTTTAAATGTGTATTCTTTGGATTATGACAGAACCAAAGACTTGCAAAGGCATTTGAAGAGGAAAAACGAGTACAGCCTCCAAAATATCCCAATAAATATCGTACCGTGAGATGCAAATTGTGAAAATGTTGTAAAGAAAGATTTGGATATCGTTACATCCTTATTTAAGAGCGAGTCCTCGGTCTTTACCTTGAGCATGTACTCCACTTTGATGATGCGGCACTGGAGGATGGACGGTCCCAGGGGCGGGATCTTGATCGCCCGGCCGTGCCATGTCTCCCGGCTCCGCGCGCCCACGATGTCGCCGCACAGAGTCGCCACCACCGAGCGCTTCTGCTTCATGGTGCCCCGCGCAATGAACGTCTGCGTCTGGGTGATGTACGCTTTGGGCACGATGGAGCGCGAGGTGGAGTTATCGAATTCTGCGAAGACCGGGATCACCTCGCCTGGAAAACAACGAAATAAAGAGAGGTTACTACAGGTTAGGTTCACGTGACATCAAACCACAGACTGTATGTATAAATGGACAAAGCAAACGTGCTAGCTGCCATGCTCCAAACAGGAAGTGAGCATGGGTGCACTTCCAGCTCCATCAGTTCACTTCACTTCACCATTTTGCTTGTAAATCCAGATAAGAAGGTTGATAACAGAAAAATGAGCTGCCCTCTTTGGCCGAGCTCACTCCCGTTGGCATTAGCAACAGGTTTGATTGCTATGTTTGTTAGGATTCTTGATGTCAGAATTCCAAATATGGCATTTGGCTCCAAATTCGCTCCTCGCTGTGCTTCATTTGACTGGAGCCGAACTCACAGTCCTTTTCTAAGTACAGTTTATAGTTTAACCTGAGCTGGAGGTAAGGTTAACTCAGGAGTTTGCCGATTTGTTGTCTGTAATTCCTGGGCCTTTCCACATGAAAAAAAAAAAACTGTCACAAAGTTCAACCTCCCCTCGGTCAGTGTAAAAAAACTTGAGTAGTTTTATTCTCACCTGGTGTGTAGCCTTTACGGTCGATCTTTGCCGTCACGTTGACTTGACCGAAGTTTCTGTACCAGGCCCGCGCCATTTTGTCCTTCGTGCCCGCCTGTGGTGCCTGAAAATATAAAGACTTTGTTTTAGAAAATAAATAAAAAATAGTGCTTGATCAAAATAGAAAAAAAACAAAGATTTGAAGAATTGCCCTTGAATTTTGCTCAAATACACCGGAGAAAATTGGGCAATGGGCCTTTGTGAGGAAGTGAGGAAGAACTTTGGGTCACTGCAAACCGTTTTAAATGAACTAGTTCCGTTTTTCACGTTTTTAAGACAATAAACATAAACATATGTCCTCTCTATTTACCAGCAGTGCAGGTGTGTTGATGTCTATGGGCTCGATCACAGTGAACTCCTTCTTGATCTTCTTCACCGTGGACCAGGGCCGGTGCAGCTTCACTTTGACCCAGTATCGGATGCTTCCGTGTTTCCCTTCGAAGGACGTCACCAGAGTCTCCTCCGGGAGCTGGAAACTGAACGGAAACTCATGTCTGCCGGCCGGAAGCACGGTCACCTCGCCGTTATCTGGAATACACAAACATAGGGACATAAGAAATCTCGGAATTATCTGGAATACGTAAACACAAGGACGTAAAAAAACTTGACATTATCCAATACGTAAACATAAGGATATAAAAAAAAACCTTGACATTATCTGTAATACACAAACATAAGAACATACTGGATTTGACTGATTTAATAGCTGTAATTACTACAGAGTGGAAATTTAAAAATAAAAAATTAAATCTCTTTCCAACTCCAAATATTAATTAAAAAAATGCAAAAATAAAATAAATAAATAAAAGTAATAATAAAATAATAATAATAAAATAATAATGTTTCCAAAGTATTATTGTTGTTATTTTTGAGTATTAAGCTGAGGTCACCTTAGGATCTTAATTATCCTTATTAATACCTTATAATAGCTTTATTTTGTAAAACACTTTTCAAAAACATGATTAAAGTCCTTCACATAATTAAACTTAAAGGACCTGTACCCATTTATTTTCCATTTATTTGCGTAAAACGTGCCTTTCCCCAGTACAAATATTGTATAAAAGGTCCTCTATGTTCTGTCTGCATCTATTTACAAAGCGTTTTATTGTCCGCGAACCAGGAAGTGCGCTGTTAGCATGCTAGCTGTTGTTAGTATTAGCGCTGTGGTGTCTCAAAGTTGTGGAAAAGTGCTTAGAAACTCACTGTGGTGAATAATTAGAATCAGAATCCTTAAGTTTAGTGAGAAATATCTGACATTAGCCGTTTGTATTCCAAGTGTGACAGTGTCGTCTTTGTAATTAAAGTAAAAGTATTCGGAAGAGATTCTTGTGGACGGTTACGAAATGCTTCCAAAAACTGTTGCACAACCTCCGCCAAATATTATATCAGCCACAATGTCATCTTCAACTTATCAAAAATAAACCACGAGGAATGTGAGGATATGTTTGGGAATTCAGGCTCAGATCAAGGACCCTGCGCTTTAAAACTACACGAGGAAGTCGTCCGTGTTTTTCTGTCTTTTCTTACGGTATTTTCTCTTTTAATTGTTGTGTAATCGCCCAAAAAATTATTTTATTTTTGAGATTTGAGTTTTAAGGTTCAGATTTTAAAGAGGAATTGACAAAAACACTGAAACTAAAACAAGAATCACAAAACAACTGATTCTGACCAGGACTAAACCAAGACCAGGACTAAAACCAAAACTAAGGCTAAGACTAAAACCAGGACTAGGACCAGGACTAAACCAAGACCAGGACAAAGATCAGGATCAGGACCAAGGCCAAACCAAGACCTGGACCAAGACCAAGATCAAGACCAAGACCAGGACTAAACCAGGACCAAGACAAGGACCAGGACTAAACCAAGACCAAGACCAAGACCAAACCAAGACAAGGACCAGGACTAAACCAAGACCAAACCAAGACCAGGACCAAGACTAAGACCAGGACTAAGACCAGAACTAAGACCAGGACTCTTTCAATAGACTGACAAATATCCTGTGATTTTCCACATTAAATGGTAGAACTTTCTTTTCTTTTCCCATGTGTCCTTATATCTGTGTAAGTCCTGGTTTAGTCCTGGTTTAGTCCTGGTTTAGTCCTGGTTTAGTCCTGGTTTAGTCCTGGTTTAGTCCTGGTTTAGTCCTGGTTTAGTCCTGGTCCATGAGCGTATACTTGTTCTGATCATTCTAAAGGTGGGACTTTTTCCGTATCGATACCAGTCCTCGTTTGGATCTTGGTTCTTCCCCTGCGGCAGGTACAAAATCTGCTGAATCTGAGTCTTATTTGAGTTGGACTGGAGCCAGCGGTGATCACATGGTGTTCTTTGGCTCTGAGGGGCTGGTCCTTCCTCCATTGAAAACATGTTTTCCTCCGGATCAGTTACACGTCGTCTCAGCCCTGCCTCCCTCCTCCGGCCCTTCGCACGTGGAGCCAGGGAAGCGTGCTCGTCCCGCTCTGCAGCTTTCACTGAGGAATTCGCCAACGCTGCAAGATTAATCGCAACTAAAAACTAAAAAAAAAAATCACAAACGCAAATGCCGCAATCATTTAAGTATCGTAATTTCTTCTGTAAACAAGAAAATGTGTTGTTTAGACTCCACAAACGTGGAGTTTAGACCTTTAAAAACATGTCAGATTATGCCAGATGCCCTCCCTGTGTTTCCATGGAGTCTTATAATGCGTAAAAGCTGCTAACCCTGTAGTTTAGACCTTTAAAAACATGTTAGATTATGCCAGATGCCCTCCCAGAATCTAAACTACAGGGTTAGCAGCTTTTACAAACCCGTTCTGAAATGTCTCTGATGCACCAGATTATGCCAGATGCCCTCCCCGTGCCTCCACGTGGTTTTATTCTGTGTAAAAGCGGCTAACCCTGAAGTTTAGACCTTTACAAAATGCATGGGCTTCTCGGATTAGTTTAGCAGCTCGGATTTCAGTTTGTGCGTGCGCTTTAAGGTCTGAAAACGAGCAACAACTTTTCACAGAAATCACAAAAGTACTGGCAAGATTTGTCCGAGAAATTCCAATTACGCGTTTCCAAACACTAGCCAAAAGACTGTGCCTAAACGAGTTCCTTATGGCATTTGCTGTTCCAAAAATACCATCTTGTTTTGAGTTTGAGTCGTAAAAGTGAAAGTGAGCAGACAAAAGGGGCTCGGCTGTGGACTTCCTGGAAGCGCGACTGAGCTGCAGAAAAACAACTTTCTTCGAAGGAGGAAAACCAAAAGGAACAGAGAGAAAGAGCAGAGTGAGCAAAAGAGGGAGAGAGCTTTCCATATGAGCCAGCCAGGACTGTACTGAGTCTGAACCAGGACTAAACCAGGACTAAACCAGGACTAAACCAGGACTAAACCAGGACTAAACCAGGACTACACCAGGGCTAAACCAGGGCTAAACCAGGGCTAAACCAGGACTAAAATAGGACTACACTAAACTAGGTCTAAACCAGTTCTGGACCAGGACTAAACTAGGTCATGGACTAAATCTGGCCCTAAAACCGGTTTAAATTCTAGGTCTTCAAAACAAGTTATTATGAAATGGGACTTAGGACTGAGGTCTAAGCAAAAAACTAGGATTTAACTTGTTCTGAACAAAGACTAAACAAGATCTAAACCAGGACTAAAACTGGTCTAACCTTGGCTCTTGTTTACCAGTAATGAATTGGTACTAAACCCGGTCTTAACAAGGACTCAAATAGATCTAAACCAGGACTCACACACCCACTGAAAGCTCATAAAACATTTCCTCATTAGTCAAAGTGCTTCGTTTGCCAAAATCGAAAAGGTTTTTGTGCATTTTTGAATCGCCAAGATTTCAAATGCATTTCACAACTTTTCCAGCAATAAAAAACTCACAAACTCCCATGATTCTTAGCAGAGCAGAGCAGAGAAAGAGGCAGCTGCAGTTTCATTGGCCTGGTCAAACAAAAGGCTTGTTTTGACACATCCACAAAGACAGGAAGCTGCTTTTACCGCACGTTTAAAAGGACCCTGAAGCAGCACGGGGTTTAAAAGGCAAAGTGAAAGAAAAACAAATGACTGCATACTTTAAAACCTGTATAAAATAGTCTTCATCAACAGTTTACGGCTATTGTGGCGGATTCAAATGCCATCTTTAAAAAAAAAAGAGAAACTAGCTGTAGCTGGAGTTGTTGTTTTGCTTCTGCAGGGAACGTTAAGACAATGATTCTGGGTGTTTTTGTGCAAAGTTACCGCCTTAGCAAATGTTTAAAAGCAACAAAACCGAGTGCAAAAGATGACAGAAGAAGGATTACAAAAGTATACAACAAAATAGGTCAGCTAGGCAAGTTGTGCAGGACTAATGTGAGACTAAACTAGGTCTTAACCCGGACTAAACTACTAAAACAAGTACTAAACCAGGAATAAACTAGGTATAAATCAGATTTTAACCAAAACTATTCTTACACAGACTTCAGCCCGTTTAAGTGCATCCAAACAAGGACTAAAGCAGAACTAAACCAGGTCTAAACCAGGTCCGAATGACATCTTAACAAAAAAAAAAAAAAAAAAACTATTCAGAGACAATTCATAAACAACACCACTGCATCTAAACAAGGACTAAACCAGAACTAAACCAGGACTAACCCAGATATAAAGTACTAAAGTAGGACTAAAGTACAAATCCTGTGATTGCATGGGTGCGTCAAAGGTTAATTGATAAAAAAACAAAACCAAAACTGGTCAAAACAAGGACTTGGGTAGGACTAAACCAGGACTAAACCTGGTCTAAAGTAGGACTATAGCAAGAACTAAACCAGGTCTAAAGTAGGATTATTACAAGGACTAAACCAGGTCTAAAGTAGGATTATAACAAGAACTAAACCAGGTCTAAAATATGTCTAAAGTAGGACTATAGCAAGAACTAAACCAGGTCTAAAGTAGAACTAAACCAGGACTAAACCAGGTGCAAAGTTGGTCGAAAGTAGGACTATTGCAAGAATTAAACCAGGTCTAAAGGAGGACTATATCAAGGACTAATCCAGGTCCAAAGTAGGACTATAATGAGAACTAAACCAGGTCCAAAGTTGGTCGAAAGTTGGACTATAGCAAGAACTAATCCAGGTCTAAAACAGGTCTAAGGTAAGACTATAACAAGAACTAAACCAGGTCTAAATCTGCTCTAAAACCACCTTTTGACAACCACGGATCAATAAACCACCACAGAAGTCCCGGTAGCTCTCCCCCAGCCTGTTGCGCCTGTGTCCCGGGACGGGCGCATCTCCTCCGGGACTGACCTGCCTGCAGCAGCACCTCTCTCCGGTTCAGATACTCCACTTCGTCGCTGTAGTTCTGGGTGTAGGCGGTGCTGGACCCCGCGGACCGGGACTCGGTCCAGTGGACTTTGGCGAACCCCTCCGCGTGCAGCTTCAGCGATTCCACGCGCGTCTCGCCCGTGAGCTCCACCAGGACCCGTCCGGACACCACATCCCCGCTGCTGAACACGGGGGGACAGTCCAGCTCCGGGGAGTCGAAGAGGACGTCAAACTTTCGCAGCTTGTCGAAAATCATCTTTGGTATATGAAATTAAAGCTTTACTCCGGAGCTTTTTGGAGGTGCAGAGGTGCAGGCTGCGCGCTCCGGGATTCGTCGCTGCGCTTTTCGTGCGTCTTTGTCTGCTCCGGGAGAGTTGTTTGTCTCCTCGGAGGTGGGAGGCCCTTTTGGAGGCTGAGAGGCAGTAGGCGGGGCGCTGGGTGTTATGTAAGCGGGGAAGGAGAGGGGCGAGCTCGGCCTGGGAGTCTTCGGAGCCTCGGAGCCTCGGCGCTGCTGCGTTCAGGGCCCCTCCTCCCACGCCAGTTTTTTCCGCTGTTTATCGCACCACAGACACTTCTAATATTTCAGCTCGGATTTGGAAACTTCTAGCTTTGTTCACACTAGACCAGATGCCCTCCCTTGTTTTTAAAGTCTTAAGCAATGTCCTGCGCTGTTTGTGTAACTCGAGTCACATGAAAATCAGGTCGATTCTAAGATTTCATTCATATTCATGTTTTCCAGGTGTGACCCGTGGTGATTTTTGGTTTGTTTTTGGTGTTGGCACAAGCAGCTAAACATAAAAACTAAATACATAAAATACACAAATTAACACAACAATGCAACACTTTTCAACAGACATTTTGTTTGACTATTCCATCAGAATGTAACACAAAGTCTGTTTCTTTGTCTGGAATGTTCCGCAGTGTGGCGTTAAACCTTTATATCGCCATGGAGACCAAACCAGACCAAGTTACAGGTCAGATCTGTGGAGAGGCGACCCCGCTCACAGTCAGAATGTCTGTTTTTCTAGGTATTTTTGAGCTTTAAAACCACCTGTAATTGAATAAATGTAAAGTAGAGCTGTTTAAAGTCATACTGTGGAACATTCCAGGCAGTGTAAGATATAAGGGAAACATAAAATACAAAAGGCTTCACCAGCACTGTTACCAAAATGACCAAATTTGACATCTTAACTAAAAAAACTATTCAGAGACAATTCATAAACAGCTCCACTGCATCTAAACAAGGACTAAACCAGAACTAAACCAGGACTAACCCAGATACTAAACTTGGACTAATCAAAATTAACCAAAACAAGGACTTCGGTAGGACTAAATCAGGTCTAAAGTAGGATTATAACAAGAACTAAACCAGGTTTAAAGTAGGACTAGAACAAGGACTAAACCAGGTCTAAAGGAGGACTATATCAAGGACTAAACAAGGACTCAACCACTACTGACCCAGAACGAAATCCAGTCTAAATCAGAATTAAACAAGGACTAAACCAGGTCTACACCAGGTCTAAAGCAGAATTATAGCTCTGCCCTATAGTTTTAAGTGTTAAAAAAAAATCCATAAAACTGTTGAACAAAGGACCAATCAGCTGGTTCCAGTAAAACTTCTCCTGTTCCAAGAACCAGAATCATTGTCTCATTAAAAACCTGCGCAGACTTCAGTTCTGTTTTAATTTCGTCTCAGTTACGTAAAGATTAAGCACCTTTCTCAATAACAAAGGGAGGACAAGTCTGGGCAAAGCCTGGGTCTGGTCTGGGTCTGGTCTGGAACTAACCTACTTTCATATTTACACCACCAGCAGCAGCAGCTAAAAGTGACTCACTCCTGTTTCCACAACTCCACAACTCTGGGCAAATGTGTAAACTCCTCAGGCTCGTCTGCGCGGATCAATATCGGGCTGTAAGTAAAATTTCTGCTGTTAAATTGTTAAAATTTTGGAAAATATCTTAAATTCTAGGCAATTTCATGTACATGAGTCTTTGGGTAAACACTATTGTTTGATTTCCAACACAATATAAAACTAAATAACAGAATTGTAATCGAAATAAAATCCACAAATGTTGAATCTTCTCATTTTTGGTTGGGGTTTGGGTCCACAAATGTTCCATCTGAAACTTTTGGCTTGAAGCAGCTCTACAGTAAACCAGGTCAGGTGGAATTTGACGTTTCCTCCTCAAAAACAGATCTGGACTTGTGTTTTTTCTTTTGTGAACGCTCTGTTCCACCTTGTGATGTCATGAAGCGGTGGTTTTCAACTGAACAGCTCTTTTTTTTTTACCTCAAGTTCAGTAGAGATCGGCAATTCCAGGGCTGAGATTAAACAAATACATCTCGTGAAGGTGTGTGGAGTTTAAAAACACAGTAGAGCACTTCATGACATCACAAGGTGGAACAGAGCGTTTTCGGTTTTGCATATGCAGGGTTTGTGCGTTAAACTTGTGTGAATGAAACAAAACACAACTCCAAGTCTGTTTGCGATGAGGAAACATCAGAACACAGATCAGAAAATAGTGTAATAGTAGAACAGTATTTAAAATAGTCGTTTTTGCATGAGCTCCCCCTGCAGGTGAAGTCTCGGGAGTGCAGTTTGGATCAGATACACAAAGATACTGAACGGTTTTGAGAGTTTTGGCCATGCCACCTTTTTAATCGACCAATCAATGACCAGCACATGTCCTCAGTCGACCACAGCCCTTAATCAATTATTTAAATCACGGACGACTCCTTTAACACATGAAAAGGCCGTCATCCGGACCAAACTTTCAGCTTATGCGCCATGAAAAGCCAGTTTACAAACAAGAGGTGTGGTGAAATCATCAGCGGAATATACAAACCCTGGTTCAAATATTACCAAAATGATTTCCAAAACAATATAAAACGAAATAACAGAACTGTAACCCAAATAAAATCCACAAATGTTGAAGCTTTATCATTTTCGGTTGGGGACTGGATCCACAAATGTTCAATATACAAGGAAAGTGTGGCTTCAGTTTCAGAGTTAAAACTTTGGAAAAAATTTGAAATTATATGCAGTGGGGGTAATGTTTGACTGAAAACCTGCAAAGTATTAAGTTTTTGAAGAATTTTGACCAGCACATGTTTGAGAACATCAGAAAATACTGAAAAGGTGACAATAAAGGTAAATTGTATGGATATGGTTTCAATATAGTGAAAATTTGTTACAGTTTTGGAAGACATTTTAAATTCTTGGCAATGTTGTTAATGTTTGACTAAAAACTTAAAAAATACTCAAAAGGTGTCATTAAAAGTAAAAATTCTACCCCAAAGAGAACAAAGTTTGGGTTCAATTTAGTTAAAAGTCGTTACAATTTTAGAAAATATCTGAAATTCAAGGGAAATTTTGGGTAATATTTATACTTTGCATGTTTTAAGTCAAAGTTTTAGAAGAACTTTGAGAACAAGTTAAGAAAATACGTTTTCAGTTTCAAAAAGTTAAAATTTGGGAAAATATTTGAAATTCTAGGCAAAATTTTGGGGGTAATGTTTGACTAAAAATGTGCAAAGTTTAAAATTTTTGAAAAACTTTGAAAACAACAGAAAATACTGAAAAGGTGACAATAAAGGTAAAATTTCCCAAAAGAGAACGGTATAGATATAGTGTATAGTGATGTAGTGAAAATTTGTTACAATTTTGGAAAATATTTGAAATTCTTGGCAAAATGTTGGTAATGTTTGACTAAAAACATGAAAAATACTGAAAAGGTGTTTCTACTTTGCTAAATTGATAAAATTTGTTAAAATTTGGGAAAATATCTGAAATTCAGGTATACGAGTCTTAGGGTAAACACAATTTTTGATTTCCAATACAATATAAAACTAAATAACAGAACTGTAATTGAAATAAAAATCCACAAATGTTGAATCTTCTCATTTTTGGTTGGGGTTTGGATCCACAAATGTTCCATCTGAAACTTTTGGTTTTGAAGCTGCTCTACAGTAAATTTAAGTCATGTTCTAATGTTGTTTCCTCCTCAAAAACAGACCTGGACTTGTGTTTGTTTCATTCATGTTTGTGTAACTCTTATTCGTCTGTAAACATCTCCAAACCTCTAAACGCTCTGTTCCACCTTGTGATGTCATGAAGCAGTGGTTTTCAAGTGAACAGCTCCTTTTTACCTCAAGTTCAGTAAAAATTGGAAATTCCAGGGCTGAAATTAACCAAATGATTCTAGTGAAGGTGTGTGGAGTTTAAAAACACAGTAAAGCACTTCATGACATCACAAGGTGGAGCAGAGTGTTTTCAGTTTGAGAGAAGAACTCGGCCTGTGTGCACGGTTTGTGTGTTAAAAATGTGTGAATGAAACAAAACAACTTTTAGAACTGAAATGATCCAAATAATTCTGGCGGTGTGCGGAGTTTAAAAACGCACACGTCGGAGCACTTCCTGTATTACCACGTGACATCACAAGGTGAAACAGTTTTTGGTTCGTGTATGCAGGGTTTGTGCGCTAAACAAAACACAACTCCAGGTGTGTTTGCGACGAGGAAACGGCGTTAGAACGGATCAGAAAACACGAGCCCTTTAAATGAACAGCTCCAGTCTGGGGTTGGATTTCCGGAGTGTCCCTGAACGCGTCTCCACAAACACGGCAGACTTGGGTGTGGAGGCGAAGGAGCAAAACAAGTCCAGGGTGATTGATAGTTCCAGGTTCCTCGAGGAAAAACAGCGCTACTGAGCATGCCCAGTTCAGTCGGCGGCTCCTATAGGAAATCCATAGACTGTGGAGCAAAGCTGCGCGTGGTGTTTACTGACGAAGAGTTTAGGGGGAGTTTTCAGTACTTTTCCTCAAGGCCAAACTGTAGGTACGTGTGCAAAATGTGCAAAAAAACAATGTTAACATCTTTTCAACAAGTCTGGAGCAGTTTGCATTCACAGACACAAGGACGGGAAAGTGTGGATTCTATTTCAGAGTTAAAACTTTGGAAAATATTCGCAATCGTAGGCAAAGTATTTAGTATTTAGCTAAAAACAGGCAAAGTATACAATATTATTATATTTATTTCCTTACGACCTCTTGTATATAACTGATATACTGTATTTATATGACTTTATTTCCATTTTTTACTTTACTTTTACATACATTTATATAATTATGCCTTACAGACACCAGTCCCTTGCTATTTTTTATTGCTACTTATTTAGAAGTTCAATAATTTTTTAAATTTTTATATTTTTTACTCTTTACACTACTCTTTGCACGTTTTTAGCCAAACGGAGTAAAGTTTTTGAAGAACTTTGAAAACAACAGAAAATAATGTTGACAATAAAATCTCTACTCCAAAGAGAACTGTATGGATATGGGGTCAATATACTGAAAATTTGTTACAGTTTTGGAAAATATTTGAAATTTTTGGCAAAATGTTGGTGATGTTTGACTAAAAACATGAAAAATACTCAAAAGGTGTCGTTAAAAGTAAAATTTCTACTTCATTAAATTGTTAAAAGTCATTACAGTCTTGGAAAATATCTGAAATTCTAGGCAAAATTTGGGTAATATTTAAACTTTGTGTGTTTTAAGTCGAAGTTTTAGAAGAACTTTGAGGACAAGTTGAGAACAAAATAAGTCTTCAGTTTGAAAAAGTTAAAATTTGGGGAAAATATTACAAATTCTAGGAAAAATGTTGTTAATGTTTGACTAAAAACACATAAAAAATACTCAAAAAGTGTCATTAAAAGTAAAAATTCTACCCCAAAGAGCAAAGTTTGGCTTCAATTTAGTTAAAAGTCTATATCTGAAATTCTAGGCAAAATTTGGGTAATATTTAAACTTTGCATGTTTTAAGTCAAAGTTTCAGAAGAACTTTGAGAACAACAAGAACAAAATGTGTCTTCAGTTTCAAAAGGTTAAAATTTGAGAAAATATTTGAAATTCTAGGCAAAATTTCAGTAACGTATGACTAAAAACGTGCAGAATAAAGTTTTGGAAGAAATTTGAGAACAAAAAATACTGAAAAATTACAAGGCGACATTAAAAGTAACATTTCTAGCTAAAAAGACCAAACTATAGCTTCAATTTTATAAGGTTAAAATTTGGAAAAATATTGAAATTCTGGGGGGGAAAAAACCCAAACAAAAAATTAAGAATGTTAGACTTAAAACTGGCAAAACAAATTGTCTACAGTTTTGGAAGAACAAAAATATTGAGGAAAAAACTGATTTTTAATTCAGATTTTGTGCAGATTAAAATATTTGGCTTTTTTTTTTACATTTGAAATTCTTTGAAAATTTGACAGTGTATGACTAATTTAGCAAAAGGCCAAGTTAGAAAGAATTCCACAACTTAAAGCCACAGTGTGTAACTTGTTTGCCACATATTGTTTTTTTTTAGACGTGTCCAGTGTGTGATTTATTTGGTCTGGAGGAAAGACTTTTCTGCGTGTTTTCATGGAAATGTGACTTTGGCTTTAGTTTATGTGTGTGCATGTGTGTGTGTGTGTGTGTGTGTGTGTGTGTGTGTGTGTGTGTGTGTGTGTGCGTCATAAAATTATCTCCGTGAAGAATGTTCCCAAGTGTGGGTTTAACGATGACGGTGACGTTCCAACTCCAGAAGGTTTCACCAAGTTTGTATCTTTAAAATTTAAATGTCTGAAACTTTTTGCAAACAAACTTTGCAAAATTATGGGAAAATTTAGTCAATATGAAGCTTTTAAGAAAAAAACTCCAAAAAGCTCCAAAAGAATAAACTTTTTCCTGAATTTTTCGTTGTGTCTCAAATTCTGAGAAACTTCTGCTTTGTCCTGAGCTCTTCCTTCATCAGGAGACACTGAAACTGGAGCTGCTCAAAACAAACTTGTTTACTCCTTTTGTTCAGTGTGGAACAGTGTGTGGTTCCACAGCGCCCCCTCGTGGACACACACAGAGCAGCACTCACCAGAAACTCAGACCCAGAGCCGCGTGATGGAGGAGAGGAGCGAGATGAGGTAAGTAGTAGTAGTAGTAGTAGTAGTAGTAGTAGTAGTAGTAGTAGTAGTATTTTAAAAAATACATTTACCAATACTTCACCTGGGAGGGGTAAACAATTGAAATGGACTCTGAGGGAAAAAAGTATAAAAAGAGGAGGGAAGTTCTGAAATACTAACCCCCACCCACTCTGCCAACTAAATGAAATATCTGTGGTATTTCAAATTAAATTAAGTGTGAAGTACTTACTACTTGCAAAACACTACTACACTACTACACTACTACACTAGTAGTACTGTGGAACATTCGAGGCAGAGCAGAATGTTACACAGTTAATCTTGGCCGACTCGTCTGTGTTAAATATTGTTGCCCTATAGAATTTGAGATTTCATCATCTGAAACAGCAATGCTTAAAATAACTGAAACGTGTCCCAAAAGTAGAAAATTAAAGTAGAAGGGAGATAAGAATATTAAATGATTTGTAAAAGTGCAGTTGACCCGGTTTGTGGGTCTTTTTTTAATGAAACAAAAACTGGGACAAAGTTCAGTGTTTTCACAAAACAGGGCCGTTTGTTTCAGTCCTGTAGCTCGTCGAGCTTCAGTCCTGATACTTCCTCAAATATGAGTCGAGTTTCAGTACAGGGTTTAGTATCTGGTACATGGTGTACTAGTTAATGAATGGTAGTAGTAGTAGTAGTAGTAGTAGTAGTAGTAGTCATAATCATAATAGCTGTAGGATTAGTTAGTTGTAAGGGTGGTAGTAATAGTACACAAATGAAGTAGTAATAGTGATAGAACTCGCATCAGTTGTAAAAGTAACAGCAGATGTAGTAGTAGTAGTAGTAGTAGTATTTTATTTATTTATTTAGAGGATAGCAAAAGGAGAAATTTAATTTGTCAACTGGACAGAGTTTATTTGGTTGAATACGTTTCGCAGCTCATCCAAGCTGCTTCTTCAGTTCTACAGAACTGCTATGATGCTATGGATTCTACCTGGACGACTGAGGGATTCTACACACTTATTTATTTAGAGTTTTATTGTTCTTTTTCTGTTTCTTTTTTGTTCATTTCCGTATTCATTTATTTTTTTTCGTCTACACTTGTCGTCTTGTTGCTGAAAATGATCTATGGAACGGAAGAAAAAAGAAGAAAGAAAAAAGTGATGGTCTGAGATGGAGAGGAGGGGCCTCAGAGTTACAGCGAGCCGGATCTGTGGAGCGGCAGCTGCGTTCCACATGTGAGAACAGCAGATATTTAAAAACAGCACATTTCCTGTTCGGGGTCAATAAAAGTTTAAATAAAACACAGATTTGTTTAAACAACTTCCTGTTTTCACTTTAGAATTTGACTTTTTACTAAACAAAAGTACAGAAATTACACTTTGTACACTGGTTTGAAAGTTAAAATAAAAATAAAAATAGCAAACAATTCAGGTCATGAACAATTAAAGAGGCTGTTCAGGTAAAGATCCTGAATTACGTAAAATGGATTCTCCTGAACTTTAAGTCGTTCGAATGTTCAAATTCACACACTTCCTGCATTACCACATTACATCACAAGGTGGAACAGAGCGTTTGGAGCTTTGGAGATGCAGACAGACGAATAATAAAGAGTTTTGAGGATGAAACGACATTAGAACATGAATTAGAAAATATAAGGCGCGTCAGGACAGTTTGAGCAATTATTTTTCTCATGGGGCCAAGAGAAACAGAAAATATTGTGGAGGGGCCAAAATGTTTAACTCATAATTCTGTGTAATATTAATTGTTTCTTTCTTTATTTCTTTATATAAAAAAAGCAGCTTTAGTCGATGCGTGAGGTAAAATTATAAAACGTTTATTTTGTGATTCCAGATGATTTTAAACGGGTCAGAGTCGATTAAAGGTCCGTCTGTGGCCCGGGAGCCGCACAGTCCCCAGGTCTGAGTTAGAGGAACATCTGGATTTGAAGTTTCATGTTGAGAATGACTTAAAATTTATGTTAAAGTTTAGTTTTTACCTGAATTTTAGATTCATTCAAGGAAAGAATGACAAAAACATAAAACTTGAGGTTTTTATTTCAAATCTGTCTGACCCTGTGTGTCCAGAGTCTTCACCTGCAGAGACACAGAGACACGTCCTGCACAGAGAGACACAGAGACACGTCCTACACACAGAGACACAGAGACACGTCCTGCACACAGAGACACAGAGACACGTCCTGCACAGAGAGACACAGAGACACGTCCTACACACAGAGACACAGAGACACGTCCTGCACACAGAGACACAGAGACACGTCCTGCACACAGAGACACAGAGACAGGACCTACAGACAGAGACAGAGACACGTCCTGCACACAGAGACACAGAGACACGTCCTGCACACAGAGACACAGAGACAGGACCTACAGACAGAGACCCAGAGACACGTCCTACACACAGAGACACGTCCTGCAGACAGAGACAGGACCTACAGACAGAGACACAGAGACACGTCCTGCACACAGAGACACAGAGACAGGACCTGCACACAGAGACACAGAGACAGGACCTACAGACAGAGACCCAGAGACACGTCCTACACACAGAGACACGTCCTGCACACAGAGACACAGAGACAGGACCTACAGACAGAGACACGTCCCGCACACAGAGACACGTCCCACACACAGAGACACGTCCCACACACAGAGACACGTCCCACACACAGAGACACGTCCCACACACAGAGACACGTCCTGCAGACAGAGACACGTCCTGCGTTTGTCTCAGTCTCAGTTTCTGGACAGACTCATGTGAAGCTCAGAACCTCCAGAATTCCCTCCCTGAGCTGCAGAGGCTGCACTAGCACTGACTCTGGGGTTTAGGGAGTGACCGTTCAGATCAGAGACATTTTAGGTTTAAACACACTGGATTTCAGCTTTGAACCAGCAACCCAAACGAGAGTCATGTGACGCTCAATCTGGTTTGTGATTGGAGAATCGTCTGGAACCAAAACACTAAATTAAAACTCAAACACACTGTCCGTCATGTCCAATGTTTTTGTGATATAATAAGAATAATAAATCCGCTTTACTTTTGTCGACAGTAAAAGTTTTATTGGATTTAAACGTTCTCCTCGTGTCTGGGGACGAATAATTCCTGTTTATGGAATTTTACACAACACTTTTTATGATCTGAAAGTACACGAAAAAAATGACCTTTTAAAAATTTGCTAAAAAAAGCTCAATTTTCAGACAGAAATGAAGCTTTCCTGAACAGTTTTAGCTGAATCAGAACAAGTATAAGAGCGCATAGACTAGTGTACACCCATGGACCTGGTTGGGACCTGGTTTCGACCTGGTTTCGACCTGGTTTCGACCTGGTTTCGACCTGGTTTCGACCTGGTTTCGACCTGGACCACTGAGGGATTACACAGATATAAGGACACATGGGAACAGGAAAGAAAGTTCTACCATTTAATAATCTAAATGTCTAAAGAGTGTTTTGTGTTATAATTGTTGTATCAGTCTTGTGTTCTGACCCCACACTGTATCGTCGACCCATAACATAAACACTTTTTATAATTATCTGAAAAAACAACAAATTTCCCTTTACAAATCAACAAAAATATCTGAAACACCAGTTCATTTCTCAGTATAAAAAGCCTCATTCTCTGAGCACAAAGCAGCAGCTCTTTGTTCGATCAGATGAATGGAGGAACGCCGTACCAGCTGCAGAACACAGACGGGAGGGGCTACAAAGAAGGAGAGAGCTGTTTTTCTGTCGCCGCGGTGACTGGGCACAGCATTTTTCAAACCGATTTAAAGGTTCCGTATTACACCGTTTTCTGATCCCTGCTCCAGTTTGTCGTTTCCTCGTCACAAACAGACCTGGAGTTGTGTTTTTTTTTTTCCATTTTCACCCGTTTAAAAAGCACACAAACCCTGCATATTTAGACTGACTTCTCGCAAGCATCAAACACCACTCTGTTCCACCTTGTGATGTCATGTGATGATACAGGAAGTGCTCCACTGTGTTTCTAAACTCCACACACCTTCACTAGAATCATTCGGATGATTTCAGCTCTGGAATCGCCAATTTCCACCGAACAAAAGGTAAAAAGGCGTCTGTTCACTTGAAAACTACCGCTTCATGACATCACAAGGTGGAACAGAGCGTTTTGATGTAAACAGACTAATAATATAAGGGTTGTATTTGACGGGCACTCCACCAGAAATGTTACACAATGCACCTTTAAGCTCTGACTGAGGCTTCACTCACAAATGAAAGAACGAATGAATGAACAGTGAGTGAAGTTTCCTGCACACACCTGACTCTGTATTTCTGTACTAAAGCTGCACTATGTAACTTTTCTGGAGGAAGGCACGCCACCCGCTTGTCTCCATGGAGATGTGATTGCTTTGCCTGAAATGTCCCACAGTGAATGAGCTCAGAGGAGGAACTCTGCAGCCAGTCGGAGCTCAGCCTGTCACGATCGTTTCTGTACTAAAGCTGCACTGCGTGACTTTTCGGGTTGAAGGTTCGCTACCATGGAGATGCCATTGCTTTGGCTGTAATGTTCCATAATATCGTTTTAAACTTATACAAGATGCATTGATTCAATTATGGGTGTTTTTATAGCTCAAAAGTACCTCTAAAAACATCGTCTTCCGCTCGTTTCTATGGAGTTCGTAAAGTTTAATGCCACACTTCGGAATATCGGAGGTAAAGCAATAGCATCTCCATGGAAACGAGTAACTGGCAGGCAGCTCTACCAGAAAAGTTACGCAATGCACCTAAAGCTGCATCGGGCAACTTTTCTGAAGGAAGGTACACCGCGTGCTCGTCTCCACGGAGATGTTATTGGAGGATCATAACAGAGAGGTCAGAGGTCAGAGGTCGGGTTGGTGGAACAAAGGGCTGGAGGTGATCTGGGGTCGTCCTCGTTTAAAGCAGTTATTGATTTATTGATCCTTTAATGGTTACAGTTTTTAAAAGGTACAATATTTGCAGGATGGGAAGTACATGTTCTGAGTACATGTACACAGAACGCGTATTTTAAACTTCAACTAGTGACAGGAAAGGCCTAACCAACAGGGAGTGCGAGTACATGAGCTCGAGTATTCCGGTTAGGATCGGGTTTTTGGAGTGTCCGTGTAGACGCAGTATCCTGAGTTCAGTCTCCTGGATGAGCCAGAGTCCCGGTGATGAGAAACAGGAGACTCACTGGGTTTGTTTACCAGTGCATCAGTATCCCGGTTCCGAGTCTTATCCCGGTTCCTGAATCTCATCCCGGTTCCTGAATCTCATCCCGGTTCCTGAATCTCATCCCGGTTCCTGAATCTCATCCCGGTTCCTGAATCTCATCCCGGTTCCAGAGTCTCGTCCCGGTTCCAGAGTCTCATCCCGGTTCCAGAGTCTCATCCCGGTTCCAGCGTCTCATCCCGGTTCCAGCGTCTCATCCCGGTTCCAGCGTCTCATCCCGGTTCTGAGTCTCATCCCGGTTCTGAGTCTCATCCCGGTTCTGAGTCTCATCCCGGTTCTGAGTCTTATCCCGGTTCTGAGTCTTATCCCGGTTCTGAGTCTTATCCTGGTTCTGACAGTATTCTGGATGTGGTGTTCACCTGCGCTCAGAGAAACCAGGACACTCATGTCCCTGTGCACATGAGGAATCAGAGGATCCTGGATATTTAGACTGGTTGCTATGGTAACTATGGCACAGATATGGCATCTTTGCAAACTTAAGGCTTTTTAACGGGTTTCCAAGAACAAAAAAAAGAAGACAAACATTCAAGTCAGAACATGAGACTGTGGAGCTCTGTCACAGCTTCAGGAAAAGTCGTTTTTAACAGTTGAAAAATAAAACAGAGTGAGTTTAGTTCCAGAGCGACACAGACACAGATGAGCCTGCGGTTAAAATGTGGTTGGATTAAACAGTTGACTGATTTATTTTGTTTATAAGCAACTTATTTAACTTACAAGTCTCAGTGAAACATACTTACATTTGGACTCTATAATGTGAATACTACTGACGGAAAAACACAGGATTTCTGCAGAATCATTGAGCAAAGACGACCAATGAGCACATTTGTTTCTCACACGTCACTGAAATAAGCAAATCTGATTGGACGATCGCGTTTGGTTCTGACTCGAGGTGCGGCAGAGGGAGATTTCACAGGTAAATCACTCCCATTTTTACATTTAAAATACTGTAAACACTGAGGCCACAGGGAGCGCTGTTCACACAAAGAACAGATTCCGGGAGTTTGATCAAATTTGCACAACAGTTTCACTTCATCTGCTCTGGGAGTTCCTCTTCAGGGTCTGTGGAGCTCAGACGGACACGGCAGAGGCTTTCACAAGACAAGAATGAAACTGGAGTGAAACCCAGAGAAAAGCACAGACGTCTTTCCCTTCGCACGTGCACAAAGCGCTTCCTTCTGCTCTTTTTTCAAACACAAAACAGGAATTCTGTTCAGTCGGCTGAGGCACATCCGGCCATGTTTGTTTCTCTTTTTTTGTTTTGTTCGTTTGCCTTTGACATCCACACACTGAGCTCAGGAGGTTCCCCTTTTCTCCTCTCTCTCTTTCTCTTTTCTCTGCCCTCTCAGCACCTGCACCTGTCACTCCACCTGTCACTGCTCCTGTCCCCGGACCTGCTCCTGTCACTGCACTGCACCTACAAATGAACCCACAAATGAACCCACACATAGATCTGGGTTTAGTCACTTTGCTGTGGTGTGTGTCTCAGAGTCGAGTTCTTCACCTTACGGCTCTGGAATGAACCTGATACTTTACATCACGCCGGGGGTGTTGTACATGTATGTGTCTTGGCAGGATGTTCAGCAGTTTCCATGGTGACACAAGGCACACATTTGCAAACACGGACAAAAAACGTTTTAAAATAGTCAGAAAACTTTAGAAAAAAACTAAACAAAATGGATTTAAAGAATACATTTTCATTTTCCTGTGATCAGGCCGAGCGTTCATGGTCCTGTTTAGGAGTTTGAGTTTCAATTAAAAGGTGACAGCGACTAACTGAAAAACTGCTGACTAATGCTAGCTTGAGGGACTTGTTTAACTGCACATATCAGCTCACCTGTCGTATTTCCAACTAAATCAGTGTTAAAACAAAGCTCTGATTAAAGCCAAACAGAACCTCAGACAGTGCAGTGTCTACAGTTAGCATCACACCCCCAAGAACTGTTAACGACACCAGCTTGCAGAATCATTTGACCCCTGCCCTCCGTGTGAAACCTCTGACCTCTGATCAGGTGCTGCCTCTTCCTGAAGTAGGTCACTTTGGAGGTGTAGTCGTTGTAGACGGAGTTCATGCCTCTGTTCTCGAGCCAGTGCGCCGTGGCCACACCGCGGCCCTGCGCCTTCAGGGCCTGGACCCTCGTGTCCCTGCGGAGCTCCAGGATCGCCCGTCCGCTCACCACCTCTCCCCCCGTGAAGGCCGCGTCCCCGGGCCTGTCCAGCTCCACCGAGAACGAGCGGATGGAACTCAGCGCCATCTCCACTACAAAACATTAAAAATATACACGTTAAAGCTGCATTGTGTAACTTTATGGACTGGAGGGTCTGTCACCTGCTTGTTTCTATGGATACGTCATTTCTCTGCCTGGAATGTTCCACAGTGTGACGTTAAACAGCTCTACTTTACATTTATTCAACTACAGGTGGTTTTAGAGCTCAAAAATACCTAAAAAAAACAGACATTCTGACTGTAAGCGGGGTCGCCTCTCCACAGATCTGACCTGGAACTTGGTCTGGTTTGGTCTCCATGAAGATGGAAAGGTTTAATGCCATACTGTGGAACATTCCAGACAAAGCAACAACATCTTCATGAAGAAAAGCATTTGATATCCTGAGCGTTCTACCATGTTATAATGTTGTTTCTTCATCAAAAACCTGCCTGAAGAGATTTTAAATGTTACCCATGCATGTTTGAGTCATCTAGCGATCTCTCCAAGGCCTTATGGTTGGATGTAAAATTCTGTACGAGGCTCCGCCCACAAGCCTACATCACAATTCTCCATAAACACACAAAAACATGATACAAAACTGTACGCAGCCACTTGACAAACCCGACGTGATGAGCAGGAGTTTCATTACGGCAGAGCGAACGGACGGGAGACTTCGTCGTTTTGGGGCGAATACGGCGTTTTCAAAAGAAAGTAAAGAAACACGGTGATCTCAGTGAGTTTGTGTGAGCAGGAATCAACTTAAACAAACGCAAAGCTACACAAGAACTATGTCAATCATCTGTGCTTCGTTTGTGCTTCGTTTGTGCTTCGTTTGTGCTTCGTTTGTGCTTCGTTTGTGCTTCGTTTGTGCTTCGTTTGTGCTTCGTTTGTGCTTCGTTTGTGCCTTTATGGTCCTTAAATAAAAAATAACTTTAAAAATATTAATGCTAAAAAATTAAATATTAATGCCACACAACAGCACAAACAAAACAAAGAATTTATGTAATAATTTGTGATTTTTTTAGCCCGTTTTAACATTTTTCGGCAGGGCGGAGTGACGTCATCGGCCGAAAATAGTTTATAACCAAGAACCATAATCGTTAATATCTTAAGAAACATTTTGTGTAGATTTGCGTTTAACTTCACAAAGGTCTTAAACACCTGCATTTGACCCACTCACACTGACCTAAGGCCCTTATTTTTAATCCATTTTCGTTTATATTCTATTCTTTGTTTTGTGTTGCACCATTAAACAAAAGCCAGTTCCTGTTTGTGAATTGTGTCACTGAAAATAAGATTCACGTGATTCTCTGATTTAATGTCCTGATGTTTTAGACCCCGTCCTGTACGGTTTGATTGGTTTTAATTGTTTTTGTCCTCGAGTGCCCAGAAAGGCGGCTTTAAATAAAATGCATTTTTTTAATGTATTTATTTATTATAATTAATTTAAATTATTATTATTATTATTATTATTATTATTATTATTATTATTAAAAAACAGATAATGATAACAATAAAATATTATTAATGTATCATTACTATATTATTATTATTATTATTATTTAAAAACATAATAATAACAATAAAATATTATTAATTTATCATTACTATATTATTATTATTATTATTATTATTATTATTATTATTATTTTTATTATTATCATTATTATTACTATGCATATTACTACTTAAAGGTCCTGTATTACACAAAACTGACTCTTGGGAAGTAACAATACAAGAAAACAAGAAGAAATGTACCGAGAATAGTAATTTTGAGTAACTGTTTTCTAATACAGTTACATGTTTTTATTTAGTTTTATTCTTAACAATTCTTTTCTAAAAATCAAAATAAAACATTACAGTATTTGCAGTAGTGAAGTACTGTGCTTAAGTATACGTTTTAGGTATCTGCACTTTACTTAAAAAGGTGCATGGTGGAACTTTTCTGGTGCTTTTCTCCCTGGAGTGTGGCTTTAAACCTTTCTATCTTCATGGAAACCAAATCAGACCAAGTTACAGGTCAGATCTGTGGAGAGGCGACCCCGCTCACAGTCAGAATGTTTGTTTTTTTAGGTATTTTTGAGCTCTAAAACCACCTGTAATTGAATAAATGTAAAGTAGAGCTGTTTAATGTCACACTGTGGAACATTCCAGGCAGAGCAGTGACGTAAACACCTTCACTAGAATAATTTCAATTTCAGCCCTGGAATTGCCGATCTTTACTGAATTAAACTCAAAAAGGAGCTGTTAACGTGAAAACTACCACTTGATGACATCACAAGGTGGAGCAGAGCGTTTGGAGCTTTGGAGATGTAGACAGACTAATAATAAAGAGTTCCTCAAACATGTGAATGAAACAAACACAACTCCAGGTCTGTTTTTGAGGAGGAAACAACATTAGAACGTGACTTAAAGCTCACGAGAGTCAGTTTTGCGTAATAAATGACGTAGAGTACCGTTATTTTACTCACGTGCAGCGATTAAAGCGCGTTAAAGTTACGTTACGTTGCACACGCGCTCGTCCAAACAGAAATAGCCGATTCTAATTGTGTCAGAGGACAAAACGGAGCTTTAAATAACAAGACAAGAATAGCTGGACCGATTATGACCAAAGAGGGTGGAGGAAAAAGGCGTCACATTTAAAACATTCTTATCTTTAAGAGTCCAGCGCGCTCACCGTCCGCGTGGGCCGCTCCGAGCAGCTGCTTTTTGTTTAGACTCGAGATAACGCACGCGCCGTTTGACACGTCCTCCTGCGGTCCCCCACCCCCGTCTCTCCCGCTGCTCCTCCGGGTTTAGTCCTGCTGCTTAGACCCGCCTCCGGTCCTGCTTTAGTCCGCCTCTGGGTCTCCGGTTCTGGTCCGGTTCTAGTCCCGGTCCGCTGAGCTCTGCGTGCGGCGGTGCGAGCGACTCCAGCTGATTACGCGCAGACTGACGCATTTATAAACGCTGACGTCCTTACGTGCGGCGCTGCTCCAATCAGAGGCGCCGCCTGCCGACAAGTCCCGCCCACTGTCAATCACCCGGCGCCCCCTCGTTGCCGTGGCGACGGTGGAGTCACGTGAGGACGCGTCTTTCAGCAAAATAATGCTCTTTTACGAACATTTTACACCGAAATATGAGAATGTGCGTAACGTAAGACACTGGACAAACACTGAAGAGACATATTTATAAAAAACAATGATATGATACAAGAAAATAAGAAAAAAAAACATTTATTTGTCAACAATAAACAAAATTATTCTGAGAAATAACAATTCAAATCAAGTTTAAAACACGTATTTACAGACATACTCACTAAAGATGCAATATGTGACATTTCTGATGGAGGATCTGCCGCATGCTTGTCTCCATGGAGATGTTATTGCTTTGCCTAAAACACACAGTATGGCATTAAACATATCAATCTGGGATCTTGTATTTATTCATTTACAGTTGTTTTATAGCTGATAAAACAGATCTGATTCGTTTCACGGTGCCATAGTTCAGGATTGAGCCACAATCCAACGAATTGTGAAATGTGATAATTTCTAATCAAAGGTCACGTCATGAAATTCAAATATTAACACAAACCAACACGTTAAATATGAACATGTTTTTGCGACATATGAAACAGCTGCACATTGGCCTGTGTCAGTCTTTGGTATATTATAATTAAATGTGTTTTTAAAGCCGATTCATGAGGAGGAAAGGTTCAAACCGCCGCCGTCACATGGACTTTCACAGTCGTGTCTGTGTCGCCGAGTCACTGACCTGCAGTTTGACTTTTATTTCCAGTGTTTGTGCTTCAGCAGCTGACGAGGGTCAAGGCCGCTGCACTTCACAACCTCAACGTGATCTGAGCTCAACACGAGACGTAAATACAACAATATAAAACAACAAATTTAAACAGATACTTTATTTATCCTGAAGGAAATTAAATTAAACAAAAAAATATATATATATATGAAATAATACAGAGAATTTTAGAGTTAAAAATTCTCGTTTCAGTTCACTGGGCCTCTCATTATATCCTGAGGACATTTTAGCTTTTTAAATTAGTAATCGCCATGGCAACAGTCTTCATTTTTCATCAGAAACCGCACAGGACACGTTTAATGCCATACTGCACAACTTTACTGGTCTGCCACCTTCTTGTCTCCATGGAGATGTTATTGTTTTGCCAATGTTCCACAGTTTGGTATTAAAATCACAACACCAAACAAAGGATTATTTGAAGTTTTTAAAAAGTTATTTAAACAAATGCAAAATAGAAAGTATAATACTTTGGAACATTCCAGGTCAAAATAATAACCTGACATGGAGACAAGCAGAAAAGTTACATAGTGCACCTAAATCGCTATGGCAACAATCCTAATTTCTCATCATTCTGAAACCCATGGAGAGTTAAAGCTGCACTGCGCAACTTTTCTGGCGAATCATCTTTCACCTTCTTGTCTCCATGGAGATCTTAATGTTTTGCTAATGTCTCAGAGTATAGCATTGAACTTATCTATCACCATGGAGACAATCATTATTAAGTAGGATTATTAAGGCAAGTATCAAATAAACATGTGATTTAAAGAAATGCCAAATTAGTGCAATACTTTCCAGAACATTCCAGGTCAAAATAATAACATCTCCATGGAGACGAGCAGAAAAGTTACACAGTACACCTAAATCGCTATGGCAACAATCTTAATTTCCCATCATTCAACATGATAAACCCACGGATAGTTAAAGGTGCACTGCGCAACTTTTCTGGAGAATTGTCTGTCGCCTTCTTGTCTCCGTGGAGACAGTTTGTTAATGTTCCATAGTATGGCATTAAATGTATCTGTGTATCTCCAAGCGAAGTAGTATTTTTGCAATTAAATAAACGAGTAATTCAAATGAACGCTAGTAACAGTATATTCTGGAACATTCTAGGCAAATAGCAAAATAACAGGCTAATATCTCCATGGAGACGAGCTGAAAAGTTACATAATGTGGAGTGAATATAAATGTAATGTCTGCTTTTCTGCTTTTAAAGTTGATTTTCTCATTCTCAAAGAGTGATTTGTGATGTTTATTGTCACTAGAATGCTAACGGCGCACTCTGGTGACTGCCTTCAGCGGCGAACGGTAGCTGACCCGGTTAGCGTTAGCGTTAGCATTAGCGGTGTAAACACGTGGAAGTGGGACAGAGACGAAGTGAATGTTTAACCTCCCGCGCTCACAGTCGCCTGGAACATTTGGCCCTGTCACGTTCTCAGAAAAACAAGATTCGTTTGTGAACGAGGTCACGACGAAACCAAGACGACAAAAAAATGGGTCAAGGCGATAAAAAACAGTTTTAAAGGTCTATTGTGTCACTTTTCTGGTGTAAAACTTATTGATCCACAAGGGAAATGACTTGGACACAGCAGGTCAGAAAAAAATAAAAAAATAAAATAAAATAAAATAATAAAAAAAGAAAAATAAAGAAAAAAAATGTAGAAATAAAATAATAAATCAAACATATCTCAGCTGTATACCAGTACAAGTGACTGCCATCTGTTTGTCTCCATGGGGATTATGGAATGTCCCGGTGTGGCATTAAACGTACCCATCTTGCATTTACTTTATTGACCTAAAAACTCGCATTCTTACTGTGAGTGGGCTCCCCTCTCCACAGATCTAACATGTAACTTGGCCCTGTGGCGTCACCTGCTACTTAGGCCAATGATATTTAATACAGACAGGGGGCAGCTAAAAAAGATAGACAGAAAAACAGACAGACAGACGGATAGACGGATGGACAGATAGACAGATAGATAGATAGATAGATAGATGGATAGATGGACGATAGATAGATAAATAGATAGATAGATAGATAGATAGATGGATAGATGGATAAATGTGATCCATCTATTGTGATATGGCGAGTTCTGGGCTCTGGTCACTGATGAAAATGATCCGGTTCAGCGTTTGTTAATTCACCTTTTATATTTTTCATGGTAAAGAACAATCTGATCAATGAGGAAAAACAGCCACCCCCCATCCTGGAAAATGAAATCATGACGTTCTAGAATTAGAAAATCACCAACAGAACCGTGATGAGCTTAGACAGACACGAGGCACAACAGTGAGCGAATCCTCACTAACCCTGATATAATATAAACCATAATAGTTTACAATAGGCTGGTATGTCTTTATAATAAATACAGCGTGCACATGAACGGCTTTAGAATGCTGTACTTTATTTACTCCTCTTCTCTCCGCTGGGATCAGGTGGGGTCAGGTGGGGTCAGGCGGGGTCAGGCGGGGTCACTGGAGCTGGTTGGAGGAGGTCAGACCATGAGGATGTGGCTGGTCAGCTGGTTCTTGGCCGGGCTGGGTGCTGGGGTGTGTTTGGGGGTGTAAGTCTGCCTGTGGGTGGTGCTGTAGAGCACAGCCTCCACCGGGAACCTGACGTGGGTCTGATCATAGACACAAGAAACATGTTCAGCAGTGAATTATGGGTTAAAGATGCATTGTGTAACTTTTTCACCTGCTTGTTTCTATGGAGATGTCATCGCGCTGCTTAGAATGTTCCACAGTTTGGCTTTAAACAGCTCTACTTTACATTTATTCAATCGCAGGTGGTTTTATAGCTCAAAAAATGCACTTTTAGACTACATAAAAACAATAAACCAAGGAATCCAGGGTAAAGGAGTTTTTAAAATTTACAGGATCGTTAAACTATATGAGCTGAAACACATAAACTGCAGAAAAAAATCACTAATTAGCAGTAATAAAAGTTATTCATTGAACCCTGTACAGCTCAAGACTTTTCACCTAAAAAAAACTGCTTTGCTTTGTCTGGAATGTTCCACAGTATGGCATTAAACCTTTCTATCTTCAGAGACCAAACTAGACCAAGTTCCAGATCAGATCTGTGGAGAGGCGACCCCGCTCACAGTCAGAACGTCTGTTTTTCTAGGTATTTTTGAGCCATAAAACCACCTGTAATTGAATAAATGTAAAGTAGAGCTGTTTAATGTCACACTGTGGAACATTCCAGGCAGAGCAATGACATCTCCATGGAAACAAGCAGGTGACAGACCCTGAACCACAAAATTACTGCCTAAATATGTTTTAAAAATATGTGCACAAAGCTTTATTTGAACACTTTAGTCCAAAGAAGGAGCTGTAAATATGTGACTCTGCACAGATTGAATGAGTTTAAATTTTAATTTGATAATTTGGGAAAAATGACCTAAATCGGCCCTACATATTCGCGCAAAAATACTGGCAGAGGTCATCGGTCGTCGGTTCCTCCAGATTCTAAATAATCGGTAAACACTGAGCCCCAAAATATCGCTGAAGTTCCACAGGCCGAACCGAATGTTTGATGGACATGAGGGCAGCAAAATATATGATAAAAGAACCTAAAATCACAAAAATACGGTCTGATAATCAAAGTTCGGTCATGTCGTTGTCCAAAGTTAGCCTTGTTTAGTCTTTTTTTTATTTTGACAGTTTTGTGTAGCGGGATTCTTTCTTTTAAAGGGCCTTTGTCTCTGTACACTCACCTTAATTTAATTTCATATTTGTTCATTTCTTATCATCTAAACTACTAAATACAACTATCCCGGGTTTGTTTTATTTAGTTTTGTTTAGTTCCTTTAACACAACACGACACACTCAAGTTACTTTAAATATATTTTATTTGGTTAAATCTATTCAGTTTAGTTAAACATGTCAGACATTTACCCACTTCCCTGTTGCTCCACCTGGTCTGGAGACGTGTCCTGAGACGGACATATTTAAAGCCTCTGGGGGGAGGTTTTGGACCATGTGGAGGAGAATTGGTTTCAGTTCCTTTTGTTTGTTTGGTTTTGTATATTTGATTTGGATGTTTCAGTGTTTATAGATCATGTTAAGCACTTTAATTTAAAGGAGACTAGGCCCTTGTAGTAAATCGACGGTTTAACTTTAGACTAAAGTGAAGTTTCCTTAGATCCAACCTGATAAGAGATCGTGGACTTACCTGGAGGGAGGAGCTTCCTGTGGGGGAAATATAAAACCAGCTCAGCCTCTCAGGGTCACATCAGTGGACCCGGGAACATGTGGGTTTATTTTAGTTTCATTCATTTCTGTTGCTTTTGCCTAATTTTGAGCAGTTATTTTTCGTAAATATGTATTATTTTTTTTGTTTGCCACGATACCACGGTGACATTTTGAGACAGATGGAATATTTTCAGAGTTTGCCTCCTGCTTAAGACGACATTGACCAGCTTCCCCACAGTGTCTCACACAAAACTGACTCTTGTTACGTTTAAGGCATTTGAGAATGTCGTTTCCTCCTCAAAAACAGACCTGGAGTTGTGTTTGTTTCATTCACATGTTTGAGTAACTCTTTATTATTAGTCTGTCTGCATCTCCAAAGCTCAAAACGCTCTGTTCCACCTTGTGATGTCATGAATTGGTAGTTTTCAGCTAGTTAACTGCTCCTTTTACCTTTAGTCCCACAGAGATCGGCAATTCCAGGGCTGAAATCGTCCAAATGATTCTAGTGAAGGTGTTTGGAGCACTTCCTGTATTACTGCATGACATCACAAGGTGGAACAGAGTGTTTGGAGCTTTGGAGATGTAGACGGACTAATAATAAAGAGTTCCTCAAACATGTGAATGAAACAAACACAACTCCAGGTCTGTTTTTGAGGAGGAACAACATTAGAACATGGATCAGAAAATGGCATAATATGAGCCCTTTAACTGAATTTTACAAACTGAAATGAAAATATTACGACATATTTTTAAAAATGCCTTTGTGACAGTTTTCAAACTAGTGTCTGCTCTCACCGTTAGCTGTGACTGTGAAGGTGGCGCTGCTTTGCTCCGAGGTAAAGAGACAAAATCCTCCTGAGCTGTGGTCAGAGACGGACCGAGATCTGCAAAAATATAAACAAAATAATCGATCAGTTCATCATTATATCCATCTAAATATTTGGTAACGTGTGGAAGTGTATTTTTAATCATTCATGTGTTAACAGAGCATTGTTTAACTTTTCTGGTGGCACAGTATGGCATTAAACCTTTATTCTTCTAACCAGACCAAGTTACAGGTCAGATCTGTGGAGAGGCGACCCCGCTCACAGTCAGAATGTCTGTTTTTCTAGGTATTTTTGTGCTATAAAACCACCTGTAACTGAATAAATGTAAAGTAGAGCTGTTTAATGTCACACTGCGGAACATTCCAGGCAGAGCAATGACGTATCCATAGAAACAAGCAGAAAAAAAGTTACACAGTGAACCTTTAAAGGGGCTGTACCTGTTTTTTTCACGCTTTAAAGTTAAAGCAGACCACTGAAATGCTGAAAACTTGTACTCTTGAACAAGATGTACTGTATGAATGTGTAAAGTTTTTTAAGTTTTTATTTTGTATTTTTTATTTATCTTTATTATTATTATTATTATTATTATTATTATTATTTTTTTTTTTTTTTTTTTTTTTTTTTTTTTTTTAATGCATCTTTACATTGTTATTAATTTTATGTGTGGAAAAAAAACAAAAAAAAAAACAAAACGTGCAGATATACTGTGACTTATGTGGAGGGGAAAAAAGCAATAAATAAATAAATAAATAAATAAATAAATAAATAAATAAACTGAATAAATTGAATAAACTGAATAAATTGCAAATAAAAAAAATAAAAATAAATAAAGTTAAATTGGTTTCATTCCAGTGCAGATATACTGTAAAAGAACACAATGACTCTGCTGTTCCGTCTGCGTCCGGGTCAAGGGTTCGGATTATGTGACGGTTAAACTTTGGTTTGTATGAACAGGTTTAAACCGCTTCATGTTTTTGATTTATTAGCAGTATGTTTTATGTCTTAGATAAGATAAGGCTAATAGTTCCGGTCACTCATTTATTTTCATTAGTTTCCTGCCGTTAACACGTGAATTAAACCAAACTGTTTCCTTAACCGTAACCGTGAGCCACTTCCTAAATGATAACCGACATTTGAACATGGACCATGGACCGTATAATGGACACGTGCAAAAATACTGAAATATCGATATATCGTATTGTTTAATTTGATGATACAGTATTGATATCGTGAGCTGCTGTATCGATATATCGTCAAGAGTATTTTTAGGTTTATTTTACTAAATTATTTGGCGTAACAGCTACAGTTGTGTCGACATTTTCACTGTTTTGATGAGTAAAGTTGATGTTTTTCATATTAACTTTGCACAAACTTGGTGGACTTTTAGTATCGCAGACATGATTTAGCCTTTGTTTTTCACTGAACCGTATCGAATCGATTTGAAATATATCGTATTGATTCGAAAGTGCGCTGTATCGAAAAACGTATCGTATCGTGGCCTATGTATCGAGGTATGTATCGTATTGGCAACTTCTTAATGATGTCCAGCCGCCGTGTTACAAATAGGAAGTGAGCATGGGGGCGCTCGCAGCTCCATCGACTCTGGCTTCAATTGACTTTACATTGAAAAACGGTCTCTTCTCTCTCTGTAACTGCTGCAGTGAGCCTCGTCATTCTGGTCTTAAAATGTTTGTATTAACCCGCTCTACATGATCTTGGGGTTTTAATTTCGCCATTTTGTCCGTAAATAAATTCCTACTCTTCAAATGGACCTGGCTCCAAATTCGCCCCGGTAACCGTGGCCCTCAATGAGCTTCATTTGACTGGAACCGAACGCTGTGGGTGACGTCACACTCACTTAGTCCACTTCTGTATACAGTCAGGACCCAACCAGGTGACCCCAGTGATGGGCCAATCAGGATGTAGCTGTGCGCGGTGCTGACCGGGGCTGACCTGGTCCAGTCAGGATGTTGCTGGGCAGGTAGGGGGCGGGGTTTATCTCACCTGGTCCAGTCAGGATGTAGCTGTGGGCGGGGCTAACTCACCTGGTCCACTCAGGATGTTGCTGGGTGTATAGGGGGCGGGGTTTATCTCACCTGGTCCAGTCAGGATGTTGTTGGGCAGGTAGGGGGCGGGGTTTATCTCACCTGGTCCAGTCAGGATGTTGCTGGGTGTGTAGGGGGCGGGCCTTAGCCGTGCCCCGTCCTCTCCCTTCAGGCCGTAGTGCTCGGAGTTGGTGGTGCTGTAGTAAGAGCTCTTCTGATTGGACGGGCCGAAGTGGACGTTGCTCTTGGTCCTCAGACCGGCCTCAGGCTCCGGGGGCTTCACTGTTTTTACCTGCAACAAGTTTAGACGTTATTATTTATTAAAACATTGTTCTGTATGTTTGTCTATGGTGGAATGTTCAGCAGTTGCCATGGAGACACAGAGCACACATTAGCAAACACTAAAAGTTTGAATAATGGTTTAAGGGGCTGTGCGAGATTTTTTCTCCGTCTTAAAAAGGTGAAACACAGAACAGAAGTCACTTTAAACAGTTTTGGTGTGGTCCAGAGTTACTCCTCAGTTTCCTAACACAGTCGTCACGTCCTAATTATTCACCGTGATGAGTTTATGTTTTAACTTTCAGAGGTCAGAGAGTTTTGCCTTCACAGTAACGTTAAAAACAACAAATAGATCACAGAAACTCTTTATAATGAGATGCAGACGCACACAGAGGCCTCATTTTGACCCGAACAGCTGCTTTTGTAATGCATCTGTACTGGGGGAAGACACTGGGGAGTATTGTAGTAGTAGTAGTAGTAGTAGTAGTAGTAGTAGTAGTAGTAGTAGTAGTTGGTTTTGTATTTGTACTTTAGTGTAGGAGGTGCTGGTGACGGTGGAGGACAGTCGGTCTCCGTCTCTGTCTCCTTTGGGCAAAGAACTCAAGTTTTTATTCCTCTTCACATGGACCACAGGATCTGAAACAAATACACAAATATAGTGAGTAGTAGTAGTAGTAGTAGTAGTAGAAGTAGTAGTTGTAATAGTAGTAGTAGTAGTTAGTCTCCATGGAGATCGATATGTCTAATGCCACACTCAGAAACTTGTCAAATCAATAACATCTCCATGGAGACCAGCAGGTGGCGAACCCTGAACTGGAAAAGTGACACAGTGCAGCTTTAAACAGTGACCTGAGCAGAGGGACCTGTGGGCGTCTCTGGAGGTGCAGGTCCAGGACTGGGAGGATGTGTGACCCAGACGGAGCTCAAGGGGGCGCTGTTTCAACACAGGGGAACTGCAAACAGAACAATCACAGTTATTCTATTCGAGTCTGAGTACACATGTGAGTAGTGTGTACTTGTACTGCAGTGGTGGACAAACTACTTTATTTTCTTACTTAAAGCTGCACTGTGTAACTTTTCTGGTTTAGGGTTCGCAATGTTCCGCAGTGTGACATTAAACAGCTCTACCTTATGTTTATTCAATTACAGGTGGTTTTATAGCTCAAAAATACCTCGAAAAACAGACATTCTGACTGTGAGCGGGGTCGCCTCTCCACAGATCTGACCTGTAACCTGATCTGGTTTGGGCTCCATGACGATAGAAAGGTTTAATGCCATAATTCAGTGCACCTTTAATCCAATCCAATCCATTTTATTTTATTTCTACGGCACATTTTATAAACATGACAGTTTCCAAAGTGCTGCACAGACAAATTAAAACAATTAAAGACGGTAAATCACAAATAAAAACAATAAATAAAAAGTGTTAAAATGCATAAAGCTAAAAATGATAAGAAATGGATAAAAACAAATAAAAAATTAAACAAAATGAAATAATAGACACAGAAGATCTTGCAACTCACGCGGTGTTAAAAACCAGAGAGTAAAAGTGGATTTTAAGACGAGACTTAAAACACTCCACTAGGGGGAGCTGTGTACATATTTCATTATGTTCCACCACTGCAGTTGTTTGCAGCTTAAATGGATCTGTAATAAAAACTGGATAAGCCCCTCCCCTCTGTCCCCGCTCTAGTGGACGCTCCAGGTACTGCAGCTCCCAGACAGAATTGTCCCGTAGAGCACAATGCATTTTGGGAATTCAAACTGCTCGTGTTCTGACAGGGCATCCGGCTTTCACAAAGGTCAGATTTTGTAGGATTCTTTTCTATTTTCACAACATAAACTTTTTAAAATGTTTAAATCCTCAAAGCTCCTAAAAGTGATCTTTGTCAGACTGAGCCTCGCCGCTCTGAGCCGCGCTCGCTCCGCTCTAGCAGCTCTCGCTCTGATTGGTCCAAACGCTCCACGCCGCGCTCTGATTGGTCCAAACGCTCCACACTGTGCTCTGATTGGTCCAAACGCTCCACACCACGCTCTGATTGGTCCAAACGCTCCACGCCGTGCTCTGGTTTCCATAATGCATTATTGTTATTGTATTTGCATTGTAGGAGAAGTTCATGTTTATTTCAAAATGTTTATTTTGAAATAAAATAAACGTTTATTTCAAATGGAAGAATGTGAAAAACGCCATTATTACAGAATGTCCGTTACATTCTGAACGTAAAAGTCGGTTACGTGAACTAAAACCTCTTCTCTGTCATTTTATTTGCAGCTCGGTTGTAAAACACGTCTGACATTTGTAACGAACCAAGAAAATAAAACTTGCCGATTTAAGGTCGGCTGTTCTAATGATGTAAATCGCCTTGTCACCGAAGACGGCGGCTTCGTTGGCGCGGTCGTTCCAATGGACTAGAGTTTTACGATCTGTGCTGTTTATGTTTATGAAATCAGTACTAAGAGACGTTTTTATTTGGTTTCTGAAAATACTGACTCAAATCAAACTGAAAATCAATACTGATAAATATGGGAAAAGATATTGTGATTCATTTTTTCCCAGATTGCCCGTTGTAAGTGCGTACCTGTCGTGTGGAGGATACCTGTGCGCTTCTGGGCGGGTGAATGAGGCGGAGTGAGTCGTCTGTCGCTCTTTAATCCTCCGTTTATCTCCCTGATAAACCACAGAGACGTGCAGATTCTGGGACATAAACACACCAGAGCGAGGACATTACACATACGGATCGTCTTATCTGTACGTCAGGGTGGTCCTTATTTATGGACTTTTAAAATCATCCGGTCTGACCTTCCCAAAATGCTCCAACTGGGGAGAAACTGTGGTCTTTAAAGTTTTACTGTTGAAGAAAAATGTCAAATGAATAAAGCTTGTCAGGTGCACACACACGCTCATACAGTCACTGAAGTCACATATTTGAAGTTATTCATTTGTTATTTTACTTGTTCACGTATATTACTTGATGAAGACCTGTATTTTTATATATTACTTGAACACTGGAATCATAAATAGCGACTTTAATACTCCCCGGCCCCGCAGCTGTGTGGAGGAGTGGGGAGGAGTTCGGGCTGAACCTGATTAACACATTATCGCATATTCATATTGTGTTTTTTATTTTATTTTTGGGTCGAGGGTAAGGCAAGCAGTCCGTTTTTTATCCGTGCCTGGCGTAAGTCTTGTGTATTGTAAATCTACCAGGGACAGGCTGACCCAGAGCTCTGTTTAGACTTTTTGTTAGGGGAATAAACTTTTGGTTAATTTGAACTTTTTGAATCTGGTTATCTTTCGGTCAAACACGCACTCCAACACTGTATAAAAATACTTTAACACTTGTAGGCAGCTCAAACGCCCTGAAGCTGTCAAACTTCAAACATATAAGACCTTATCTGACGACAGAATCAGCAAATATCTTACATTTCTTACTGCTGTACCACATGGCCTCAAACATCAGAGGCCATCCTGAAGCCCTTAAAGTCCCTCTTCAAAAAACACTGAAAACACTTGACAAAAAGCCTTTACAGTATCACTATTGTAGTATCTTAAGTAAGTATAATATTTTGGATCTTGAAAGTATCAGGTATTTATGGATGCTTGCCTTATTTTTAAAGTTTTAAATGGACTCGCTCCTCCACCATTAATGGATTTTATAAGTAAAAAAACGACTAACCGAGTTAAAACAAGAGCATTGACCAGAGGAGACGGTAACATACAGAGACGGAATACCAAATTTGTCCAAATGGTGACGTCTATCAGAGGATCACAGTCATGGAACACGTGACCTGCCCATGTCAGGAACTGTGGGTCCTTCTCAACCTTCATGAACACTCTGAAACATTGGGAGGAACTGTGGGTCCTTCTCAACCTTCAAGAACACTCTGAAACACTGGGAGGAACTGTGGGTCCTTCTCAACCTTCAAGAACACTCTGAAACACTGGGATATTCCACACATGGCCAGTGTCAAGGAGGCTCATCTTAGTCTATCCATGGAACAGCTGCCATCAAAACTAAGATTCAATAGACTGAGGTGAATTCCTGAGAAGATGACGGTGGTGCAGTGCCATTGACACAAGCCTGTTGTCCGTCCCCAGAGCCGCCTGGACTTCCTGGACTCGAGACACTTACAGCGGATGTCCCAGAGGATTCAAAAAGACCTGCAGCGTCCTCTAAACTCACAGTTTCAGCTGCTTCCCTTTGGTCTGAGACTTTTAGTCCCAAGATCTTGAACGAATCGTTTTAAAAGGAGTTTTGTTACAGCTGCTGTTGTACTTATGAATAAATTGTAATTACAAACCTATTACAATCTATTACTAACCTGTCGTACTCGTTGCTATGTGCATATGTTATGTTTTGTCATGTTTATTGTCATGTCTATAAGATGTTAAATGTTCACTGTGGGCCTAGGGGGCGCTGCAATTTCAAATCCTGTGTGTGCAACCTGTACATATGGTTTTTGACAATAAAGCTGACTTTGAACTTTGAACTCTTAATCTATTTATCTATGGATGTTAGTGTCCTGTCTTGGAAAATCGTGCTTTTTATATATTTAATATTTATTGTGACTTCTAGCCAAGTGTGATGGATGAATTAAATATTTATGGAACAAAACCACTTTATTTGTAATTGTGTTTTTATATGTGTTTATTGTGTAGAGTTTGGATGAATGAAATGTTAAAGTGAAATGTGGGTCCAGCCTCTCAAATCTGCAGAACAAATTTACCTACGGGTACGAATAAAGCTTCTTCTTCTTTAACTTATGTGGCCAGACCGGATCCCATCAAAGTCTAATCCCGTCAGATCTCAGAAGATCAGCAGGTCCAGGTCTGGGCAGGACTTGGATGGGAGACACTGGGAACATCAGGTGCCACGGGGGGGCGCGAGTCGTAAAAACTGTCATTGTGTTCTTAGGCAAGGCACTTCACCCACATTGCCTAGTGTGAAAGTGGAGTGTGAGCGATGGTGGTGGTCGGAGGGGCTGATGGTGCAGATTGGCAGCCTCGCTTCTATCAGTGAGTGAATGAATAATGATCTGTAAAGAGTCTTTGAGTGTCCAGAAAAGCACTGTATAAAACTTAACCTAACAAGCCTGGGAGGAAATACAGTTTAAACCTTTACTATTGGTGGGCCCAGGATTCCTGAATCGAACTTTCAACAAAGACGTTCACATTTGCACTGAACTTTGCAGGTGTTCAGTGGTTTACATCAGGGGCATCAAACTCATTTTAGCTCAGGGGCCACATGGAGGAACATCTATTCCCAAGTGTGCCGGACTGGTAAAATCATGGTAAATAAGTTAAAAACAACAGCTTTAGGTTGTTTTCTTTGTTTTAATACGGTCCAAATTAGTACGAGCACAACATCACTATTAATCATGAAACACTTTTGAGGAATTCTGAGGAAAAGCAACACACAAACACACAGAATACTTTACAAAATCATCTTGCAGGCCGGATTAAACCCATTTGACACCCCTGGTTTACATGATGGTTTTTTTTTTTGTTTTTTTTTTAAACTCTAATTGAAACGTGTCTTCAACAGAACGTCTTCGCACAAAAACAAGCATCAATCAAATACTTTTCTGTCGGTTAGTATCATGTTTTCTTTCATAAAACCACAAATGCATCTGCCTGTTGCGTGAACGGGATTTTATGTGACGCTTTAATTGTGTTTCCTTCAGACGTTTAGCAGTAATGAGGCGACAATGACAAATACTTCTAGGTCTTTGAGTTTCCTTTAAACATGCTTGGATTTTTGTGAAACTTTGCAAACCCAATTTTTTATTAAATGCTAAATATCTAGGAGAGAAATTTTTAACTTTTATTTTTCCCATTGGATAAGGACCAACCTAGTGTGTGTCTTTGTCTTTCTGTTTTTGTCAACTTTTATGTGAAGCTCTTTGGTCAGCTGAAGTTGTTTAAAAATCTTCTTGAATTGAATTACACACATTTCAGGACACATACAATTTAACTGGGAAAAAGTGTTAGGAATAATAGTTTAGAGACCTGGAATTTTCACTTATCCCAGTGATAAATCCATGGAGATTTGAAGATTCCATGGTCCGTGGAATCAAAGGTGGAAAATCTCAGCTAAACCGAAATACTTGATTTAACGTTCACACTACGGACTCTATAAAGAAGTGCTCTGAGGGAGTGTGACCAGTCAAATGAAGCTCACAGAGGCTAGCAGAGTTCCATATCGGGAATAGAAATGTATTTACAAATAAAACAGCAAAATAAAAACACCAGGATCACATCGAGCGGGTTAAGACGAACATTTTAAGACCAAAATAATGGGGCTCACAGCGGCAGTTACAGAGAGAGGCGACAATTTTTCTATTTGTCGATGGAGCCGGAAGCGCTTCCTGACGACTGAGGGATTCGACGGACTTCCTGCGATGTCCATTTATATAAACAGTTTTAGACTCTCCTGTGTGGTGATCTATTACCCAGTGACACAGCGGCTTCCTCTGTTCTGTTTTTAATGACATTTTTATCGAGTTTTGGTTCACGCGTCTTCATTTATGTCGCGTGGAAAATGAAAACTGAAAAACTTCCTCTAAATCTGAGCCTGTGCCTCCCCAAAAACTGATGATTTGTGAATTTTCTGTTTGAATAAATCCACTGTTTCTAAAGGCAAAAGTCTTAAAGTTATTTGATTTAGTAAAATATAAAACTGCTCTGATAATGTATAAAGGAATAACTTACTACCAAGCAACATTTTAAATATATTCAAGAGAGACGAGGCGGTTATGGACGAAGAGATGAGTTAAATTTAAAAAAAGTAAAAGTAAGTGACAGTTCGACAAATGAACACGGCTATAAGTGGAGTGCATTTATGGAATGGACTTGGAGATAAGGTTAAAAAATGTGTAAATATTCATCTTTTTTTTTATTTACAAAGGCAACTTTTTAGAGATGTACCACCAGGAAAGCAGATATTTATGAACTGTTATTAAAAATGTATTATTGATAATATATTATAAACCTGTGTCTATTTGTAATGTGCATGTGTTCTTGTTTGTTTTATTTTTTTCATCTAATTTATCAAACGTCTACTGATTATCATGTAGAAAATAAACAATGCAGTTTTGTTCTCTTTATTTTGTTTGTTTCTTTCTCTGTTAAATGAGACTATACTTTGTGCCTTCGTACCTTTTAAAAAAAATATTCAAATAAAATTAACTCAAAAACTTAAAATATTTTGTCCAAAAGCAGTCAATGGAGCTTTATGTGCCCTTTGACCTCGTTACCTTGGCGACGGGCGCAGTCTTGACCAGTGGTTTTGGGTCAAACGTCGCCTGGTGGTGGGTTTCAAAACTGTGGGAGCGTGCGTCTCCTTTTATAGTGGGGATGGAAGGATCTGAACAAAGCAAAACAATACAGATAATTATTAAAACAGAATTAAAATAGAATTAAAATGTATTCAGTTTCACACTATTCTAATGAAAACTGATTACACGTTTCTATGGAGACCAGAAGGTGAAGTTACAGGCGAGATCTGTGGACACTAGGGGACCCTGTTCAGAGTAAAAAACATGTTTTTCCAGCTTTTCAACAAACCTGTAATAGAATAAATGCAAGATATATGCAGGTTTAATGCCATACTGTGGAACATTACAGTAACACACAGTAGTAACAATAAGGTGGTGGACCCTCCGAGAAAAAGTTGCATAGTGCATCTTTAATGTTAAGGTAGAAAGGAGGATTTGACCTTTTGATACTTTGCAGCTGACGTCATCGACATTCCCTGGGGGTGTGATGCTAACTGTAGGCACTACTCTGTCTGAAACGTGTTAGACTTGGACTTAGACAAACTTTATTGATCCACAAGGGAAATTATTTGGACACAGCAGCTCAAACATCACAATATAATGTAATAACAGAGAGTAAAAATATAAATAAGTAGCAAAAATAGCAAGAAATACGTGTCAAATAAGGTGTAATTATATAAATGTATAGGTACAAGTCAAAAGAAAATTGAGAAATAACTAATAGAAATTGTTAGACTTCTAATCTGAGCTTTATTTTAATACAATCTACTACAAAAAGTACAAAAGATGAGCTGATTTGTGATGTTAAAAAAGTCACTTAGTCACTCTCTCTTTCACCTTTTTGTTGAAAATCAAACTCGTAAACAAAACCACGATCACAGGCTTCAGAAAATGTGCTCTTTAAATCCATTTAGTATTTTTTATTGAACCAAAATAAATAAATAAATAAATAATAATAATAATAATAATAATAATAATAATAATAATAATAAAATGGTGGCAGTGTTTGCTAATGTTTGCATTGTGTCACCATGGTAACTGCTGAACATTTTTTCCATAAACATACAAACCAAAATCACTACATTTCATCCTTTAATTGTTCTAAAAATCTTTGCAAAACTTTTACTTTTTACTCTTAAAGTACATAAAGTACTTTAATACTTTCATATGATACTTTTACTTTTACTTGAGTAACTTTTCCCTTTGTGTCTGGACTTTATTTAAGTAACAAAATTGAGCACTTCATCCACCGCTGTATGTTTGTTTAATGCCATACTGTGGAACATCCCAGGCAAAGCATTAAGTTCACCTTGGAGACAAGAAGATGGCATCAGAAAAGTTACACAGTGCATATGGAAGATAATTTGTTCCATCATATTTTGAATTAAAATACAGCTAAATTTCTCACCCTTGATTTTTTTTTAACTCTGAAAAAAGACATTTGAATTATTTTTATTCTGAATATTAGTTGCTGAAATGTTTCAAATTCAAAATAAAAAAATCACCTTTTAAATATTCAGCACAAATATTTTAAAGTTCTCAAATTCAACAGTCAAAATTCAGAGTGTAAAATTTCGCAGCAAAGATCCAAGGCGCCAAGGCAGAAGCAATCGATCCTGTGTGAGTGAGGAGGACAGAGGCTGTTTCCTAATGGTTCTCATGTGTGGGCGGGGTTTACACTTAACAAATAAAAGAGATGAGGTTTTGATGAGGCGAATTCTGACCAATCAGATCGCTTCACTGCTCCATTTCCTGTTTGTTACTAAGTTCGATCGGATCACACAAGATCGATTGGTTCTGCCTTGGCGTCTTGGATCTTCGCTGCAAATTTTTTCACTGCAAATTTTCCACTCTGAATTTTGACTGTTGATTTTGAGGCTTGAAAATATTTGTGCTGAATATTTACAATGTGATTTCTTTTTTTTATATTGAATTTTAAACATTTTGGGGTGTGCAAAAATACTGAAATATCGATATATCATATCGTTAAATGTGATGATACAGTATCAATATCGTGGGCTGCTGTATCGATATATCGCCAAGAGTATTTTTTGGTACATTTTACTAAATTATTTTGTTACAGCTACAGTTTTGTTGCTTGTTTAGAGAAAGGAAACTCATTTATGCGACACATTTGACATTTTCACTGTTTTGATGATTAAAATGTTTGAACTTTGCACAAAAAATGGTTTAACAAAGACTTTTAGTATCACAGCCACGATTTAGCCTTTATTTTTTATTGAACCGTATTGAATTAATTTAAAAAATATCGAATTGAAAGTGCACTGCATCGAGGTATGTATCGTATCGCCAACTTCTTAATGATACCCAGCCCTATATATTTGTACCTGGCCCTAAAGCCGTGCGTCTGTCCACTCTGGATCTGTCCGGTGCCGTGTAGGACTCCTGGTGTGTGGACCAGGTGTGTGGACCCGGGTCCTGGTGTGTGGACCCGGGGAGCCTCTGTCCCCGTCCTGACCTCCAGAGGAACCCCCGTCCTCTGTCCCGCCGCGGCCGCTCCAGCTGCACCGCCCTGTGGGGTCCGTAGTCTCTCTGCGTGGTCACAAACGCGTCCTCTCCGGAGCTGGTGGGCATCTTCACGCTGCTGCTGAGCTTTGCCCAGCGCGGGATAGGGTCACTGTGGGCCAGCGGGTGAGGCGGGTACGAGGCTTTAGTTTCAGTCTGCTCCTCTCTGATAAACCTGAGGACGGAGGATAATATGAGACATCAGATTTTGAATTTCTCACTTTGAATTTTTCTAAACTTAAACAACAACTCACCCACTGCACCAGACTATAGAGGGACAGAGGAGATAATACTCCCTACAACTGTACAACAACTCACCCACTACACCAGACTATAGAGGGACAGAGGAGATAATACTCCCTACAACTGTACAACAACTCACCCTTATGGAACAGATAATATTCCCTACAACTGTACAACTCGCCCTTATGTCCTTAGGGCCAAGCTACATGCCAGATCTGTGGAGAGGCGAGCCCACTCACACTCACAGTACCAACGCAAGTTTTTAGGTCAATAAAAACCCATGTTATTGAGTAAATGTAAGATGATACAATTAATGCCATACCGGGACATTCCAGACAAAACAATAACGATGGACTCTCCACCAGAAAAGTGACACAATGAACTTTTAAAAGGTGAAGTTTTTATTTTGAAATTTTAAACACATCGAGAAAATGAATCTACGGAAATTCTGAATAAAAACAATTCAAACATGTTTTGAAGTGAGTTAAAACGTGAGAAATTCAGAAACATTTAAAATTCTAAATCTAACGTTAATTAAACAAACAAGCTTCTGGATTTGATTCTGTATTTATTTATTTATTTATTTAATTATTTTATTTATTATTATTATTATTATTATTATTATTATTATTATTATTTTTTTTTTTTTTTTTTAATGCATATTTACATTATTATCAATTTTATGTGTGGAAAAAAAACCAAACAAACTAGTTTCCGTACCTGGCATCCTTATGTGTCACCAGGGCAGGAGGAGGGACAGGCGCCGGCTCAGTTTTCCTGACACTAAACGGCGTGTAGTCCCGCTTATAAACCGGAATATTCTCGTCCGGGTCGATCTCGTATCCAAGAGGGATGTTTGTGGACAGGAAAGACCTCTGTTTCCCTTCTCTTTTGGCCATGTTAAAACGCTGCAGCTGTGTCCTCCTCTGTCTGCTGCAGGTGAAAAATGCTGCGATGATCTCCACGGCGACGGCGGGCGATGATCTCCAGGGCGACGGTGAGCGGCGGAACGTGGTGATGTTGATACTGTTCCAACCTGGAGTCAAGTTTCAAACACAAAAGAGGATTCAGCTGCAGGCAACACAAACACTACACTTAAAGGTCTTATATATTACACGAAATTGACTCTTTGAGCTTTAAGTCGTGTTCTAGTGATTCTAGTGAAAGTGTGTGGATTTTAAAGACACAATGGAGCACTTCCTGTATTACCTTATGGTATCAGGTTCTTTTTTCTGACCAAGAGTTTCAACGGTTTCGACTGTTCACTCGCGGTCTTTCTCAGAGTTGTCTTGTGATGTTTCTGTGACGTCTCTGCTCAGCTGATTTAAAAAGGATTTGGTGCTGTCTTCATACCGGTGGAGGCAGGAGGACAGCGCCATCTGCAGTCTGACTTCCTCAGGACAGTATCCCAGGTGTGTGAGAGTAAAAAAGCCCCCTCGTCCCGGTTTATTGTCCTGTGGGCATGTTTTTGTATTTCGATGGCCTTTTTAATCCAACGACGATGTTTGCTTGTTCCCTGTATGACCACATGACATCGCAAGGTGGAACAGAGTGGGGTTTTTTTTTCAGTTTGAGAGAAGAACTCAGCCTAAATCTGCAGGGTTTGTGCGTTAAACGTGTGAATGAAACAAAACACAAGTCCAGGTGTGTGAACTACATTATAACGCACACTAGATCAGACAGATGTCGTTACTATTCAGTTTCTTTGTGTTTTTTTCAGTGAAGAACTCAAAATTCTGCTGTGACCAGAGGTGGGAGAGTAGCCAGAAACTGTGGTCAAGTTAGAGTCATGTTACTTCATAATATTACTCGAGTAGAAGCAGAGGTGGGACCAAGTCGTTGTTTTGAAAGTCTCAAGGAAGTCTCAAATCTTTGGCCTCAAGTCCGAGTCAAGTCCCAAGTCAAAGACAGGCAAGTCCAAGTCCAGTCTCGAGTCACTGACCCATAAGTCCAAGTCAAGTCCAAGTCCAAGTCAAAGCCAAGTTAATGTAATATGAAGGACTAAATACTAAATACTGCATAAACTCTGGTGTTTTCAAACAGACACAAAAATGAGACAAACGAAATCAGATCTGAAGGAGCTGCAAGAAACACAAACGTTCAAATAATTTCCTATTGTCACGTAAAGACTTTGTCACTTTAGATTTACTCACAGAGGGAAGAGGAAGCACAACTTTTACTCAAGTCAGAGTACTCAGGCACACGGGAGGAGCTGGGGGAAGTGTCTGGGGTGAGGGAAGTCTGGGAGTCCCTAAAAGGCAAAAAGGTTAAATCAAATTATTTGGAGAAGAGGAGTTGGGTGTTTCCTTACCTTTACACATGAATTAACACTCGGAACAAACTTGTATCTTTAGAACTAAAAATGCTACTGTCTTTTATATTGGGTGACCAGATTTTCAGAATTCAAAACCGGGACACAAAAACTAGGATGTTTGGTACAAATAAAATTGTGAAAAGAGCGCGTAACATTGTCCATTCTCAACTCACTGGTGGGTGAGGGACTTTTGTTGGTGCATTTTTTTTTTTTTGCTTTATGATCATTTTCAAGCTCAGTTTTCTGTATTTTAGCTAAATAAATAACAACATATGCCTCTCTTTACTGTTGGCTGGTGTCAGATTGGTCAAAAACAGGGACGACTGGGACATTTCTTGTATAAAACTGGGACAAATCACTGGTTTTGGATAAATCTGCTGGGACAGGGGACACAGGACTCAAAACTGGGACTGTCCTGGGTAAACAGGGACAGGGACTTACAGGAAGACTGGACTTGCGGGTCTTATTTTTTACATATTTATTTTATTTTTATAACTTCATTTCTTGTTTAAAAAATGTGCATGCAATGTTGTTATCTCCCATCAAGAGTTATGTACATTAACAACTAAACAACTTTTAGTTTCTGCCCATGCGAATCTTCTGTTCTGCTAAGTGAAGCTAACACTGCTTCACTCCTCAGTGCATCATATTTTCACTCAAACGTTTCACTTCTGATTCACTGACAAAAACAATCAAATAAGAAACGAAGAAACGCACACGCGGGTTTTACCGCGTAGAAAAAAAGTTGAATTATCATTTTCCTTTTTTTTTATTTTTTTTTTTTTTTTTTTTTTACAATATAAACACATAAAACAGACATTCAAGACATTCAAATAAAACGTAGAAACGTATGAAATAAAATAAAATAAAATAAAATAAAATACCCTGAACGATCATTTCCCACGTCGCTTCCTCTGAGCGGATGTGACGTAATAGAGCACCCGCCTCCTCCTCCCTCTTTTCGTCGAGGCTTTGCTAGCGGCCGGTGAGTACACGCTGCTCCGGGACAGTTTTACACTTTAATCAGCAAAACTTTCATTAAAAACACTTCACAAACGTTTAGATCTGCCATCGCTAACCTTCGACACCGTATTTTAACTGTCATCGCGAGCTGCGTGGCGTTTAAAGTTTGAAAAACGTAAGAAACGCCACGCAAAGATCCGCATGTGGCCGGGCCCGTACTGGGAGCGCTCTGATGCTAACTCTGCTAGCATTTACGAGCATATTTTCACCTTTGAAAGTGTTAAATTTTGTATTAACATGACGATCTGTTCAGTTAAATACGTGCAAGCTGATATTATTGCACAGTCAGGTGTTAAAAGACGTGATAAAGGGTCCGGTTGAGTTGCTGTCCGCGATTTTCGCCCCGGTTTAGGCTAAAGGTGCTATCCCGGCGCACGCCTCTGACTGTCCTCTTGTGTCCACAGGAGAACATGCAGATCTTCGTGAAGACTCTCACGGGGAAGACCATCACCCTCGAGGTCGAGCCCAGCGACACCATCGAGAATGTGAAGGCCAAGATCCAGGACAAGGAGGGTGAGGGACGGACTCGAGGACATGTCTTGTACACTTTACAAGATGACATGGGTCTCAGCGTCTTGTTTAATGCGCCGCATTTAGAGGACATTTGAATCTATAGTTCAGATGTATTGAATTAGTTAATCATGGCTGCAGATCTAATGTCCCATCATTTTGAACCCCGGGGACAGATAACGTCCAAGGTGTGGACGTCCAGGGCAGACTTGTAAATTAATAAAATGTGTATTTATAAATGCAGACTTAGACAAACTTTATTGATCCACAAGGGAAATCATTTCTTTGCTTAGAATGTTCCACAGTGCAGCATTTAGCTTGTCCATCTCCATGGAGACGAGCAGTTGGGCTCCATTTACATTAGGGTTAAGCTCTTAGCTTTTTGGACTCAAAAGTCTTGACCTGTGACCTCTGCTTTAGGAATCCCCCCTGATCAGCAGCGTCTGATCTTCGCTGGCAAACAGCTGGAGGACGGACGCACTCTGTCCGACTACAACATCCAGAAAGGTAAAGTCTCATGCTGCCTTCATGTGGTGTGGGAAAGATGATTCTTTCCAAACTACGAGTGTGTTGTGTTCAAGTGTTTTTGTTGTAGTCAAGTGAAACATGGAGGACCCAAAGTTGATCCTGATCTGTTACTTGGATAAAACAGTTTTAGACTCGTTAATTCATCTGCTACAGTAAGAAGAGAAAGCACCAAAACACAGACCTCAGTTTAATGTCCGGAGGAGACACGGTGGGACATTCACACAAACAGACCAGCAGGAGAAGAGCCGTGTGGCAGTGCGTGTGTGAAAATGGCTCAAGTGAGACTAAACGTGCATTAAACTTGTAAATGCAACATAATTATGCAGGAATAATAAACCAACAGAATCATTTTCTTCATTCACTGCTGTCCACCATGGTGAGGTCAGAGGTTGTTTTCATCTGGGCAACTCGGGCATCAAAATAATTTCTCAGTTCTCCTGTAGAAATGACATGAGGCCGGTCATGTGCGGTTTCCCACTGGGCAAGTCGTATTTCCCATAATTCCTACAGCACCTGAAGGCAGCGTTACACCAGGGACTTTTTGAGCTTTTTCTTTTCACTGATCAGTGTTGGTCTGTTGTTTAAACCCCACGGGGCAGTGTCTTCTGCTGCTTTTGTGATTCTGTTTTTATTCCTGTGTGTTTCGGGTCCACTCCTAGATTCTGACCCCTGCTTCAGTGGTTGTTTCTAAACGTAATCCCGTTTCGTGTTTCAGAATCCACTCTTCACCTGGTGCTGCGTCTGCGTGGAGGAATCATCGAGCCCTCGCTCAGGCAGCTCGCCCAGAAATACAACTGTGACAAGATGATCTGCCGCAAGTACGTCCCCTTTAATGTTCTCCTCATTTAAGCTTCAGTCTTATACTTTTTAAGGAAGTGTTTTGTTTTTTGTTTTTCAATCAAATCTGTCTCTTAATGATAACGATTCTAATGCTGAATTGGCCTTAATTACAAAAACATTGGACAAGTTGTTTGACGTCATTTCAATAATTATCTTGAGAACCAAAACTCTTGAACCAAAACTCCACAATCACAAAGCAGAATGAGCGTCACATGACTCTCTCCTGTGGGTTGCTGGTTCAAAGCTGAAATCCAGTGTGTTTAAACCCCAAAAAAATGCCTCGCTGATCTGAACGGTCACTCCCTAAACTCCAGCACCTGCACCAGTCATGAGTCAGTGCTAGTGCAGCCTCTGCAGCTCAGTGAGGGAATTCTGGAGGTTCTGAGCTTCACATGAGCCTGTCCATTAACTGAGAGACAAACTTGGACATGTCTCTGTCTGCAGGTGAAGACTCTGGACACACAGTAGTGGACTGTGACTATATTAAAAACAAAAACACTTTATCTTTACAGCCATTACATAAAGCTGTCTATACATTTAGCTTTAGCTTGGTTCCTGACAGTATTTCTCTTCCCTCAGATGCTACGCTCGTCTTCACCCGCGCGCCGTCAACTGTCGCAAGAAGAAATGTGGACACACAAACAACCTGCGCCCCAAGAAGAAGCTGAAGTAAACTCTGACTCATGCACACTTGATCTGTGTCCAAATAAATTTGTAGAAAGTCCCTCGTCTCACTGTGCTCGTTATTTACAGCGTTCTGTCCCGTGAAGTGACTTTTGTCTCTTACGGGATCTGAATCTTATGGATCTGTTCAAAACACTGGCTTCTGTCATAATTAAGTATAAAAAGAGCCAATCTGAGAACTAAAATTAACAAACGAATCAAATGACCAAGGCTCAGGTTTGTTTAAAAAGGTTCAAACTGAGCGTGCTTAGAATGTTCCACAGTATGACCTCGAAAAACAGGGATTCTGACTGAGCGGGGTTGCCTCTCCACAGATCTGACCTGTAAATTTGTCTGATTTGGTCTCCGTAAGATGGAAAGGTTTAATGCCACACTGAAACATTCCAGACAAAGCAATAACATGTCCACTTATCAGAAAAGTTACACAATGCAGACCTGGGTTAGTCCTGTTCAGATCTTTACTGGTTTAATGTATTTAAGACCTGGTTCAGACATGGACTGGACCTCCATGAGACTGGATTAAGATCCGGTCAAAGGCCAATCATTTTCCGAGAAGAGAATTTCCGTAAAAAGTTTTAAAATATTAACGTTACATTTGCTGATTGAACAAATGTGATGTTAATATTTTAAAACTTTTTACAGAAATTGCCTTCTCGGAAAATGATTGGCCTTTGACCGGATCTTAACCCAGTCTCATGGAGGTCCAGTCCAGGTCTGAACCAGGTCTAAACCAGGTCTAAACCAGGTCTTAAATAAATTAAACCAGTAAAGATCTGAACAGGACTAACCCAGGTCTAATGGAGCTCAACAGTCACCGCTCATTTCTGGTTCTGGAAGTTAATTTTCCGTTCCTTTTCCCATTAGACTTTTTGAAAACTTGAAATATGAAAGCTGCATTGTGTAACTTTTCTGGTGAAGGCTCCGTCAGATGCTTTTCTCCGTGGAGATGTTATTGCTTTGTCTGGAATGTTTCTCAGTATGGCATTAAACCTTTCTATCTTCATGGAGACCAAACCAGACCAAGTTACAGGTCAGATCTGTGGAGAGGCGACCCCGCTCACAGTCAGAATGTCTGTTTTTCTAGGTATTTTTGAGCTCTAAAACCATCTGGAATTGAATAAATGAAGTGGTAGTTTTCAAGTGAACAGCTCCTTTTCCCTTTAGTTCAGTAGAGATCGGCAATTCCAGAGCTGAAATGATCCAAATGATTCTAGTGAAGGTGTGTGGAGTTTAAAAGCTTGTTTTAGCCTGCGCAGATGGGAACTTGGGACTCCGTCACCTGCTTGTTTCTATGGATACGTCATTTCTCTGCCTGGAATATTCCACAGTATGACATTAAACAGCTCTACTTTACATTTATTCAATCACAGGTGGTTTTAGAGCTCAAAAATACCTAGAAAAACAGACATTCTGACTGTGAGCGGGGTCGCCTCTCCACAGATCTGACCTGTAACTTGGTCTGGTTTGGTCTCCGTGGAGATAGAAAGGTTTAATGCCATACTGTGGAACATTCCAGACAAAACAACAACATCTCCATGGAGAAAAGCATCTTAACGGACGTATTTTCAGCTGGTTTCTTAGAGATTTGGAAACTAGCTGACTAAAGAAACAAATCAGCCCTGGAACAACTACTACTACTACTACTACTACTACTACTACTACTACTACTACTACTACTACTACTACTACTACTACTACTACTACTAAAGGTAAAAGGAGCTGTACACTAACTAACTGAAAACTCCCGCTTCATGACATCACAAGGTGGAACAGAGCGTTTGGAGCTTTGGAGATGTAGACAGACGAATAAAGTATTAATCAAACAACTCCAGGCCTGTTTTTGAGGAGGAAACATTAAAGCACGACTTAAACCTCACAGGAGTCAGTTTTTTGCGTAATATCGGATCTTGTAACATTTCAAAACAGATTTTAAATGAACTTAAAATAAACTTGTCATCATGCCACAGTCTGAGGAACACTTTTTAAAACCACAAATCGCATCAGAAGCTCTTGAGAAACCAGCGGATGGACAAAAACGTGGATAATTAAACAAACTGGAGCAGCAGAAAGTGACTAATTGATGTTTCCAGGAACTCTGCTTTTTGGTAATTAGTACAATATTCTAAGAACTGGGGTAAGATCCTCGTGTTTTGGTGTTTTTTTGTCGTGCTTTTGTCTCTTCCAAAGGTTGTGTAATGGAGATGTTTGGAGGTGCAAAGGACGAGTAGCTCAAAAATGGCAAGTTTATATATTTTTAATCCAATATAGAGCACTTTTTATTAACAAAAACTAAATGCTGTACAGCTGGAACTGCCAATCTACTAAAAGGTAAAAGGAGCTGTTCACTTGAAAACCACCGCTTCATGACATCACGAGGTGGAACGGAGTGTTTTAAGCTTTGGAGATGTAGACAGACTAATAATAAAGAGTTCCTCAAACATGTGAATGAAACAAACACAACTCCAGGTGTTTTTGAGGAGGAAACAACATCAGAATGTGACTTAAAAGCTGCACAAGAGTCAGTTTAGTGTGATATTAGACCTTTAAAACAATAAAATCAAATGCAAGCAGAAATTTCAGTACAAAAATAAAAGGGTAAAACCGTAAAAATAGACAAAATAATGAAAAGACAGCAGGGTGTTTGGAAATCTTTGAAGAAACACTGTTCACTGAAAATTGTTATTAAATAAAACTTGAATTTGGTGTCACAGTATTCGCATTAAAGCCGTGTAGCTGCGTTGGAAGTCGCCTCATTTGATTTGGCACAGACTTGGGTCCTGAACAGTCGTGTTTTATATATTTTTTTCTCGTTATTATATTATATTGTGATGTTTGAGCTGCTGTGTCCAAGTCATTTCCCTTGTGGATCAATAAAGTTTGTCAAAGTCCAAGTGTCTTTGAGGTGTAGTTCGCAGTTTGACCACCAGATGGAGCCATGCGAAATCTAAAACCACCTCAGGGCGAGTTTCCTCAGTGGGGTTCTCAATTTTAACTGTGAGGCCGTAGTAAAATCATTACCTGTCAAAAGTGTAATTAAACAGTTTCGAATTATATCCAAATAATCCCGTTTTCCTCTTCTGTTTGGAACACGCTCCTTTACTGCCCTCTGCTGGTCACTGAGGAAACTGCAACAACCGCAGTCCCATTAACTTGTGTTGTTTTGCCTTTCTACATCAGGCTGTATTATTATAAATGAGGCTGTCTGAGCTGTGCACCTGTCTGAGCTGTGCACCTGTCTGACCAGCCCAAGTTTGACGTTGTTTAATCGTAATATCACGGTTTCAAAATGATATCTTAAAATTATCTGGCAACCCCCAACTTTAAAGTGCATTGTGTAACGTTTCTGGTGCTTTTCTCCATGGAGATGTTATTGCTTTGTCTGGAATGTTCCACAGTATGGCATTAAACCTTTCTATCTTCATGGAGACCAAACCAGACCAAGTTACAGGTCAGATCTGTGGAGAGGTGACCCCGCTCACAGTCAGAATGTCTGTTTTTCTAGGTATTTTTGAGCTCTAAAACCACCTGTGATTGAATAAATGTAAAGTAGAGCTGTTTAATGTCATACTGTGGAACATTCCAGGCAGAGCAGTGACATCTCCATACTGTAGAAACAAGCAGGTGTCGGACCCTCCACCAGAAAAGTTACACAATGCGTCTTTAAGTAACCGCTGCCCCATCGTCCAATGAAAACACTGCATTTCATTTATTTGCGTGACATAAGTTTATTTTTCAAACCCTCTTTACAAATATAAGAAACATCAGATTTTCAGCTCACACAAACTTCACTCAGTCAGTTACACGTTTTTGTTGTTGTTGTTGAAACACGTCTGTACAGTTTTATATCTCAAAGCTGATTTTAGAGGTATTTCAGAGCTAAAACTAAAACGACACGCTCAAAATCACTTTAAACGTTACACAGGTGCATCTATTCCAGTTCAAGTGGTTTAAAAGACGCACTGCGGAACTTTTCTAGAGGAGGACCGTCGCCTGCTCGTGTCCATGGAGATGTTATTGCTTTTTCTGGAATGTTCCACAGTATGGCATTAAACTTATCCAGCTCCATGGAGACAAACAGTTACAGATCGTATGTTTAAAGGTCCAAACTGACACAAAACTGACTGAGTTGTGTTTTGTTTCATTCACACGTTTCAGTAACTTTATTATTCGTCTGTCTACATCTCCAAAGATCCAAACGCTCTGTTCCACCTTGTGATGTCATGAAGTGGTAGCTTTGAAGTGAACAGCTCCTTTTACCTTTACTTTTTCAGTTGAGTGGAGCACCTTTTTTCCTGTATCACCACATGACATCACAAGGTGGAACAGAGTGTTTTCAGTTTGAGAGAAGAACTGAGCCTAAATCTGCAGGGTTTGTGTGTTAAACGTGTGTGAATGAAACAAAACACAACTCCAGGTGTGTTTGTGATGAGGAAACGACATTAGAACATGGATTTAATGCCATACTGTGGGACATTCCAGTCAAAGCAAGCAGTAAGATCTCCATGGAAACAAATCAGAAAAGTTACGCAGTGTAGCTTTAACATAAAAACACAGGTGAGTCTTTGGTACGTCCCTCTCCACATGAAACAAACACTAAAAACACCGCGGTTTTCAGCTCGTTCACGTCTGGCTCTGAAATGAGTTTATAGCAGAAATATAAACGGTTTGAAGAAAGAAAAGGTTCAAACTCGGGTGGAGGACGGATGGAAAAGTCAGAGGAAGTCAGAGGTGGGTAGTACTTTAATACTTCAATACTTTTACTGCTACTTTTGAGTAATATTTGTACTGAAGTAACTACACTGTTACTTGAGTAAAAGTCGTGTCTTCATCTTCCCACTGTGAGTCTGTCTAAAGTGAGAGAAGATTTATGAAAGACAGAGAAACGAGAGGAGATAGAGACAGAGAGAGAGACAAAGAGATGGAGAGAGAAAGAGAGAGAAAGAGACAGAAAGACACAGAGAGAAAGAGAGACAAAGAGATAGAGACAGAGAGAGATGAGAGAGCGAGAGAGAGAAAGAGACAGAAAGACACAGAGAGAGAGAGACAAAGAGATAGAGACAGAGAGAGATGAGAGAGCGAGAGAGAGAAAGAGACAGAAAGACACAGAGAGAGAGAGAAAGAGAGAGAGACAAGAGACAGAGAGAGAGACAAAGAGATGGAGAGAGAAAGAGAGAGAAAGAGACAAAGACACAGAGAGAGAGAGACAAAGAGATAGAGACAGAGAGAGATGAGAGAGCGAGAGAAAGAGAGAGAGACAAGAGACAGAGAGAGAAAGAGACAGAGACAGAGAGAGAGACAGAAAGACACAGAGAGAGACAGAGAGAAAGAGACAGAGAGACAGAAAAAGACAGAGATAAGAGAAAGAGACAGAGAGAAAAAGACAAACTAAGAGAGAGACAGACAGAGAGAGAAAGACAAAGAGGGAGAGAGAGAGGGGCAGAGAGAAAGACAGAGAGAGTGACAAAAAGAGAGAGACAGAGAAAAAGACAAGAGAAACAGACCAAGAGACTAAGAGACAAAGAGAGAGACACAGATAGAGAAAGAGGGGCAGAGAGAGGGAGAGACAAAAAGGGAGACAGAGAGACAGAGACAAAGTGACAGAGAGATTAAAGTGAGTAAATTTAAAGTGACAATATGAAATGATCTGAACGTTTTTGTTTCTTTCTCTCCTTCAGATCTGATTCAGTTTGTCTCAGTTTTGTCTCCGTCCTTTGAAAACTCCAGATTTCGTGTCCTTCACGTCACATTAACAGGGACAGGTTAACGGTCAGATCTATGGAGAAGCGAGCCCGCACATGGTAAGAATAAATGTTTTTAAGACGTTTTTGAGTTATAAAACACCTGTAACTGAACAAATCCAAGGGAGATATGTTTAATGCCCTACTGTGGAACATTCCGGGCAAAGAAATAACATCTCCATGGTTACAGAGTACAGTTTAAATTATAAATAAGATGTTACATCCAGACAGTTACTCTTTACGTTACTTTTACACGAGTAGTACTTTTCCCAAATATTTTTTTACTCTTATGTACTTACTTTACTTCATGTACCACTACTTTGTACTTCTACTTCAGTAATAATATTTTGAAGTAACGTTACTTTTACTTGTACAGTTTTTGGCTCTTCTCCCACCTCTGTGAAAACTGCTAGACCATCTCAAGATCTTAAAGGAGTATTGTGTAACTTTTCTGCTGGAAGGTCCGTCAAATGCTTTTCTACGTAGAGATATTATTGCTTTGTCTAGAATGCAAGTAAATGTCCCACAGTATGGCATTAAACTCATCTATACCCGTGGAGACAAGCCCACAATGCCTCCAGGCCAAGTTACAGGCCAGATCTGTGGAGAGGTGAGCTCATCAGTGTAGGAAAGCACGTTTTTCCGTAGTATTTCTGAGCAGTAAAACGCCATAACTGAATAAATGCAACATGGATGAGTTTAAAGCCGCACTGTGAACCCTTTCAGGCAAAGCAGCAGTAACATCTCCATGGAAACAAGTTTGCGGCGCGAATCCCTCCCAGAAAAGTTACGCATTGCATCTTAAAGCCAGGATCTTGGTCTGGATTCGGGAGCAGGTTTTGTGCTGATGGAGAAAATCTGAAGAAACTTAAGCACAGACACAGGGAGAACATGCAAACAGCACAGAAAAGCCCCACTTCACTCGGGAATCTAACCCAGGACCTTCTGGTGGTGAGGTGGGAGTGCCAACTTCAGCCACAAGTGCCCATTGGAAAACGACAACGAAGATTCCACAATGACGAGAACCAGAAATATTACAGGTTGTTGCTTTAGAGCATAATTTACTTTTATATCACCTTACAATACCACAGGTTACCATAGCAACCGTACTGTAAACAAGGTCCAAAACTCGCCTAAATTACACAACAGTTTTGGTTAGATTAATAAAAAATAAACCAGAACGCCTTTATTTTGTTAAATGATGGTTTAAAGCAACAGTGTGTAACTTTCTGGAGGTGCCGCGTTGCGTTTCCTGCTTGATTCCATGGAAACAAAGTTAAAACCACACTTCGGAACATTCTTCTTAGAGAAATATATGCGTTTTCTGACATACTGTGTAGTATTACAGCCAAAGGAACAACATTTCCATGGAATCAAGCAGGAGGAGTCAGGTTTGTGGAGATGCAAGCACGCTAACCGTAAGGACATTTGGGTTTGTTTTGTTTTTTTCATGCAATAGACACATGCTTGTATTTTTTTGGGTAAAAAGTTACACACTGTGGCTTTAAACTGTCAGAAAATATTCATAAATAGTTGCTGCGTTTTAGATGGAAAATTGTGTATTGTTGAAAAAAAAAGGGATTCCGTTTTAAAACTCGGCGCTACTTCCTGTAATTTTCAGCTTTTTTTCTATTCACGTTTTCTTCGCAAATTAAACGAAGAGTCACGTTTAACACAGTGACAGCCGCACATACGGAAGATCATTTATTTCATCAGATTTTGAATTTTAAACGCCGCTGATTTTTTCACTTTGAATTTTTTAACTCGGAAAAAACATGTTTGAATAATTTTTATTCCTAATGTCAGTTGAGTAAAATTTAAGTGTTCATTTTCAAAGTGTTTAAAAATTCAATATAAGGAAAACACTTAAACTTTTAAATATTCAGCACAAATATTTTCAAGCCTCAAAATCAACAGTCAAAATTCAGAGTAAAATTCGCAACAAAGATCCAAGACGCCAAGGCAGAATCAATCGATCCTGTGTGATCCGATCGAACTTAGTAACAAACAGGAAATGGTGCAGTGAAGCGATCTGATTGGTCAGAATTCGCCTCATCAAAACCTCATCTCTTTTATTTGTTAAGTGTAAACCCCGCCCACACATGAGAACCATTAGGAAACAGCCTCTGTCCTCCTCACTCACACAGGATCGATTGATTCTGCCTTGGAGTTTTAGATCTTTGCTGCGAATTTCACACTCTGAATTTTGACTGTTGAATTTGAGGCTTGAAAATATTTGTGCTGAATATTTAAAAGGTGATTTTTTTATTTTGAATTTGAAACATTTCAGCAACTAATATTCAGAATAAAAATAATTCAAATGTGTTTTTTCAGAGTAAAAAAAATTCAAAGTGAGAAATTCTGCGCTATTTTAATTCAAAATGTGATGGAACAAATGATCTTCCGAACATTCACAACAAATAATATGTCGAAAAACATGAAAAAAACGTGTCAAAAGCACTTTTAATCTTATTGCTTGTTTGCGTAATGCGGATGATCTCGTTGTGGTGACGGGAGTGGATCAAACCTCCTCAGGCCGGACTCTCATATACAAATATATTAATTATCACAACACTCGTTTTCTAAGTCACCAAAAACACTTTTACTACTGATATAAAACCGTTCGCCAAACCCGCCATCTTGGATCATTCTGCTGTTATAGAATTTCCCTTTTTTACAAATATTTCCCAGTTTGTCCCACAGGAAGTTCCAAAATGGCTCCTTATTTGTACCAATACCGCGTTTGTGCTTTTCACTTTGGTGCTTTGAGTTCGGGATGTGAGTCTGAAGCGTCACCGGAGCCACAGAGAAGAAAGACGAATAAATAAAAAAACTCTAGAGCGGACATGTTACTACAGTGTAAATACATCGTCGGCCATGTTGGGCAGGTTCTACCGGGCATTTTCTGGCAACTTTTCACGTAATTACTCATCTGTCTCAGGTTTTTTTTTTCCAATTTGAGGTGTTTTTATGGCAAAAAACATAAAAATACATTGTCTTCCGCTTGTCTGAATGCTGTGGAACATAGTGCGTTCAGTAAAATCGACTTTTAACCATATTATAGCCGTTTCCCTTCTCGTTTACATTCTCAGAGTTGTATTTAAAGTGATTTTTGAGTCACTTTAAATACAACTGAACATCTTCAATCGCTTATTTTCAAGATTCCATTTTGCCGATCTATCCTCGTTTTCACTCCCACTGGTATGCGCCACTCTGTACTTCCTTCTTCAGTTTTATTTTCGTAATCGGATCTGGCAACGTCGTGTAGACATTTTGTACAAATGAAAAAAGAAACAAAAGAAAAGACGTGCAGGTATCCACAGGTGGCGCTTTGTTGTGACGGCGTTTATGGCGACGTCAGATTCTAACGCAATTTTGAGCGAATTTGTTTCTTTTATCAAGTCATTTTAGATCGATGTTGTGATTTAAAACGCTGCCACACCACCAGATTGGACTGTTTTTCAAGCTACTTCCTTCATTTCACTTTTCTTTACCGAAAATCCTACGTCCGGCAGCGTTTGTTTCGCTCACAGTCACACGATCCGCTCTAGTTTTTTTCCTTCTCGGCTGTGGTCGGCTGCACTTTGGCTCAGCTACGCATCTACACAGATATTATTATTATATTATTATTATTATTATTATTATTTCTACTTTAATGAGGAAACGGTCGTAGAAAAGACGAGTGTGAAAGAACTGTGATGTAAACACACATGGTACATACGGAAGAGCGCAGTCGTTTCAAGAAGCAGGTTCAGGTTCAGGTAAAGTAAATAATTCGCCTCACAGCAAAAGGGTCCCGTCTTACACTGACCTAAAGATACATTACGTCACTTTTCTGGCAGAAGATGCACCTCCTGCTTGTCTCTATGTAGATGATGTCACTTCCGGGTCCGACAAACTTCACCAGAAATTTCTTGCTTTGTTTTTGTTCCTTATTCATCAAATATAAGAGACGTTTTCCTTTCAAAAGTGTTTAACCACAAACTGTACCAAATATGTAAATAATGTAGTGATAATCCGTCACAGGGGAGTCTACGGGAGGGACAAAGGGGTCTGTTGTCCGGGGCCCCCTAACCCTATCCCTGTTCCCATTCATTTATATTGGGGGGGCCCATGTGAGGCTTCTTGCTCTGGGCCCCGAAATTTCTGTTGACGCGCCTGATCTATCAGATATACTGTATTTTTTATTTACTGTACATACATTTATAGAATTTATGTCTTAATGATACCAGTCTCTTGCTAATTTTTATTGCTACTTATTTAGAAGTTTGTTTTTTTTTATTATTTATTTCTTTATTTATTTAATTCTGTGTTATTGTAATATCTTTTGATGTCGAAATCGTGACATGTTCATTGTTTTCAATCAGCTGATGGACCCGGAAGTGACGTCACCCTTAGCAATCCCATGGAGATGTTGTTGCTTAGCCTAGAAAGTTCCAGAGTATGGCATTAAATATAGCTATCTTGCATTTAATCATTACAAGTGACTCTTACGGCTTAAATATTGGTTTAAAAAACAAGCACTTTTGCTGTGAATGGTGTCACCTCCCCACAGATCTGAACTGTAACATGACCCGATAGCTTCGGTAAACAGGGGCGGACAAAGGGGTCTGTTGTCCCGGGCCCCAGGGATTTTTAGGGGCCCAGAATTGGACCCCCTTCCTGTTAATTTATATTAAAGGGGGGCCCATGTGAGGCTTCTTGCCCAGGGCCTCTGAATTTCTCACGACGGGCCTGGCTTCACCTGCTTGTTTCCACGACAACAGGTAATTTTAATGCCATTTGGTGAAACATTCCAAGAAAAAGCAACCACAACTCCCTAGAGACAAACACGTACCACCAGAAAAGTTACGTAATGCTGCTTTAACTTCAAAACCATCCTTTTTACAGGTTAATTTTCTGTAAATTTTGGGCTCTAAATACAAATTTCTGAACGTACTTTTTGAAATGCTGTTAAATATTACTGTTTTGAGATTTCACAAAATGACACACGTTTCGCTCAACGCATCTAAAGGGCTGTGAGAGGCCAGCGTAGCGCCCCCTGTTGGCTGTGGCCGGCTCATGTCCTGGCTTGAGTATTCCCTGGACATTTTTATTACAACGATATTAAGAGCAGAAGAGAAGAGACAGAACCAGCTTAGTCCTATGTTCTGATGCGGTTGCCGGTTCGAAGCCAGTTCATTGGAGATAGAAAAGTCCAGTCTTTAAATCCAGTTACGGTCCTCGGAATCCACTGTTACAGGCGCCATTTTGAAGACTTTTTCCATTCAACAGATGTAATTTTTGTTGTCAATCGCTATGGAAACAACCTCAAGTTCTCATCATTTTGTAAAGCAGTTCATTTCAAATCGAAAAGTCCAGTCCTTAAGTCCTTTTACGGTCCTCGGAATACACTCTTACAGCTTCCCATTATAGGCGCCATTTTGAAGACTTTTTCCATTCAACAGATGTAATATTTTGTTGTCAATCACTACGGAAACAACCTCAGTTTCTCATGATTTTGTAGACCAGTTCATTGGAGATCAAAAAGTCCAGTTCTAAATTCCAGCCACGGTCCTCATGTGTTTCAGCTTTCTGTCATAGACGCCATTTTGAGGACTTTTTAGCCACGGAAAAGATGGAATATTTTGTTATCAGTCGCTATGGAAACAACATAAATTTCTCATCACTGTAAACCAGTTCATCGTAAATAGAAAAGTCCATTCCTAAAGCCCAGTCACGGTCCTCATAATACACTACTACTCATAGGTTAGCTTTCAGTTAGAGGCGCCATTTTGAGGACTTTTTACCATTCAAAAGATGTAATATATTGTTTTGAATTGTCAGTCGCTATGGAAACAGCCCCAATTTCTCATCATTCTTTAAACCAGGACTTTTTATAATTCAAAAGATGTTTGTTTGTTTTTTTTTAAATTGTCAATCGCTATGGAAACAACCAAAATTTCTCGTCATTCTGTAAACCCGGTCATTATAGATTATAGAAAAGTCCAGTTACGGTCCTCAGAATCCACTGTTACTCATAGGCAACATTTTAAGGACTTTTTATCATTCACAAGATGTAATATTTTGTTTTGAATTGCCAATCGCTATGGAAACAGCCCTAATTTCACATGATTCTGGAACCCATGAATTGTCAGACAGGGCCAGGGACATCTCCACAGTTTTACATCGCAAGTAATATTTAATAATTAGTTCAAATGATTTAAAAATATAGGATTCGAACAGTGGGCGATGTGCACAGAAGTGGACACTAGAGGGAGCCACAGCTGTAACTTTACATTAGTAATGGCAGCTTTGAAGAGGCTAGACAAAAAAAGACTAAAGACGCACCATGTAACTTTCCGATTGAGGGTCCGTTACCTGCTTGTTTCTATGGATACATCATTGCTCTGCCTGGAATGTTCCACAGTGTGACATTAAACAGCTCTACTTTACATTTATTCAATCACAGGTGGTTTTAGAGCTAAAAAATATCTAGAAAAACAGACATTCTGACTGTGAGCGGGGTCGCCTCTCCACAGATCTGACCTGGAACTTGGTCTGGTTTGGTCTCCATAAAGTAGAAAGGTTTAATGCCATACTGTGAAACATTCCAGACACCAGAAAAGTTACACAATGCGCCTTTAACTAACTAACTTATTTTCCCTGTGTAGTAGCAGTGGAAGTAGCAGCTGTAGTAGTAGTAGTAGTAGTAGTAGTAGTAGTAGTAGTAGTAGTAGTAATAGTAGTAGTGGTGCTAGAAGTAGTAGCAGTTGAAGTTGTAGATGTAGTAGTAGAAGTATGGTGTGGTGCTTTGGTAGTAATAGTAAAAGAAGGTGTAGTACTATTTGTAGTATCTGTAGTACTGTTTGTAGTTATTTGCTGATGAGTTGTGCCAGGCTGTCCCTCAGCTGTAGTACTTGTAGTACTTGTAGTACTTGTAGTATTTGTAGTTATTTGCTGATGAGTTGTGCCAGGCTGTCCCTCAGCTGTAGTACTTGTAGTATTTGTAGTACTGTTTGTAGTTATTTGCTGATGAGCTGTACCAGGCTGTCCCTCAGCTGTAGTACTTGTAGTATTTGCAGTATTTGCAGTATTTGTAGTATTTGTAGTATTTGTAGTTATTTGCTGATGAGTTGTGCCAGGCTGTCCCTCAGCTGTAGTACTTGTAGTACTTGTAGTACTTGTAGTTATTTGCTGATGAGCTGTGCCAGGCTGTCCCTCAGCTGGCTCAGGTCACACAGTTTGTGGTCGAGCACAGTGAGGATCTTCTTGAGTTCCTCGTGGCTCTGGAGCTGCTCCTCTCGACTGGAGCTCAGGGTTTGTTCGGCCTCCTGCACACGGGACTCCAGCTCACAGTTCTGCCGCTCCACCTCCTGGAGGAACGGAAATAAAACACGAAATATCAGTTTAAAGACTCTCCACCTCCTGAAGAAACGTAAATGAAACACAAACATGTTGATAAAGGAGTCCTGTTGGTCTGCAGAAACACACAGCAGCCATTTTGAAATCCTCTCATTATGAACAAGAAGTTTGAGGTCCAGACCAAGACCAGACCAAGATCTGGAGATGGTCCCACTGCTCCTGACAGTTTAACCCGGAGACACTGGAGGTCGGGTCAAATGCAGGTTTAACTCAGAGACACTGGAGGTCGGGTCAAATGCAGGTTTGACCCAGAGACACTGGAGGACGGGTCAAATGCAGGTGTGACCCAGAGACACTGGAGGACGGGTCAAATGCAGGTGTGACCCAGAGACACTGGAGGACGGGTCAAATGCATGTGTGACCCAGAGACACTGGAGGACGGGTCAAATGCAGGTGTGACCCAGAGACACTGGAGGACGGGTCAAATGCAGGTGTGACCCAGAGACACTGGAGGACGGGTCAAATGCAGGTGTGACTCAGACACACAGGAGGACGGGTCAAATGCAGGTGTGACCCAGAGACACTGGAGGACGGGTCAAATGCAGGTGTGACCCAGAGACACTGGAGGACGGGTCAAATGCAGGTGTGACCCAGAGACACTGGAGGACGGGTCAAATGCAGGTTTAAAGGTCACAGTGAGGGCACCTGAACTTTTCAAACTGGAAAGTCCTGAAAACATCTGCTGCTCGTCCGTCCTTCAGTCCAGATTTAGTCCAGTCCCTCACCTGGAGACTCTGCATGGACACGTCTCTCCCCCGCTCTCTTTTTTTTCCTCTTTCTCCCTCCTTCCTTCCTTCCTTCCTTCCATCCCTCTCTCACCTGTAGTCTGCTCATGGCCTTCTCTCTCTCCTTCTCCAGTTCGCTCACGTCGCTCTTCTTACTCTGCAGACTGTGGATCTCCTGAAAAACAAAAACAAACTCCGTCAGATCTCTCCATCACAGACCCATCTCTCCTCTTCCCTCCATCTCCACCCCATCAATCCTTCTCTCACTCCCTCACTCTCTCTCGATCCCTCTCTCTCCATCACCATTTCCCCCTTTCTCTCCCTCTCATTTTCTCTCTCCCTCCCTCCCCTCTATCCCTCTCTCTCTCATTTTCTCTCTCCCTCTTCCCTTCTTTTCCCACACTCCTTTCTCCTCCCCCCTCTCTCTGTCCTCTCTCTCTCCCTCCTTCCTCTCCAATCATCCCTCTCTCCCCTTCCCTCTCTCTCTCTCTGCCTCTTCTCTCTCTTCCTCTTCCTCTCTCTCCATCCCTCCCTCTTCTCCTCCCTCTTCCCCTCGTATCTTCACTTTATTCCATCATTTCTCATCCATCGGTGGAGCGGAGCGATAAGACTCTGGGACTCTGAAGAGCTTTTTTGAGCGCCAGAAAAGAAAAGGAGAGGAAGAGAGGGAGAGGTGGAGAGAGAGGAAGATGGTGAGATACGGGGAGGGAGAGAGAGGTGGAGAGAGAGAAAGAGTGAGATAGGAGAAGGAAAGAGAGAGGGAAACGACCTGCGGGAAGGAGGGAGAGAGGAGGATGGGGAAAGAGGGAGACACAAAGGGAGAGACAAACAGGAAGAGAGAGATAGATAGGGAGGAAAAGAGAGAGAGGGGGTGAGGAGAAAGAGGGATAATTTGGTAGAGAGCGAGGGAGACGACCTGCGGGAAGGATGAGAGTGATGGAGGGAGAGAGAGAGAGAGGAATGGAGAGAAGTGGGGTGGGGAGAGGGATAGAAACAAAGACAGGAGAGAGGGAGGAAAGGAAAAAAGGAGAGAGAGCAAAAGAGAGACATGGCGGGAATGGAGAGAAAAAGGGATGGATATTGGAAGGAAGCGAGAGGGAGAGAGGGGAAGAAAGGGGCAGGATAGAGAGAAGATAGTGAGAGAGGAGGAGAACGAGGGAGAGGAGGGCGAGGGGGCACAGATAAAAAGAGAGAGAGGAGGGAGAGAGGGGCACAGATAAAAAGAGAGAGAGGAGGGAGAGAGGGGCAGGATAGAGAGAAGAAAGAGGGGGAAGAGAGGGGGCAGGGAGAAAGAGACAGGGACGGAGGAATGGAGGGATGACCTTGGACATAAATGGAGAAAGTGGAAGATTGATGCGGTGCTGATGGTTTATGCTAATGAGGCTAACGGGACAAAATGGCCGCTCCACGGAGACACAGATCAGGCGTCAAATTTAAAAATTATTATTTAAATGACCAAGAAAAATCGATTACTTTTTGGCTCATTTGGATTCAAACCGATATTCGCCCAGGCCACGAGATGTGGTTAATGCCGCACTGTGTAACCTCTCTGCCAGCAGCTCTGTGATATTCTCCAGTACGGCATTAAACGTATCTGTCTCCATGGAAACAAGCAGCTGACGCCAACAAGTGTTTACAGGGCCCAGATCGCACTATTTTCTGATGTTCTAATGTCGTTTCCTCATCACAAACACACATGGAGTTGTGTTTTGTTTCATTCACACGTTTAACACACAAACCCTGCATGTTCTTCTTCTGGTCCTTCTTCTGGTTGTGGTTCTTCTTCAGGTTCTTCTTCTGTTTCTTCTTCAGGTTCTTCTGTTTCAGGTTCTTCAGGTTCTTCTTCAGATTCTGGTTCTTTTTCTTCTTCTTCTGGTTCTGGTTCTTCTTCTTCTTCTTCCACCTTCACTAGAATCATCTGGATAGTTTCAGTTTCAGACCTGGAAATGCCGAACTCTACTGAACTAAAGGTACAATGAGCTGTTCACTTGAAAACTACAACTTCATGACATCACAAGGTGGAACAAAGCGTTTGGAGCTTTGGAGATGTAGACAGACTAAGTAAGGCTGTTCTGGTTTAGACCTGGTTTAGACCTGGTTTAGTCCTAGTCTAGTCCTGGTTAACTTCCAGGTTTTAAAGGTCCCATATTACACAAAACTGACTCTCGTGAGCTTTAAGTCGTGTTCTGATGTTGTTTCCTCCTCAAAAACAGACCTGGAGTTGTGTTTGTTTCATTCACATGTTTGAGGAACACGTTATTATTAGTCTGTCTACATCTCCAAAGCTCCAAACGCTCTGTTCCACCTTGTGATGTCATCAAGTGGAAGTTTTCAAGTGAACAGCTCCTTTTACCTTTCGGCAATTCCAGCACTGAAATTATCCAAATAATTCAATACAGTGGAGCACTTCCTGTACTTCCAAGTGACATCAGGAGGTGGAACAGAGCGTTTTCTGTTTGAGAGAAGAACTCAGCCTAAATCTGCAGGTTTGTGCGTTAAACATGTGCGAATGAAACAAAACAAAACACATCTCCAGGTTTGTTTGTGATGAGGAAACGACATTAGATCAGATCAAAAAATGTTTTGTTCTTCACGTGTGGAGTCTGTAGACCACGGATCTTCTGCATTGGCCTAATTCAGTCAAAACAACAGGAATTCTTCTGTAAAACTGAGTGTGGACTTCAGAGTGGGACACACAGGGTCACATCTCGACACAAACACATAGGAATAAATAAATAAATACATGTTGCTAAAAATATCCCAGAATCATCTGAACGACGTAAAGACGCTGTTCACCGTGAATCATTATCGAATTGAAAACACAAATTGGATGGACAAACTTCGCAAATCACAAAGATCTCCACAAACAAAACGTCCCGTCTTATTGTGCACCTGTACAAACATGTTCCGAAATGTCCCTGTGTGTCAGATGCCCTCCCTGTGTCTCCACGGAGTCTTATTCTTCATAAAAAACCCAAACCCTGTTAAATAAAATGAAATCAGCCCTGGTGACCAACATGGAAACTTTCAGGAGTGATGAAGTACACATTTTTCACTTACGACTTAGTTTGGTGATGAATATTAAAGCTTCACTATGTAACTTTTCTGGTGCAGTGGCATTAAATGGTAGATGGTCACGTTTTTATGTCTGACCGTGAATCTGACTATCTACACTGACACAAGTTACACATCAGGTATGTGGAGAGGCGAGCTCGCTCTCAGTAACAATGCAGATTTTTCGTGGGTTTTAATAGCGCGATAGTTAAGGTTAATGCCGTACAGTGGAACATTCCAGGAAAAACAATAATATAGTAAATGGTCACACGCTTTTCCCCCTTCACGGCACTGAAAGCGCTTTAATATCTACATGGACACGAGCAGAAAAGTTACACAGTGTGGCTTTAATCACAGTTTCACATTAGTCACGTGGTAGTTTGTTGAAATAAATGTAAATAATAATAAACAAATGTAAAAATGCAGGAAATGCTCCAGTGAAACAGACCTGGTTCTTGACGCTGAGCAGAGCCTCCAGTTCCTCCAGGGAGCGACTCAGATCTTCTGCCCCAGACTGAGGAGGACGCCCCAGCTGAGTCTCCAGCTCCGACACCTGAAGGACAAGAGAAGGACGTGGGTGAGATAATAACGTGAGACTCCTCCACCAGAAAAGTTACGCAATGCACCTTTAGGATTATAATGTAAAGGTCAGATTTGTAAACTCGTTAAAAATAAAACACAAATCTGCATTTTTACAAGATTCGTTTTAGCTGGACACATGTGTATTAAAGAACCCATATTATGTCATTATATTCCTTATCAAAACACTCCACCTTGTGATGTCATCATGTGGTAATACAGGAAGTGCTCCACTATGTTTTTAAACTCCACACACCTTCACTAGAATCATTTGGATCATTTCAGCCCTGGAATTGCCGATCTCTACTGAACTAAAAATAAAAGGAGCTGTTCACTTGAAAACTACCACTTGATGACATCACAAGGTGGAACAGAGCGTTTTGAGCTTTGGAGATGTAGACAGACTAATAATAAACTTAATAAAGTTATTCAAACATGTGAATGAAACAAAACACAACTCCATCTCTATTTTTGAGGAGGGAACAACATTAGAACCATGAACCATGAATCTATAATAAGAACTGGATAAGATACACCCCCTCTGGCCACTCCAGGTACTGCAGCTCCGGCCCAGAAAGAATTCTCCCATAGACCGCAGTGCATTTTGGGAATTCAAACTGCCCGTTTTCGGCTGACAAGCATCGACAGCTTTCATAAAGGTCTGATTTTGTAGGGATTCTTTTATATTTTTACAATATGAACTTCAAATTTTTTTAAATCGTCAAAGCGCCTAAACGTTGGCTTTATAAGAGTTAGCCTAACCCTGATCTAAGCCCGCGCGCCGCTCTAGCAGCTCTCGCTCTGATTGGTCAGAACTGCACGTTTCTGACGTCACACGTTTTGTGGTGTAAGGCCAGTATTCAGGAGGTAACGCAGAAGTAAAAAAAATGCGCCAATGAGCACAGGCCATTGAAAACAATACTTTTTTGTAGTAGTAGTAGTAGTAGTAGTATTTTTATTATCCCTGTAGGAAAATTATCCTCTGCATTTGACCCAGAAGTGAGCAGCACATGAAGCGCCCGGGGACCATCTCCATGATCTCACTGCTGGTCTTGGTCAGGACCTCAGCTGGAGGATTTTTACCTGTGGAGCACGTTTTTGGGTTGATGGGGAAAACAGGAGTGCCCAGACACGGGAAGAACATGCAAACTCCACACAGAAAGTCCTGGAGATCGAACCCGAAACCTTCTTGCTGTGAGGCGTGAGTGCTAGTCACCAAAATACAACGCCATTTTGGATTCATCTTCCAGATTTTATTCTAGTTCTATGATTATTACATGACTTAAATCTCACAGAACGTTTCGTGTAATATTGGGTCTCTAAATTGGCTCGACGGCCTCGAGCTCCGTTCTCCTGCTCCTGAATCCTGGATTTATCCTCCAGAGTAAAAACAGCAGCCCCTCCGCCCTCGCTGCTTTAAACCCTGGATGTTTAGTCTGATCTGAGTCCATACAGTGAATACACAAACAGCACACACTCTGGTGATTACACAACCGTGAAGCTCATTTACCCTCTGCACCCCCCGGTACCTCCTGCTCCTCCACTGGACACGTGGGATTAAACCAGGACTGATCCCTGCGCAGGAATTTTACCATTTAACTCCGACAAAAACGTTTACATTTTCAATTCTGGACGCCTTAGAACCGCAAATAATGTCTGTGTGTGTGAAAAACAAGAAAATATACAACGACTCAAGGATCCTAAAGCACAAAACTGATCAGACTGATTCCAATTAAAGAGTGTGGATTTAAAGGGAGGAGTTGTGTTTATAGTTAGAGTTACAGGTCAGATCTGTGGAGAGGCGGCCCCACTCAGTCAGAATGCCTGTTTTTTTTAAAGGTTGTACAGAGGATTTTCCAAGGAAAGACACAAAGAAACACAGCAACTGTCCTTTTTCAAACGAGACATCCCCCCATCCTCCACAGCTCCTTCAGTAGAAACACCTCCTCCTGACTCCTCCTGCCTCCTCCCGCCTCCTCCTGACTCCTCCCGCCTCCTCCCTCCTCCTCCTGCCTCCTCCACCTCTTCCAGACTCTAGAAATCCTGTTTGTTTACAGCCGGGGCTCGTTCAGAATCGCTGTTGAAGTTTCCTGTCCAGAAGTCATTTATCGACCAACGCGTCAGTCTTTAGACCCTTCGTCTGCTTCAGTGACGCCATCGCTGGAAGGACTCTCCAAGAATCACCTTAGTTTGGCTTCGCTCCTTTTCCCCTTCTCTTCTTCTTTCACCGACCTCATAAACGGACTTTCTTTTGCGGCTAACTGGTCGTGGATTCTCGTCCGCCATCGCAACAAACTTTGTACAAACTGTGAGGAAGCTACAGTTGGAAAAAGCCGCTAAGAACCGCTGCGTTGGTCGAGTAAACGGCGTCTTGTGTCTGTGGAATGTGTGAGAGGCGAACGTAAACCACGTAATCCCAGCGCGCCGGAGAGTCTGTTACTCTAGAAACGTATAGAGTTTGATTGACGACCAAACAGCCAATAGATAACGAGGCTCTAATGTTTATCTGGCCCCACCACGTCCACAGGTGATGGATTTTCATTCTTTTTTTTTTGGTCGTCATAATTCCAAGGCTGCTGCATCTCTATAACGCTATTTTGAACTTTCATTGACAATTTGAAACTAAAAAGAACCTCCACACAACCTTTAAGGTATTTTTGAGCTGTAAAACCATCTGTAATTGAATAAATGAGGTTAATAAATGTTTAAAGTCACACTGTGGAATATTCCAGGCAGAGCAAGGACGTATCCATAGAAACAAGCAGGTGACAGACCCGGAACCATTTGTTAAATAAACAAATGAACTGGAAGCTAAAAACAGAAACGTGTCGTCTGAAACGTCACTAAAATAAACCAGAGGCACCTGAACGTAACCCAGAAACACCACACCAATATGGCCGCCTCCCGCCTGCCCCACGGACGTCGATCTGCCGCTAAGTGGGACACAGCGGAGAGAAGGAGAGAAGGAGAGAGAGAAGGAGAGAAGGAGGGAGAGAAGGAGAGAAGGAGGGAGAGAAGGAGAGAAGGAGGGAGAGAGGGAGAGAAGGAGGGAGAGAAGGAGGGAGAGAAGGAGAGAGAGAAGGAGAGAAGGAGGGAGAGAGGGAGAGAAGGAGGGAGAGAAGGAGAGAAGGAGGGAGAGAGGGAGAGAAGGAGGGAGAGAAGGAGGGAGAGAAGGAGGGAGAGAGGGAGAGAAGGAGGGAGAGAGGGAGGGAGAGAGGGAGGGAGAGGAGGAGAGAAGGAGGGAGAGAGGGAGGGAGAGAGGGAGGGAGAGGAGGAGAGAGAGAAGGAGAGAGAGAAGGAGAGAGAGAAGGAGAGAAGGAGGGAGGGAGGGAGGGAGGGAGGGAGAGAAGGAGAGAAGGAGAGAGAGAAGGAGGGAGAGAAGGAGAGAAGGAGGGAGAGAAGGAGAGAAGGAGAGAGAGAAGGAGAGAAGGAGGGAGAGAAGGAGAGAGAGGAGAGAGAAGGAGAGAAGGAGGGAGAGAAGGAGAGAGAAGGAGGGAGAGAGGGAGGGAGAGGAGGAGGAGAGAGGTGGGATGGAGCAATCGAGAGGAAGCAAGAAGGAGAGAGGTGGTTAAGGGAGGAGAAAGATGGAGGAAAAAGTGGGTAAAGGGAGAGAGTAGAAAGAGGGAGAGAACTGGAGGGAGGGGAGGAAAGATGAATAAAGGAACGAAGGGAGACAAAGAGAGAAAGATGAGAGAGAAAGCAAAAGAGAGAGAAGCAGAAAGGGAGGGAGGAAGGAGAGGAGTGAAAGAGGGTAAAGAGAGAGGAAGAAGGAAGGGGGCAGACGGAGGTACAGAGAGAGTGAGAAGGAGAAAGAGAGGTGTTAAGGGAGGAGAGAGAGAGAAAACTGGAGGGAGGGAAAAGAGAGATAATGGGAGGAAAGAAGGGAGACACACAGAGAGAGAAAGATGAGAGAGAAAGCAAAAGAGACAGAAGCAGAAAGGGAGGGAGGAGAGGAGAGCACAGGGAGAGGCAGAGAGAGAGAGTGAGAGGACAGACTGAAGGAGAAAGATGGAGGGAGAGGGAATGAAGTAGGGAAAGACGGAGGATGAGAGAGCAAGAGGGATGGAGAGGAGAAAGAGAGAGAGGGAGAGAGAGGAAGAGGGGAGGGGGCAGATGGAGGTACAGAGAGAGCAAGAAGGAGAAAGGTGTTAAGGGAGGAGAGAGAGAGAAAAAACAGAAAACTGGAGGGAGGGAAAAGAGAGATAAAGGGAGGAAAGAAGGGAGAAAGAGAGAGAGAGAAAAATGAGGGCGAAAGCAAAAGAGACAGAAGAAGAAAGAGGGAGGAGAGGAGAGCACAGGGAGAGGCAGAGAGAAAGAGAAGGGAGTGAGGTAGGGAAAGATGGAGGGACGGAGAACAATAAAGAAAGAAATGCAGGTTTAGGGAGAGTGAGAGAAAGGCAAGGAGAGACAACTGGAGGAGAAAGAGAGAAGGAGACAGAGACAGAGAGAGAGCAGAGTGTCCTGTACCCCCCTCACCCCCTAAACCCAGACTCCTCCTCCTCCTCTTCTTCTTCCTCTTCCTCCTACTTCTTCTTCCTCTTCCTCCTCTTTCTCCTCCTCTTCCTCATTCTTCTTCCTCCTCTTCCTCCTCTTTCTTCCTCCTCTTCCTCCTCCTCCTCTTCTTCCTCCTCTTCCTCTTCCTCCTCCTCCTCCTCTTCCTCCTGCCCCTGGGCCAAACCCTGGGGGGCTGCTCCACTTCTCACCACCTGGTCCACTACTGCAGCGCTAACGACGCTAACACGGCTAATGACGGGGACTCTGGGGCCCCGGCTCCTGCGTTTTTTTATTATTTATTTTTCATTTTTTTGTCAAACTGGTGCAATGGGCGAAATAATATCAGATGATATAAATCCAGTTCAAACTGCAGCCTGAAGTGACCCAAATCTGATTTTTTCGCCCGTATGTGACCTGTATCTGATCTTTAATGACAAATGTGACCCAGGGCACTTGGATGTGTGGCCCTAAAACCGATAAATATCCGATCTTTTGACAGTCGCTTTCATCCGACCTACACGTCATCAACAAGTCGGCGCGCACAAACGTACACAAACGTTCTTCTCGTCATAAGAAAATTGTTTATGAACTCGGTGTCGGTGAAGCGGCGAAGCACATGCCAATCACGTTCCTTTCTACGGACGTTTCTGCCACTGCCCCACAAAACGCCACAACCAAAAACCTTTTCCTTCTCAATCTCCTCCTTAAAACAAATAAACTGTACATGTTCTGACTCCGGCGCGACACCAACTTTAAAATCGGCAGGCGCTCAAAGCCAGAGTCCACGTTTAGGCGACTTTCAATGCGCACGCAGGACACTTTTGGAGCGTTTAAAGTTCACACTGGAGATCATGTACAAGTCGCGTTTAATTGGAAATGTGAACGACCTTGCAGAAAAATCGGATTTCACAAAAAAATCCGAACTGAGCCTTAAGCCCTGCAGTCTGAACGTCGCCTAAATAAACGGCGAGCGCGTCGACGGCCGGCCATGAAAAAACTTGATTATAAAGGCTTGAAAAGTTGGCTGCTTTGTATAAAAATAAAGCTTTTCTCACGGGTTATTTTGACACTACTTCACCAACATCGGAACACGAAGCTGCGACACGATTGGAACGCCGCTCGTACAGTTCGGTATGCGATTGGCTCTTGGCAGCGGAACAGGATATTTGCTCCTTTGTCTCCTCGGATTAGAAAGTCTCCGTTAATATTAAACGGAAGTGATTACCAACGAAAAATCTGCACAAAATGGGTAAATAATTGTTGTATAAAAACATAGAAAATATCCAAAATATCCATACATTATGTTGCCGGTCCTCCTCACTCTTCATCTCATTCTTTCAATCCATCCCTCTCTCCTAACCTCTTTCTCCTCTTTCTTTCTCACCTTCTCTCCCCCTTTCCCTCTCCCTGTTCTCTTTCTTTCTCTCTCTCCCCCTGCCCGCTGTTTGTTTTTCTCTCCCTCCTCCCGTTTCATTACACAAACTGTTTATCTGAAAACGAGAAGTTCAAAAGTGAAAGTGAAAGTAAATATAAAAAAAAAGGTTCTCGACTGTCTGTAGTTTTCAGATACAAAAATGAATTCAAAGTAAAGAAAAAAAAAACGGATAAAATAATCGTATAATCCATAATTGACCGCTATCCAGAGAGAGAGAGAAAGAGAAAGAGGGAGAAAGAGGGAAGGAGAGAGAGAGCGGAGGAGGAGAGAGGGAAGGAGAGGGCGAGGAAGTGAAAGAGGTGGTTAAGGAAGGAGATAGATGGAGGAAAAGGTGGATAAAGGGAAAGAGGAGAAAGAAGGAGAGAGAATGGGAGGTTCTTGAGAGAAGGAGGGAGAGAGAGAGAGCGAGAGACAGAGCGAGAGAGAGAAGTATGAGGGAGAGCAAAAGAGAGAGAAGCAGAAAAGGGGAGGAGGGTCAGGAGAACACAGGACAAAGATGGAGAGAGAGAGGGAAGAGGAAAGAGGAGAAAGCGAGGGAGAGATGGAGGATGGCAGAGCGATAGAGGAGGAGCAGAAGCGGGTTTAGGGAGGTTAGGAGAGAGAGCAAGAAAGAGAAAAAGGTTAAAAAAAAGGTGGGTAAAGGGAGAGAAGAGAGAGGGAGAGAGAATTAGAGGGAGAGAAGGAGGGAGACAGAGAGAGGAGAGAGAGAAGTATGAAGGAGAGCAAAAGAGAGAGAAGAAGAAAGAGGGAGGGGTGGAGGAGAGCGCAGGACAAAGATGGAGGGAGAAGGGAAGAGGAAAGAGGAGAAAGCGAGGGAGAGATGGAGGATGGCAGAGCGATAGAGATATGGAAGAAGAGGGGAGGTGAAGAAGAAAAAGAGCGATGGAGGTATGGAGAGAGTGAGAGAGGGGTAAGATATGAAGGGAGAGAAAAAGAGGAGAAGAGAGAGCAGAGTGTCCTGTGAATTGTGTCTGTTTTTTTCTTTTCTTTTCGTTTTCAGACCTCCGCTCAGCTCTTCACAGCAGGTCGTCTCTGTTGTTATAAAACGTTCTATAAATAAACAGTAAATCAATAAATATAAACCCGTCTCCACAGAGCTGGCGTCACGTGCAGCTCATGTCACCAACGCTCCCTGCTGCTGTGGCGCTAACTATAGGCACTGCTCTGTCTGGGGTATTGTTAAACTTGAATCTGACCCACAGACCGTACAAAGAAGCAGATGAAGCGAGTGTGACGTCAGCCACGGCGTTCGTTTCCAGCCAAATGAAGCTCACTGTGGCTGGCAGTTACTGGAGCAAATATGAAGACAAGTTCCATATTTGGAATTCTGACTGCGAGTGTCATAGCAACCAAAGAACCAATCAGGAGAGCGGCTGCTGAAGGTGACGCAGTCTGCACCGCTGGTTTAGCAGGGAGCGGGCGCAAGAATGAGGAGGAGGAGGAGAAGGAGGAGGAGGAGGAGGAGGAGGAGGAGGAGGAGGAGGAGGAGAAGGAGAAGAAGAAGAAGAAGAAGAAGAAGAAGAAGAAGAAAGATATGGACCATACACTGTTCACTTCTGCTGTAACCATAGCACCAGAGGGAGAGAGAGGAGAGAGAAGGAGAAGAGACAGGGAGAGGAGGAGAGAGGGAGGAGAGAGAAGGCGAGAAAAGGGAGAAAGAAGGAAGAAATAGAGAAGGAAGAGGAGGGATGGAGGGAAGAAACAGAGGGAGAGGGAAAATAGAGAGCAGTAGGGGAGAGAGAAGTAGAGGAGGAGGGAGAGGAAGAAGAGAAAAGAAGAGAAGATAGAGAATAGAAAAAGAGGGAGGAAATGAGGATGAGAAGAGTAGAGAGGAGAGAATGGAGAAAAAGGAGAAAGAAAAAATGAGACAGACAGGCAGAGAGGAAGAGAAAGACGCCATCTGGGATCTTCACCAAACACAGGAGAAGAGTAAAGTTGAGTTTTTGCTTTGTAACTTCTGACTGATCCACAGAACAGAGGAACATCTCCGCTCCAACATCTGGGACGGAAAACTCTTCAAGGAACGTCAAAAACAACTTGTCCCTATGAAGAAAATAAGCAGCCACCTCGCTCCAGCTCTCCACCGAACCAGAGCTCATACTCAGGCTGAGATTTCTCCAAAAAACAGAAGAGCGAGAGATGTTTTTTCTTCAGATTTAAGATGTTTTTAAGGCTCCTAAAGAGGATCACAAAACCACCAGAACTCCAGCTCCTTCTTTGCAAATTGGCCTAAAATAGAATCTAACAGGAACAAGAAATCATCAGCACAACACAATTTAATATAATAACAAAGAGAAAAATGGCGATAAATGGAAATAATTCAAAATAAGTAGTAAAAGTGACAAACTGGAGACACACGAGCCCCTGATCCCCGCAGCAAAACACTGAGAATCCGTTCAACTGTCAAACCAGAGATTTCACTCAGTGGAAAAACTCACACACTGTCCCAGAATTTGAGAAGGTACCAACTGAAGAATGCACGGGTACTTTTCCGGTACTGTTTGGGTACTGTTTGTGTACTTTTTGGGTACTATTTGGGTAATTTTTAGGTACTTGTTGTGTACTGTTTTGGTACTTTCTGGGTACTGTTTGAGTACTTTTTGGGTACTTTTTGCGTACTGTTTGGGTACTTTCGCATACTTTTTGCGTACTGTTTGGGTACTTTCGCATACTTTTTGCGTACTGGTTGGGTACTTTCGCATACTTTTTGCATACTGGTTGGGTACTTTTTGGGTACTATTTGCATACTGTTTGGGTATTTTCGCATCCTTTTTGCATACTGTTCGGGTACTGTTTAGGTACTTTTTGGGTAAAGTTTGGGTACTTTGTGGGTACTGTTTGCATACTCTTTGGGTACTCTTTGGGTACTCGTTGGGCACTGACCTGGTTCCGTAGGCGGTCGGTCTCCTCCTGGTACTCCTGGAGCTGTCTCTTCCACTGCTCCACACTGGAGTTTGCTTCGTGCAGCGCCTCCACCAGTTTGGCGTTACTGTCCTGCAGCGTGAAGAGCTCCGCCTCCAGGTTCAGCTCGCACATGGACCTGAGGAGAGACACGGGTTCAGAGATTTGTCTCACAACAAAATACAGTTTGGATTTACAAAACTCAAGCAAAAAACGCAAAAACAAAATCAAGTGATGTTAATAGTCCAGTCAGGTCCAGTAGGTCTTCAGTGAAAACTCTCTAGAACAGAACTCTACTTCCTGTAATTTTGAACAGATTTTTCAAACTTTTCTTTACAAATTGCTTCTTGATTTGTGTAAAACTGTTACTTATATTTACAACAGATATTATCCCACCCAGGTCAAATGAATATTGTGATTTAAAACATTCAAATCATAACGGAATGATCCACGGCTGTTAAAGATTAGAACTATAGAACAAAGAAAGTGACACTCCCAAACTGCCCGTGATAAATGAAAACGTTTGGATCAGTAGATCGTCCAAACACTCCACGCCGTGCTCCAATTGGTCCAAACGCTCCACGCCGCGCTCCGATTGGTCCAAACGCTCCACGCCGCGATCTGATTGGTCCAAATGCTCCACGCCGTGTTCCGATTGGTCCAAACGCTCCACTCCGTGCACATTACAGACGTCACACGGTGGGAGGAGCTCGCCCGGATTGAGGAAGTAAATGTGGAAGAGAAAATTATTTTTGTGCCCATGAGCCAATGCCCCCAGGCCCCTGAAAACAACACGACGCCATCTTGTGGTCAGGTTCAGGTTTGATTATCGTTCTGTGGTTAATATTCCCTCTTCTTCCTTGGAGCTTCACCTGCTCCATCCCAATATATTGAAGTTCTGCGCTTCTTTAAAATGGGCAGCTACAGGGTTTATTTTTATATTATTAAGACACAAGCTCTCTAGATCTTCTTTAAACCACATCTGCTGCATCTGGACAACATCTCCTGAAAAATGTTCCCTTCACAAACTCAGGACTTATTTATGTCTTTTTAAAGCCGCTCTGTGTTCTGTTTATCTCTTGAATAATGCAGCGTCTGAGCGTCTCCTGCCTCTTTGAAAATGTTCTTTACTCCAGATCTCTTGTACACACGTCCATCTGCGCCTGGATCCCCCCGCTTCCTTTACCATGACGACCAACGCATGGCAACCGCATCCCCGTCCCGCATAGCAACCGGAGCCAGGAGGAACATCTGAACATCCAGGCTGCGATGAGTAAAAGCTGCTCACCCTGTACTTCAGACCTCCACAAACATGTTCGGAAAGGCGGGGGATTCTGGGATTTGTGGTTTTCGGATTCTCGAGGGCGATGGCGTCATACGGACAGAAGGGGTACAGAGAGTGTTTCCTTTTGATTACCCTGAACTTTACCATGAAATATTTAAAAGGTATATGTAAAATCCCTCAGTCGTCCAGGTAGAATCCATGGCAAAAAAAGGAGAAAATTTAATTTGTCAACTGGACATAGTTTATTTGGTTGAATAAGTTTCGCAGCTCATCCAAGCTGCTTCCTCAGTTCTGGTCAGATGCTGGCGGACACTGCTTTATATCTGCCTGAAGGGAGGAGCTTAATTACAATGAAAATTACTCTGAGACAACACATATTTAAATACAGTTACAGTTGGTCAGGTGATACAATATGGAGTTGTTAACAGTTTCTGTTAGTCATGTGAGTCTATTCAATATGGAGTGGGAGTGGGGGAGTAGTTAGCATATCCATTCAGGGCCATGATGGGTGTTTTCACACCTCTGGACCTGACCTGGCTAGTCCCATTGTTTTCCCAGTTTGTTTTGATTTAGGTTTGAGGATAGAGTTATAGATGGGAGACAAATGATGTCTGAGACCCCCATTTCTGTTCAAGGAAGGATTCTCTTTCTTGACAAAAATAGCTTCTTTAACTCCCCTCTCAAACCAGTTCTTTTCTCTGGCCAATCTGCCGTACATCTCCACCTAAAAGCCACAGGCCACTCCTTTGAGGACAGCGAGGTCCAGATCTTGGCCAGAGAAAAGAACTGGTTTGAGAGGGGAGTTAAAGAAGCTATTTTTGTCAAGAAAGAGAATCCTTCCTTGAACAGAAATGGGGGTCTCAGACATCATTTGTCTCCCATCTATAACTCTATCCTCAAACCTAAATCAAAACAAACTGGGAAAACAATGGGACTAGCCAGGTCAGGTCCAGAGGTGTGAAAACACCCATCATGGCCCTGAATGGATATGCTAACTACTCCCCCACTCCCACTCCATATTGAATAGACTCACATGACTAACAGAAACTGTTAACAACTCCATATTGTATCACCTGACCAACTGTAACTGTATTTAAATATGTGTTGTCTCAGAGTAATTTTCATTGTAATTAAGCTCCTCCCTTCAGGCAGATATAAAGCAGTGTCCGCCAGCATCTGACCAGAACTGAGGAAGCAGCTTGGATGAGCTGCGAAACGTATTCAACCAAATAAACTATGTCCAGTTGACAAATTAAATTTTCTCCTTTTTTTGCTATTTAAAAGGTAAATACATTCCTATAGTGACCAGACCCAAGAACTCACCGTATTAAAAAAGAAATCTGCATCTGAACAAGATTCATTTTGTGTGTTAAATATTACTGGCCTACAGAATGTTGAGATGATCTGAAACCAGAATTGGCCTTCAGCAGGTCAGATTTAACTTTTCTCATGTGTTAAAGCCACATGGTGTAACTTTAAAAAAAAAAATAAAATAATGTATTTTTCATATTATTATTTTTTTAAATATATATATGTGGTTGTGTATATTGCACTGAAAAACGTACTGTGAGTGAGCTTGCATCTCCACAAACCTGACTCTTATTTGGCCTTTTCCTGCTTGTTTTAATGAAAATCTTATTCCTTTGGCTACAATATTCCACAGTAATGCATTAAACATCTCTATCTTCATGAAGAATGTTCCAGATTATGGTTTTAACTTCGTATTTACAAAGAATTCTGCAAGTAACATGCCACTTCCATAAGTTTAAAGGTCCAATATTAAACAAAACTGACTCTTGTGAGTTTTAAACGACATTATAATGTTGTTATCTCACAAACATATCTGGAGTTTGTTCATTCACACAGGTGTGAGTAACTCTTAATCATTATTAGTCTGTTTCATCTCAAAACGCTCTGTTCCACCTTGTGATGTCATGAAGCGGTAGTTTTCAAGTTTAACAGCTCCTTTTACCTTTAGTTCAGTAGAGACTGGGAATTCCAGAGCTGAAATGATCCAAATAATTGTAGTGAAGGTGTGTGGAGTTTAAAAACACAGTGGAGCACTTCCTGTATCACAACATGACATCACAAGGTGGAACAGAGTGTTTTTATGCTGTTTGAAAGAAGAACTCAGCCTAAATCTGCAGGTTTGTGTGTTAAACATGTGAATGAAACAAAACACAACTCCAGGTGTTTGTGACGAGGAAACGACATTAGAACATGGCTAAAAGATCACAAGAGTCCTGGTTAAGTCCTGGTTCGGTTTTGGTTCAGTCCTGGTTCAGTCCTGGTTTAGCCCTGGTGTAGTCCTGGTTTAGTCCTGGTTTGGTCCTGGTTAGGTCCTGGTTCGGTCCTGGTTCAGTCCTGGTCTAGTCCTGGTCTAGTCCTGGTTAGGTCCTGGTTTAGTCCTGGTCCAGTCCTGGTTAGGTCCTGGTTTAGTCCTGGTTAGGTCCTGGTTAGGTCGTGGTTCAATCCTGGTTTAGTCCTGGTTTAGTCCTGGTTAGGTCCTGGTTAGGTCCTGGTTCGGTCCTGGTTCGGTCCTGGTTTAGTCCTGGTTTAGTCCTGGTTCAGTCCTGGTTCAGTCCTGGTTTAGTCCTGGTTTAGTCCTGGTTTAGTCCTGGTTTGGTACTGACCCCTCTGAGGGCATCTTCTTGACCTTCTCCTTCTCTGTGGTCAGCTCCACTTCGGCGCTTTTGCTTCTGAACAGTTTTTCTTCAGGTCCGTTCACTTTGAGGAGAGGAGGAGACTGACGGTCCTCCGACAGAGCCTGGACCAGAGCACAGAGGAGCCAGGGTTAGGGTTCAAAGGTCATGAAGAAAGGGTTAGGGTTCAAAGGTCATGAAGAAAGGGTTAGGGTTCAGATAAAGGGTTAAAGTGCACAGAAGTGGAATGACAACTCTCTGTTTCAAAGGTACATTCTAAACCAGGACTAAACCGGTACTAAACCGGGACTAAACCAGGACTAAACCAGGACTAAACTAGGTCTAAACAGAGGGCAGGACTACACCCGGACTACACCAAGACTAAACCAGGACTACACCAGGGATCATTGGTGAGTGTTGGAACGTACATCTAAACTACCACTAAACCAGGACTAATCCAGGTCTAAACCAACCCAGGACCAGACCAAAACTCTCCTGTACTCATTTATATTTATGATTGTTTTAAAAATGACTAAGAATAAAAACCATAATAGTCTTCTCTGTCCTCCTTCTCTCCTCCCTTTCTCTCTCCTCCTCTCCTCTTCTTCCTCTCTGAGACACTTCCTTGTTTTCGTTCACATCTGCAGCGTTTATCCAGAGGAGCCTGTGTTACTCATCTGAGCTCAAACGCCATGAAAAAAATAAAATAAAACACAGAACTCGAAATGCAACCAGGACCTAGAGAAGTCCAGTCACAGATCAGACGAGCTGCTGAACCTTCAATTATTCATGGCAGCAATCGAACTGAAGATACACACAAATGTGAACGGGATTTTAGCGTTTTAAAATGATAATTAGCCCGATAAAAGCCACGACTCCACACAATAACAGAGGCTGAATGAAGGGAGCGCTGGAGCGGTTTGTAGATCCTGCGCAGAGCTTTGATATTAACACGTTCTGATGTAATTTTGATGAAACTCCATAAATTATGAATTACACGGACTTTATATGTGTAAAAGAGACACACGCACAAGGACATGAGCTGCAGTCGGTCTGCGCGGGGGAAAAAACAACGAGCGAAATGAGTTCAAGTGGAATGCAGATGCACGAATTTGGACAAAACTGGAGAAATGTTTGCCAAAATGTTTAGGTTGGAAAAAAAAAAAGATGTTTTAAAATAGGGCTGGGCGTTAATTTGTGTTTTTTATCATCAAGATTTTGAAAAATTTGAGGATTATTATGAAATGATTATGAGTTACTCCTGACTTTCAAAACAGGTTACTTGCCACGTTTACACGAGAGTTTTAATTCCGATTAAAAGTCATTTAATTCCGAATAAAAATGAATTCCATTTTAAAAAGACCATGTAAACACTTTATCAATTAAAATGATTATTTGCAATTAAACTTAATTCCTAGTAAGTACGTGGGTGGTTTATTCTGATTTTAAAGCCGAATTAATGTATTTCTCGATCATGTAAACGTTTATTCCGCTTAAAAATAATTTTGGTCGTTCGGCGCTCGTTTGGGTACTTTTTGGGTACTTTTTGGGTACAGTCTGGGTACTTTTTACGTACTTTTTGCATACTGTTTGGGTACTTTTTGGGTCGTTAGGTCGCCCTTTTTTAAAATTATTTTAATAATTTCGCTGGAAGAATGACAAATAATGAAAAGAGCGGATGGAAAACAGAAAAACACAAACCAAACCGAGATGACAAAAAGCCGGTAGCACCTGAAGTGTGAGTTTTCTTCCGGTCGACGTAAATCCGTTCGTGTCCCTGTCCAATCAGAACCCTTCCCGACCCCCAGACGCTGAGCGGAATTAAATAAAACCGATTTAACGTGTTTTCCATGTAAACCTCAATTCAGAATTATTATTTCCATATAAATTATTTGAATTCCAAACTATTTAATTCGGAGCAATTAATTCGGAATTAAAAAACATCATGTAAATGTGGCCACTGACATAAAAATAAATCACATTTTAATTTAAACTATAATAATTAGACATATCTACACAAATGTAATTAAAAAATAGGATATGAGAAGAATGAAAATGTCTCTGCTCTGACTTCCATTCATTGTCCAGTGTGTAAAAAATAAAAATAAAAATAAATAATCAAGATTTTCTGTGCGTTTTTAGAAACAGGATTCAGTTCACACCAATTTAAACTGTTTCATAACAGAGAAAACTGAACTGAACCCCACACGTTTCACTGCGTGCGAGTACATGAGCTCGAGTATTCCAGTTCTGATCGGGTTTTTGGAGTGTCCTGGTTTTGGGAGTGTCTGTGTAAACGCAGTATCCTGAGTTCAGACTCCTGGATGAGCCAGAGTCCCAGTGATGAAAAACAAGAGACTCACTGGGTTTGTTCACCGGCACCTCAGTGTCCCGGTGATGAAAAGGAACCGGGATAAGACTCAGGAACCGGGATAAGACTCAGGAACCGGGATAAGACTCAGGAACCGGGATAAGACTCAGGAACCGGGATAAGACTCAGGAACCGGGATAAGACTCAGGAACCGGGATAAGGCTCGGAACCGGGATAAGGCTCAGGATCCGGGATTAGACTCAGAATCGGGATAAGGCTCAGGAACAGGATAACCAATCAAATAAATTAAAAATAAATAAAAGACACCAAGTCAAATTAGATTCAACTGCAAAATATTGTGCACCAAAACTGAAATAAGTCAAATAATCGGCTTAAAATGTTAAACTCAAACTCAAATCTACTGAAAATCCATATTCTGAGTTTAAGTTTTTGCTTTATTTTTGTATAATGTAAAATGTGTTGTACTCACATGACAAAGCTGCAGCCGACGGTCACGGGAAACACGAGGAGACAAAAGAGAAAACAATGTCAGCTTTTAAATTTCAATTTCAGTTTTAATTTACAAATCCATACATTTATTTAAAGATTTGATATCGATACTTTGCAGCAACATCAGTCAAGCATCAGTCGAGCGGTTTTCGAACGCAGAAATCAGCGCACTTGTTTCTTTTATTAAGTTGTTTTAGGTGAATATTGTGATTTAAAATGTCACAATTATAACAGAATGCGCTTTAAGTTGGATTTAAGAAAATAAAACCAGAAAATGAAGTACGTTCGGAGCAGTGGGTTTGTCTTCAGAGGGTCAAAGAGAAGAAACCACCCTAGCATGATGATAAAAGTTCTGAAAAGTCCATTTTGGATTACTGTGTCCCTGTATTTCTATTTTTATTTATTTTTTATTTTTTTTGTGGTCCTTGAGTTGCTTTTTTGATTTAAATGTACTTTAAACCAGGGATGGGCAATTATTTTTGCCTTGTGTGGAACTACTGCCCCCTACAGGCCCTGTGTGGAACTACTGCCCCCTACAGGCCCTGTGTGGAACTACTGCCCCCTACAGGACCTGCGTGGAACTACTGCCCCCTACAGGACCTGCAGAAAAAAACGACGCATTGAGTGAAGGAAGGAGCTGAGCCTGCTCCTCTTCTGTGGCGTCACCAGGTGCCTGCGGATTGTGTCTATCGTGGTCTGTACCAACTCATCCTGAATGATGAAGGCTCTGACTCGAACCCGTGTCTTTGTAGAGTCTGAGCACAGGTCTCTGTACACGGCCTCAGCCACTTCCCCGATGTTCTCTGTATCAGGCCTCACCCTCACGTTCCATTCGGGTATCTGTGACTTCAGCTGCTGTAACAGTTTATCGCACAACGGGCACACTTTAGACTCCGGTTTGGTCTGGAGGATGTGCCGGCTCACCTCATAAACCAAATCCGAGATATGCTTTGTCTCCCACTCATACAGATGATATCTAGGAGAGCCTTGGGGATTTATGACAAGAGGAGTGGGCTGGGGGAAGGACACAGGGCTGACCACTCTGTGGATCTTATGAAGGGCCCTTCTGATTGGATCCTTTTTTGAGTCCTGATGATCCTGCTTATTGAGCCAATCTTTCAGGGTGGTCATAAAGTCTGACACTTTACTTCGGACTTGCCTAGCAAATTTCCGGATTCCAAACAAGCTGCTGGGACTCATGTGGCTTACAATGACCTGAGAGAGGTCCTGGCTCACATCCTTGTGCTGCCCACTGGAGATGTCCTGGGACAGTCTCTCATAGAAACTGCCCTCCTGGATGTCTGCAGACAGCTGGACCAGCTTCTCCAGAGGAGCAGAGGCATCCTCCACCATTGAGTCCACATCAGCCCTGACTTTGTGCTCTCTGGCGATTTCGATCAAGGATTTTCTAAAGCAAGTCTTAGCGAAACACAGGGTTAGGAAAGACTGGATCCTGTGTAAGACTCCATACAAACAGGACTTTGTGCCCAAAACACTGGAAGAACTAGAGCCCTGGGAGCTGCTATGGTGAGAGGAGTCCGTCTCGGCACAGATGATTGAGAGAATGGATTCTGCAGCCTCTTCACTGTTAGCGCTCACACTGTCCAACAGGTCCTGCTGCTCCTCTCTGCTGAGGCACAAAGAGTCAGTAACCTTCAGTGCTGCCTGCTCCAGGATCTCCTTCACCTGTTTAGCTGCAGACATGATGCTGGATATGAAAGAGGACTGTCTGGAGTCCTGATCTGAAACAGTTGAGTCCTCCCTCTGATTCTTCTCTGGTTGCATTGCATGGCATGGGTAACAGCAGAGGAGCCCTCTGTGAGTGCTCTTTGAAGCTCTCTGCACCGTCTCAAATGCATGCTGCATTGACCTCAGAAAGTGGCTGTAAAATTCCAGCCCTGGTCAGAGCTGTGGAGGAGGCATAACTCAGAGTGAGGAGTTTCAGATTTTTACAAGAGGGTCTGTTCAGGAGATAATGCATGATGATGCACCTCTTCTGCACCAGAGTTAAAACCCCGACACAAAATCAATGCTCTGTCTGCACCAGGAGGAGAGGGGCTGTGTGACTCTGCAGCTGTTCAGAGGAGAAGAACCTGTGTGACCCTGCAGCTCTCCAGAGGAGTAGAACCTGTGTGACCCTGCAGCTGTCCAGAGAAGAACCTGTGTGACCCTGCAGCTGTCCAGAGGAGAAGAACCTCTGCCGGAGCAATCGATCCTGTGTGAGGGAGGAGGACAGAGGCTGTTTCCTAATGGTTCTCATGTGTGGGCGGGGTTTACACTTAACAAATAAAAGAGATGAGGTTTTGATGAGGCGAATTCTGACCAATCAGATCGCTTCACTGCACCATTTCCTGTTTGTTACTAAGTTCGATTGGATCACACAGGATCGATTGATTCTGCCTTGGCGTCTTGGATCGTTGCTGCGAATATTACTCTGAATTTTGACTGTTGAATTTGAAGTCTTGAAAATATTTGTGCTGAATATTTTAAAAGGTGATTTATTTTTAAACACTTTGAAAATATACACATATAATTTCAATTTTAACTCCAAGGACTGTAAATACAGATCAATGTCTGCTTGGAATTATCTACCAAGAGATATTATTACTGCAAATACTGAACGTCAATTTAAAGTACTCCTGAAAAAGAATCTTGATGTGCAACAGTAGTGTTCCAAAAAGACAAATCTCTAATCCGTTTGTCTGTTTTTTATTGTAATGTATTTTTATTTTATATTTTTTTGTTATTATGATGTCAAATATGTACATAAATGCCCCATAAAGGACAATTACTCGGAATTATGGAGGAATAAATAAAATACAATACAATAAACTGCCATTCAGAATAAAAATAATTCAAACATGTTTTTTCAGAGTTAAAGAAATTCAAAGTGAGAAATTCAGAGGTATTTAAAATTCAAAATCTCATGAAACGATGATGATGATCTTTCATACAACATGACTACACTATAAATCTAGCAATGACTGTTTGTAGCCTGATTTGAACTGCTCCTAAACCACAGCTGAATGACTTTTACTTGTGTTTCATACATTTAATACATTTACACAACAATCATAAACAATGTCAGCTTTTGTTACACTTTCCGCCCATTTTTACAGATTTCATTACAGTTTAGAATATTAAAAACCAGAACCCGGCTGTGCTCTGTCCCTCATGCACCATTCACACTCATAATAATAACAATATTACACGACTATTAACAGCGAAGTCTAATTAGCGACTTCTCTCAGGAGTTTAAAAGCCTTTTCAGAGCAGACTGTGGAGGATAAAGAGACACTGCGGAACATGCGCGGACAAAAGCACCAAAGGACATTAGGATGAGGAGAAGAGCAAAACACAGACTGTTAAATCAGATCTGTCGAGTCTGTGTTTGTCTATAGTTCTAATCTCTGACCTCCGTGGATCTTTATGTTATAATTTGGACATTTCTAATCACAATATTGATCCAAAACGACTTAATAAAAGAAACAAGTGCGCTGATGGCGTCTTGAAAACAGGAGAAAGTCCATTTAGCAGAATAAATGGAAAGGAGGCATTTTAGGTCCAGATTTTCCTTATTTTTAAGTTTATTTATTGACTTTCAGAGTTTAAAAAGACATGAGTTGGACGCAGATCATTTCAGTACAAAGCCCCTTCAGACTGGAATAGTTTACCCACACCCTTAAGAACTTAAACATCTTTGAATTCATTTAAATCATATTTGTTTTCATATCTCCTTGTTTATGATTTTAGTTATTATTATTATTTATTACTATTATTATTATTATTATTATTATTATTATTATTATTATGAATCAGACGTGTATGTGTATGTTTTGTAATGTAAACCTGTAAGTTTTGTATTCTGTATTGTATTTGTATTGTATTGTGTATTACTAATATTTTGTGTTTTTGGATCCCCTTGAAAACGAGACGGCGCATCTCAAGAGGCATTCCAATAAAATAAATAAATAAATAAACAGCTCTAACACTAAATCTACCCAAAGTTGATCCGCTGTCGTGAGCTTTATGTAATAACCATAATGCATCAGTGTCATATGGAGCTTTACAGGGTCAGACTTCAGCTTTATTCAGTCACTCCAAACTCTATGGAGCTGAGGCGCTACTGAAGCCACAGCTGCCCTGGGACAGGCTGCACTGGATCCCTTCACCCGTCATCGTAATATTTGATTTTATATATAGTATTTTATCCACGGGGGGACTGCACCATCCCTCTGAGGAAAACAGCATTTCAGATTTTTAAAGAAAACGCCAAAAAGTGCCTAAGTGAATCACAAAAAACACTAAAAGCAAAAGTAACTAAAGTAAAAGCACTAAAAGTTTATATACATTAGGGCTGGGTAGCATTAAGAAGTTGGCGATACGATACATAGGCCACGATACGATACATATCTCAATACAGTGCACTTTCGATTCGATACGATACGATACGAAGGCTAAATCGTGGCTGTGACGCTAAAAGTCTTTGTTAAACCTCAAAGTTCATATGAAACACAAACATTTTAATCCCCAAAACAGTGAAAATGTCAAATGTGTCGCATAAATGAGTTTCCTTCCACTAAACAAACAACAAAACTGAAGCTGTAACGAAATAATTTAGTAAAATAAACCAAAAAATACTCTTGGTGATATATCGATACAGCAGCCCACGATATCGATACTGAATCATCATGTTAAACAATACGATATATTGATATTTCAATATTTTTGCACACCCCTAATATACATTTCTCTATTTTTTATGATCATGTAAATATCTAACTGTGTATTTTTACATTAGTTGTACTTGTATTTTAACAAAATGACTTTTACATGAATTTATGAACTTTTAGGGAGCTTATTACCACATCTCAGGGCGACTGCCGATGAAAACGAGTCTTTGGCTAATTCGGGTACATTTACATTATTGTAATGTTTATTAACGTACACTGTTCCACTGAAAACACATTTTACTTGTGCGTACAAATCTGTACATCTGCACATTATTTAACCCATTTTCAAAGAGGAAGAATGACACTTCACATATTTAAATCTCCATGTTCCTTTTATTGTTTTGAAAATGCTGTATTCACTAAAAACTGCATTTTTATACATGTTTAAGGTTTCACTTTAGTTTTTGATGCTCCGAGTCAAAAGATACTCCCCCTTCAGAGCGCCGTCACAACACAATCAGTGTCAAGTCGCTGTGTTCAGTTTTGTGTCATGTTTGGAGACTCGTACAGAATCTTACCGAAACCAGGGTTAGAATAGGGCCTGGGAGAGATCACTAGATGACTCAAACATGCATTGATGAAATAAATAAATGAAATAAAAACCATCTCATTATGGAGTAAAACCTCAAATAACCAAAGTTTTCAACAGCTTTTCATGTAAAGTAAATTAAAAGTTACTAAGTGTAATGTGTGTAGAACGTGTGTATGTATAGGTCCACATGTATGTATTTATTATTTATTTTTTATGTATTTATAAATTATTATTATTATTTTTATTTTTTTTTATTTTATCTGATTACAAATTAAAATTGATCGCAAAAAAAACAAACACTCATTGATGATTTTAAAACCTCTTCAGGCAGGTTTTTGATGAAGGAACAGCGTTATAACATTGGAGAAAACGCTAAAAAGTCTAATTTACACAATACCTAAAGTACTTTAAAGTATTAATTTCACTGTTGGCGATAATAAATTAAAAATCTTTTATTGTCATGTGCGAGCTGCAGTGTCTAAAGTTGGAGCAATAGACAGCAGCTCATTTGGTACAGCGTTTGTCCACTGGTCTGAAGGTTGCCGGTTCAAATCCCGCTTTAGGCATTAGCACTGCTGATAAAGAGAGGTGTGTGTGTGTGTGTGTGTGTGTGTTTGTGTTTCTTTCTGTGATGTAAAGTGTTTTTAGTGTCTTAAAATGTCCTTGTGTATTTGTCCCCAGTGTGAAACCTACTCTGTCCACTGACCCGTCCTCTCTACGCACATGACACACACACACGCAGCACGCACTTGACACGCACTCGACACGCACTCGACACGCACTCGACACGCACTCGACACGCACTCGACACACACTGCCCCAGGTCCTACTGTCTCTGCTGCTCTCGTCCTTCTACACATTATCAAACATTTAAACTCTGCTCCATTATCCCCCTCTTCTACAGACCTCTCTCTCCTCCCCCTCTTTTCCAGCTCTCTCTCTCCTAGATCATCCCTCGCTCCACATCTCTACCTCTCTCACCTCCATTATTCCCCTTTTCTACAGCTCTCTCCTCCATCTCGCTCTATAAATGTGTCATCCCTTCTCTCATCTTCTCTCTTTCTCTCTCTGCTATCATCCTCCTCTCCTCCATGTCTCTTGCTCTCTCTTCTCTTATCCCCTCTTCTCTGCTTTCACCCTCCCCCTGCTCCAATTCTCTCCTCTCATCCCCCTCTCCTCCTCTCATCCCCCTCTCCTCTTCTCATCCCCCTCTCCTCCTCTCATCCCCCTCTCCTCTTCTCATCCCCCTCTCCTCCTCTCATTCCCCTCTCCTCTTCTCATCCCCCTCTCCTCCTCTCATTCCCCTCTCCTCTTCTCTCTCTGCTCTGTCCATCTCTAATGCACGAAACCTCCCGAAGGACTTAAACAGAGGGAAAAGTGTCCAGATGTGAACAGATGTGAGCAGGCTAACCCCGTGGCTAATGTGTTTTAAATAGAAACAATAGCTTTAGGTTAGCTTTAGGTTAGCTTTAGGTTAGCGAAGTACTGCTTTTACAACATACTGACCCAATTCAAAACAATCACAATAAATAAAATCCTCCAGCTCAAGTCCAGACCAAGACCAGCTCAGGTCCTGACCAAGACCAGCTCAGGTCCAGACCAAGACCAGCTCAGGTCCTGATCAAGACCAGCTCAGGTCCAGACCAAGGCCAGCTCAGGTCCAGACCAAGGCCAGCTCAGGATCTGGAGACTGGTCCCCCTGCTCCTGACAGGTGTGACCCAGAGGCATTAAAAGACGGGTCAAATGCAGAGAGCAGTTTCTCTGTGGGGACAGTGTGTGTGTGTTTATGTGTGTGCGTCTGTGTGTGTGTGTGTGTGGTAGTGGTGCAGTAGCAGTCTCTGACCTGTGGGGCGGCGAGATTGAGCGCGGGGTTGGACAGCTCGTATCTTTCCTGTGACTTTTCTCGAGCCAAACGAGCCGCTTCTTTCAGCTCTCGGAACTGTTCTGCAAACTGAGCCAAAGAAACAGGAACACAAAATTAACCTAACAAACCCAGAGCAGTGAAGGCAGCGTCACCGTACAGAGTGACACAAATGCGAGTCCAGAGTGACACGAACGTGAGTTCAGAGTGACACGAACGCGACTTCAGAGTGACACGAATGCGAGTCCAGAGTGACACGAACGCGAGTCCAGAGTGACACGAACACGAGTCCAGAGTGACACAAAAGCAAGTCCAGAGTGACACAAAAGCAAGTCCAGAGTGACACAAATGCGAGTCCAGAGTGACACGAACGCAAGTCCAGAGTCCAAAGTGACACAAACGCGAGTCCAGAGTGACAAAAACACGAGTCCAGGGGGACACAAACGCGAGTCCGGAGTGACACAAAGACGAGTCCAGAGTCCGGAGTGACACAAAGACGAGTCCAGAGTCCAGAGTGACACAAAGACGAGTCCAGAGTGACAAAAACGCAAGTCCAGAGTGACACAAACGTGAGTCCAGAGTGACACAAACGCAAATCCAGAGTCCAGAGTGACACAAACACAAGTCCAGAGTCCAGAATGACACAAACAAGTCCAGAGTCCAGAGGGACACAAACGTGAGTCCGGAGTGACACAAAGACGAGTCCAGAGTCCAGAGTGACACAAAGACGAGTCCAGAGTCCAGAGTGACACAAAGACGAGTCCAGAGTGACAAAAACGCGATTCCAGAGTGACAAAAGCATTAGTCCGGAGTGACACAAAGATGAGTCCAGAGTGACAGTTCAGAGTGACAAAAACGTGAGTTCAGAGTGACACAAACGCGAGTCCAGAGTGACACAAACACGAGTCCAGAGGGACACAAACGCGAGTCCGGAGTGACACAAAGACGAGTCCAGAGTGACAAAAACGTGAGTCCAGAGTGACACAAACGCGAGTCCAGAGTGACACAAACACGAGTCCAGAGTGACACAAACGTGAGTCCAGAGTGACACAAACGCAAGTTCAGAGTGACACAAACGCGAGTCCAGAGTGACACAAACGTGAGTCCAGAGTGACACAAACACGAGTCCGGAGTGACACAAACACGAGTCCGGAGTGACACAAACACGAGTCCAGAGTCCAGAGTGACACAAAGACGAGTCCAGAGTGACAAAAACGCGAGTCCAGAGTGACAAAAACATGAGTCCAGAGTGACAAAAATGCGAGTCCAGAGTGACACAAACGCGAGTCCAGAGTGACACAAACGTGAGTCCAGAGTGACACAAACGTGAGTCCAGAGTGACACAAACGCGAGTCCAGAGTGACACGAATGCAAGTCCAGAGTCCAGAGTGACACAAACAAGTCCAGAGACCAGAGTGACACAAACGCGAGTCCAGAGTGACACAAACGCGAGTCCAGAGTGACACAAACACGAGTCCAGAGTCCAGAGTGACACAAAGACGAGTCCAGAGTGACAAAAACATGAGTCCAGAGTGACACAAACACGAGCCCGGAGTGACACAAACATGAGTCCAGAGAGACACAAATGCGAGTCCAGAGTGACACAAACATGAGTCCAGAGTGACACAAACGCGAGTCCAGAGAGACACAAACATGAGTCCAGAGAGACACAAACGCGAGTCCAGAGTGACACAAAGACGAGTCCAGAGTGACACAAACGCAAATCCAGAGTCCAGAGTGACACAAACACAAGTCCAGAGTCCAGAGTGACACAAACAAGTCCAGAGTCCAGAGGGACACAAACAAGTCCAGAGTCCAGAGGGACACAAAGACGAGTCCAGAGTCCAGAGTCCAGAGTGACACAAAGACGAGTCCAGAGTGACAAAAACGCGATTCCAGAGTGACAAAAGCATGAGTCCGGAGTGACACAAAGACGAGTCCAGAGTGACAGTTCAGAGTGACAAAAACGTGAGTTCAGAGGGACACAAACGCGAGTCCGGAGTGACACAAAGACGAGTCCAGAGTGACAAAAACGTGAGTCCAGAGTGACACAAACGCGAGTCCAGAGTGACACAAACACGAGTCCAGAGTGACACAAACGTGAGTCCAGAGTGACACAAACGCAAGTTCAGAGTGACACAAACACGAGTCCAGAGTGACACAAACGTGAGTCCAGAGTGACACAAACACGAGTCCGGAGTGACACAAAGACGAGTCCAGAGTCCAGAGTGACACAAAGACAAGTCCAGAGTGACAAAAACGCGAGTCCAGAGTGACAAAAACATGAGTCCAGAGTGACAAAAATGCGAGTCCAGAGTGACACAAACGCGAGTCCAGAGTGACACAAACGCGAGTCCAGAGTGACACAAATGCGAGTCCAGAGTGACACGAATGCAAGTCCAGAGTCCAGAGTGACACAAACACAAGTCCAGAGACCAGAGTGACACAAACGCGAGTCCAGAGTGACACAAACGCGAGTCCAGAGTGACACAAACACGAGTCCAGAGTCCAGAGTGACACAAAGACGAGTCCAGAGTGACAAAAACATGAGTCCAGAGTGACACAAACACGAGCCCGGAGTGACACAAACATGAGTCCAGAGAGACACAAATGCGAGTCCAGAGTGACACAAACATGAGTCCAGAGTGACACAAACGCGAGTCCAGAGAGACACAAACATGAGTCCAGAGAGACACAAACGCGAGTCCAGAGTGACACAAACATGAGTCTAATCCATTCACTCTTATTATTATAATTGTGTTTTACATGTATTTACTAAACCAACCAGGACTGAACCAGGACTAAACCAGGACTAACCCAGGGCTACAACAATGTCCGAGTTAGTGCTGTTGCTGTTGTTGTTGTCACTGTTGTCGCGCTGCACTCTGCGTAGCACAGTTTTTCTACTAAGTTCCGCGTTCACACTAAAGGCATCAAAGACGTAACACAAATGTCTTTTCTGTTATTATTGGCGTGTTTTAAGAGTCGGCAAACCTCCACAGTCCACGCTAAACCTGTGCTGAGCGTTAGCGGTAGCATTAGCCACTGATGTAAACAGCAGCCGCGCTCACATCTACAGGTCCTCACTGCGGAAAATACAGAGTGGTATCGGATCATTTGGTCTGAGTACTCGCCAATACCGATACCTGAAAACTGCGCAGTATCGGCGCTTCTGCCAATACCAGTATCAGTATCGTAAAAACCCAAGTAAAAACGCCTGGATCATGTAGAGCGGAACATTTTAAGACCAAAATGAGTCTGACAGCAGCAGTTTTTTTATTATAAAGTGAATTGAAGCCAGAGCCGATGGAGCTGGAAGTGCACCCATGCTCACTTCCTGTTTGGATCTTGTCGGCTAGTGAATTAGCTATGTCCAGATATATAAACAATCTACGGGATACTGACATACCGTATATAAGCACATATTTATTTATTTATGCAAGTGACCAAATTCTCTGCTCAAAATTACTCAGAATGAATGAACTGCTCATAGCCCTGGTTCTTTTGAAACATCTTTAAAATAAAAGTGGAGATAAGTGGAGGTCCAGACCTGCTGCAGCTGCTGCTCGGTGGAGAAACCCAATCCATACACCGTGTTGGCTCTGCTGTCCGCCCACTGTCCAAACTTCTGAGACGTTTTTGTGAAGCTCATGTTTGGAGTGATGGTGCTGTTGATGATCGCCTGGAGACAAGAAGATGTGACATTAAATACAAGACTAAACCAGGACTAAACCAGGACTGAACCAGGACTGAACCAGGACTGAACCAGGGCTAAACCAGGGCTAAACCAGGACTGAACCAGGACTACACCAGGACTGAACCAGGACTGAACCAGGGCTAAACCAGGACTGAACCAGGACTAAACCAGGACTGAACCAAGACTAAACCAGAACTGAACCAGGACTACACTAGGACTGAACCAGGACTGAACCAGGGCTAAACCAGGGCTAAACCAGGACTAAACCAGGACTGAACCAGGACTAAACCAGGACTGAACCAGGACTGAACCAGGACTAAACCAGAACTGAACCAGGACTACACCAGGACTGAACCAGGACTGAACCAGGACTAAACCAGGGCTAAACCAGGACTGAAGCAGGACTAAACCAGGACTGAACCATGTATCCATGTATAAACCAGGACTAAACCATGGCTAAATCAGGACCAAACCAGGACTAGACCAGGACTAGACCAGGACTAGACCAGGACTGAACCATGTATCCATGTATAAACCAGGACTACACCAGGACTGAACCAGGACTAAACCATAAACTGGATTCATCTTTTGTTCACTGAATGTTGCAGAGCCAAGGTCAGTGAGACGAGCAGCTGTTTCCATGGGTCCCAGAGCATCTGCGGCTCCAAACAAAAGTGTAAAACCCCCGACCGTGTGAGGGACTAAGGAACCAAACAGGAGGAAAAACGTTTACACACTACAGACCTTCATTTAGTCCGTTTTATCTCTTTACTTATTATTTAAAAGTGTTTTATTCTGTATCAGGATCAACAGAGCCATAAGTCGTGCTGTGTCCAGTTGAAGCTCTGTCTCTGTCCGCTCTCCCAGTGCATTGTGGTCTATTTTTACCGCCCCAGTGACCAGCGCTGGACACTACGTTTCAAGGTGCATTGTGGGTCATTTTGAGTGCACTACTTTTTCACTCACTGGACATTAGGACAATTTAGGTTTAGGTTTAGTCCTGCTTCAGCCCTGGTTTAGTCTTGTTTTAGTCTTGTTTTAGTCCTGGTTTAGTTCTGGTTCATTCCTGGTTTAGTCCTGGTTCAGCCCTGCTTCAGTACTGGTTTAGTGCTGGTTAAGTCCTGGTTTAGTCCTGGTTCAGTCCTGGTTCAGTCCTGCTTTAGTCCTGCTTTAGTCCTGGTTTAACCCTGTTTAGACTTGATTTAGTCCTGGTTTACATCTGGTTTAGTCCTGGTTCATTCCTGCTTCAGTCCTGGTTTAGTCCTGGTTCATTCTTGGTTTAGTCCTGCTTCACTCCTGGTTTAGTCCTGCTTCAGTCCTGGCTTAGTCGTGGACCCTGGATAAGAAGAAAAAAAGGAGGAGGGGATAGAGAGGTTGAGGAGTCTGATTGTTCTGCTGCTGCAGTGAAGGACCAGACCAAACCCCTGTAGCTCCTCCTCTGACACGTACAGAGTTAAAATTCTGACCACAGCTCTGGAATACGGGGCCACGTTCATTAAAGCGGGACACGAGCAGAACCTGCACACGCGTTCTGCTAAACACGACAATATAACCATTTGAATTGGCTGCTGTACATTTCGTAGCAACAATGGACTGCGTTTTCTTTTCCTGATGAGAAATATGCAAATGTCTGAGGTGTTTTTGTGAAAATGTCCTGTGCTCAAAAGGTGAACGCTGACGTGAATGTAAAAGTTGTACAGTACAAGTGGAGACAGAGGAAATACTGATTCTGATACCACAATGATAATAATAACTCTTTCTTTAGACAATATACTGTGATTTTCCACATTAAATGGTGGAACTTTCTATTCCCATGTGGTTTTATAGGACCAGGACTAAACCAGGACTGAAGCAGGACTGAACCATGACTAATCCAGGACTAAACCAGGGAGAAACCAGGACTGAACCACGACTAAACCAGAACTAAACCAGGGCTAAACCAGGACTGAACCAGGACTGAACCAGAACTAATCCAGGACTAAACCAGGGCTAAACCAGGACTGAACCAGGACTAATCCTGGACTAAACCAGGGAGAACCAGGACTGAACCACGACTAAACCAGGACTGAACCAAGACTAAACCAGGACTAAACCAGGACTAAACCTGGACTAAACCTGGACTAAACCTGGACTAAACCTGGACTAAACCAGGACTAATGCTATTCAAGTATTCAGGAAAGGTTAATTTCTGTCCTTCTGTCAATGGGACTTTTTTAGTATCAATACCTGCGAAAAATGTAGTTTTCAATACTTGTTTTAGTTTTTATTAGTATCAGATTTTCAATACTTCAGATGCACAGAGTACCAGCCACACCAGTGTCAGTGTGCCCCAGGGCAGATGCGGCTCCAGAAGCGATCATGAATCATGAAGGAAGAGGATGAATTATGCTCCAAACTGTTCTTAAAGCTGCACTGTGTAACCTTCTGGTGGAGGGTCTGTCTAATTCTTTTCTCCATGGAGATGTTATTGCTCTGTCTGGAATGTTCCGCAGTATGGCATTAAACCTTTCTATCTTCATGGAGACCAAACCAGACCAAGTTACAGGTCAGATCTGTGGAGAGGCGACCCCGCTCACAGTCAGAATGTCTGTTTTTCTAGGTATTTTTGAGCTTTAAAACCACCTGTAATTGAATAAATGTAAAGTAGAGCTGTTTAATGTCACACTGTGGAACATTCCAGACACAGAAACAACCCCACAACCAAAAAAGTTACACTGTACATCTTTAAATGTACTTAAACCTAGAGACGCACCGATACCGATACTGGAAAAACTGGATGAAGTATCGGTTCCGTGATCTGTTAAACCGTGGTTGGATCTTTAATTTGTTGTAAAAAGACCATTCAGAGGCTGTTTTTGGTTCAGAACGTTTCATAATGTTTGAACTTTTATTCATGTGAGGCCATTCAGAGGGATAAATAACACTTACATAACACACGTGGATCTCTTGTGTAAGAAGATAACACGTACGGTAAGGCGTTTTAAAGCGACCTATCCTGCAAAATGGACTTTTAGCAGAGATTTTTTACCACGTTATAGTCGTTTCTTCTCACAAACCCTCTGAAGCTGTATTTGGAGTGACGTTTGAGTATTTTCAAGACGCCATTTTGCTGATCTACCCCCGTTTTCACCTGAATGGGCAGCGTCGCGTAGTCGTTTTGGTCCAAATGTAAAAACAAAAAAAACAAATGCTCTGCTCTGATGTGATGTGCAGCCGCTTTGTTGTGACGTTTACGGCCACGTCAGCTCCCATTGGACACCATAGTTTTCTAACGCGGAAGTTAGAGCATTTGTTTCTTTTATTAATTTATATCAATATTGTGATTTAAAATGTCCAAATTATAACAGAATGATCCACAGTTGTCAGAGATTAGAACTACAGAGCATATATAGTGTAATATGATATAAGTATAATATACAGTATAAGTAAGTGCAATTTTCTTTCCTTACTCGGTTAATATCAGGTACAGGCACTCTAACTTTTCGGTTGGGGGTCTGTCACCTGCTTGTTTCTATGGATACGTCACTGCTCTGTCTGGAATGTTCCACGGTGTGACATTAAACAGCTCTACTTTACATTTATTCAATCACAGGTGGTTTTAGAGCTAAAAAATACATAGAAAAACAGACATTCTGACTGTGAGCGGGGTCGCCTCTCCACAGATCTGACCTGTAACTCGGTCTGGTTTGGTTTCTGTGAAGATAGAATGGTTTAATGCCATACTGTGGAACATTCCAAACATTTTCACGGAGAAAATCATTTGACAGACCCTCAGAAAAGTCACACAATGAACGTTTAAAGTAAAAAATCTTCATACTTGGAGCAGCGCTGGACTGAATTCATGCATGAAAAAAAATAAAAAAATAAAAAAATCATGAAATCATAAATATTTCACTATGATCTCCACACTGTCTGTATAAATGATGCAGGATTTAAGTGAGTGCCTCTGTGTGAGACGCTGAAACGTGTCCGTGTAAAGTGCTTGTAATTACTAAGAACATTCATTATTTAAGGGCCCGTATTCATTCACACTTATTTTATTCATCCTGTTTATTTGTCTGGCCCTGAGCCTCAGAAATCACCATTTAAATTTTCCTCAGATTGTGGCGTCATAGGCAGAAATCCCTCCCAGTCCAACAAAAAACTTCGCAGCCGATTTCTAGCTTTGTTTTTGTTCTTTATTCGTCAAACTATGACCTTTACAAAGTGAATGTTTAACCAAAAAATGTATCAAATATATAAATAATATAGTAATAATCTATAACCATAGACTGTATAAAGAAGTGGAAGTGAGTGCGAGGTCACCCAGAGCGGCTCCAGTCAAATGAAGCTCACCGAGGCTAGCAGTTACGGGGCGAGAGTTTCATATTAGGAATAGGAAATGATTCACGGACAAAATAGCAAAAAAAAAACCCCAGAATCATGTAGAGTGGGTTAAGACGAACATTTTAAGACCAAAATGACGAGGGTCACTCACGCAGCAGTTACAGAAAGAGGAGTGACGTTTTTTCAATTAAAAGTGAACTGGAGCCAGAGTCAATGGAGCCGGAAGCGCGCCCATGAACACTTCCTGTTTGGAACGCGGCGGCTAGTGAGTTAGTTACGTCCATTTCATACTGTACAGTCTGTGATCATGACATAGGATTACCAGTGTTTATATCTCACTGTGTGCAACTGCCGGTCATCTCTAACGCTAGCTTAGGTTAGCCTAGCCTTAGCTTAGCCCAGCCTTAGCTTAGCCTAGCCTTAGCTTAGCCTAGCCTTAGCTTACCTTACCTCCCTCGTACACTTTCTGTCACAGTTAACTGTAGATTCAAGCTTATAACCTTTTTAGCTTTAAATGACTGCCTCTGTCTCTTTTTAACGTAAAATGTATCGTTGCTAAAAAAAAGTGGAAACTGTTAAATATTTTCAATCAGCTGATGAACCCGGAAGTGACATCATACTTCTCCATATTCTACCTTAGCCCCGCCCACACTGATGTCGCATTTACCTTAGCCCCGCCCACACCGATGCTGCGTTTACCTTAGTCCCGCCCACACTGATGTCACGTTTACCTTAGCCCCGCCCACACTGATGTCGCGTTTACCTTAGCCCTGCCCACACTGATGTTGCGTTTACCTTAGCCCCGCCCACACCGATGCCGCGTTTACCTTAGTCCCGCCCACACTGATGTTGTGTTTACCTTAGCCCCGCCCACACTGATGTTGCGTTTACCTTAGCCCCGTCCACACCGATGCCGCGTTTACCTTAGTCCCGCCCACACTGATGTTGTGTTTACCTTAGCCCCGCCCACACCGATGCCGCGTTTACCTTAGTCCCGCCCACACTGATGTCGCATTTACCTTAGCCCCGCCCACACTGATGTCGCGTTTACCTTGGTCCCGCCCACGCTGATGATGCGGTACACGTTCCTGCTGTTGTCGTAGAAGAAGGACACTGTGACGGCGTGCTTGCTCGCCGGCAGCCATTTTCTCTTGGTGCTCGGGTCGATCTGGAACACGTGAGCCCGTGCGCTGAAGATCGGCTGCTCCCTGAAACAAAAGCACATGTCACTGTTACTATGGCGACCATGTGAGGAGCAGTTCTGTGGAGCAGCTCCTTCAGTATTTAAGTACTTTTAAACCGCCTTACTGTCTCCATGGAGATGTTATTACCATGCCTAACATTTTCCACAGTAAGGCATTAAACTGAGCTTTCTCCATGGAGACAAGCAGGTGACGCCCGTGGGCCAAGTTACAGGTCAGATCTGCGGAGAGACGATCCTGCTTACAAATAGAATTATTTATCCAGGTATTTTTGGAGAAATGAAAACACCTGTAACTGAAAAAAGCAAGATGTATCGTTTAATGCTATAACGTGGAACATTCCTGGCAAAACAGTAATATCTGCATGAGACCAGCAGGTGGCAGACCCCTCACTAGAAAAGTTACATACTGAAGCTTTAAGTGCACGTCTCCTTGTATCTAAATATCTAAAATCTAAAATGTTTAAGAGTTTTAATAGGCAAAACAGACTGAAGAACTGCACACTCTGTCCAAGTTAAAACATACAGTACACAAGTAAAAAGGAATGATACAAGGATATTTAGCATTTGAGAGGCGCTAAGTCACTCCCCCTTCAGAGCACTAGTACAACACAATCAGTGTGCATCCCGCTAATGAAACTCCTGCACATTGCATCAGGTTTGTCCAGTTGTACAGTTTTGTATCATGTTTTTGTATATTTATGGAGACTTGTCGTGCAAAATCTTACAGCTAACCATAAGAAGGGTTTGAATAGGTCCTGGAGAGATCGCTAAATTACTCAAACATGCATGAATGACATCTAAAACCTCTTTAGGCATGTCTTTAATATAAGGAAATATCACTTGGCATTTTGACATTATTATTAAATTACAAGGAAATGTTATGAAATGTTATGTACACAGTTGAATTATTCTGAAAGTTTCATACAAAAAATTAGCATCAGCTACTTTTTCCAGTGATGTAATTAACCTCCTCATTAGTGTTGATTTGTTTTTGACTCCGATGCAGATGAAGGTGAAGTGTTGCGTGCCTGATTTTGCGTGCCTCAGGTGGTACAGTCGTCACAGAGCGGAGAGGAGCGGTGTGATCACAATCCAGACAAAACTCGGTCTTTGAACGCATTTTTAAACCTGTTTTTAAACTCTTTACGCCTTCACTAGAACATCTGGATCATTTCAGCCCTCACTGCTAAAAAGATTGGCCAAAATTTAAGATGTAAACACTTAAATCAGAAAATTATTTAAAAGCAGTGAAATTATCTGACCATGCAGCAAGATCATTTTACTTGAGTTCTCTTAAAAAAAAACTTCTTCTAGGCTAGAATAAAGCCGTCTCAGAACTAGTAAATAGGGAAATTTGTTGTGTTGGAATTGCCAATCTATACTGAACTAAAGGTAAACGGAGCTGTTACTTTGAAAACTACCACTTCATGACATCACAAGGTGGAATAGAGCGTTTTGAGGTTTGTAGATGTAGACAGACTAATAGTAAAGTGTTACTCAAACCTGTGTGAATGAAACAAACACAACTCCAGGTCTGTTTTTGAGGAGGGAACGACATTAGGAAACTGCTTAAATCTCCCAAGAGTCATTTTTACATAATATCGGCCCTTTAACCTGAGCTGTTGACAGGTGAGACAGGTCAGAGTCTCAGGTGACGTTTTCTGTGTAACCGTCAGGTGCAGATTTGCTGACCTGGTTTACGGTTCATTTCTCTGTAATTCCCGGAACTATCCACATGAAACGAGAACCGACACAAAGTTCAGCCTCTTCTCTGTCACGAGAAATAAACTAAAATGAAATGATTTTTTCACAGCAGCTTCTGAAATTGGTGCCATTATTCAGTTATTCAAGCTGCACGATTTCTGTCAGTTCAAGATTTAATTCTCTGTACCTGAAGTGAAAAACAGCAGTGGTCCAAAGTTCTTCCTCACTTGCCTTATGCATTCAGAGCATCCTAATTATTTGTTTCTAAGCACTTTTCACAACTCTCAGAGACCAGAGCGGAGTTTTGCTGTCGCAGCAATGCCAACAACTACTAGCATGCTAACCACACACGTCCTAGTTATCGATAACAAAGCGCTTTGTAATTAATTATCTGTACTGGGGCAAATATCCATCCATTTTCTTCCATTTATCCGGGGCCGGGTCGCGGGGGCAACAGTCTAAGCAGGGACTCCCAGACTTCCTTCACCCCGGACACTTCCTCCAGCTCCTCCGGGGGGACCCCAAGGTGTTCCCAGCCCAGCCGAGAGACATAGTCCCTCCAGCGTGTCCAGGGTCTTCCCCGGGGCCTCCTCCCGGTGGGACATGCCCGGAACACCTCCCGAGTGAGGCGTCCTGGAGGCATCTGGAACAGATGCCCAAGCCTCCTCAGCTGCTCCTCTCGACATAGAGGAGCAGCGGCTCTACTCCGAGCTCGTCCCGTGTGACTGAGCTCTGGGACAAATATATAGAAAGAAATCAGGTACAGGGTCATTAAAATTTAGAGCCACTGTCACAGAAATAAATTTATTCAGAACAAAATATTCTATGGTTTGTATTGTCAAAAGTCAATGTCTCCACTAAACAGGAGGTGAAACCAGGATTTCTGTAAACCGGAGTCAGAGCTCAAGTGTGAGTTAAAATGAGGGACATGTGACCTGCACAAAGACACGCCCCCTGCTGGGACTGTAGAAGAATGTTTTTACAAGGATTCTTTCAAGTGTCTATGAATGCATTCTTTGACGGTCCTGTGACAGGTTAGACGACTCTTTTCACTAAAACACAGTTAAGGCCTTTACATTTAACATTCAGAAAAACAATGTGAAAATTCTTTGCCACTTCAGCCGTGTTTAGAGGCTTAAATTTTACTTCCTGGTTGGAAATCGTGACATTAAAGAATCATCAGAACACGTCATACGCACTTTTAAAGGTGCACTGTGTCGCTTTTCTGGTGGAGGGTCCGACACCTGCTTGTGTCCATGGTGATATTACTGCTTTGCCTTGATTATTCCACAGTATGGAAATAATCACAATGGAGACAGGCTACCGGTCAGATCTATGGAGAAGCGAGCCCGCACATGGTAAGAATTCGTGTTTTTTAAGGTATTTTTGTGCTGTAAAACTCCTGTAACTGAACAAATGCAAAGGAGACACTGTAGGTTTAATGCCCTACTGTGGAACATTCCAGGCAAAGAAATAACATTTCCATGGAGACAAGCAGGTAGCGGACCCTCCACCTTTACAGTCTGAACTCACTTTGGGGCGTTAATGTAAAAGAGATGAGGCTTTACTGTGGTTCTAGTAGTCATCACTTATAATACAAAAATATGTATTTAACACTGTTCACTGACGCACACATGTACAGATCACACGCACACACACAAACACACGTACAGCTCACACACGTACATACACACACACACACACACACACGGTGGAGGAATCAGATTTTGCCTGAGGTCGACTGTGACTGACACATGAAGGACCTCAGTGGATTCTTACACTGTTGGTAATGACAGAACAAACTCTGACTAACCCGGCACTTTAAAAGGCTCATATTTACTTTCATTAGAAATGCTCCACTGTGTTTTTAAACTCCATACACCTTCACTAGAGTCCTGGGTTTGTCATTCTGCACTGGATCGGTGAATGCGTTGGGGTTTATGTAGAGACCGTTCAGATCAGAGCGACATTTTAGGTTTAAACACAATGGATTTCAGCTTTGAACCAGCAACCCAAACGAGAGTCATGTGACGCTCATTCTGTGTTCTGATTGGATAATCGTCTTGAAACCAAAACATCCAATTAAAACATTTTGCATCATGTCCAGTGTTTTTGTAATTAAAGGGCCCATATTATGCTATTTTCTGATCGATGTTATAAAGTTTTTTTCTCATTAAAACTCTTCTCCCAAACTAAATGCTCTGTTCCACTTTGTGATGTCATCATGTTGCCATACAGGAAGTGCTCCACTGTGTTTTTCAAATCCAAACACCTTCACTATCTACTAATCATTTGGATCATTTCAGTCCTGGAACTGTCGATCTCTGAACTAAAGGTAAAAGGAGCTGTTCACTTGAAAACTACCACTTCATGACATCACAAGGTGGAACAGAGCGTTTGGAGCTTTGGAGATGTAAACAGACGAATAATAAAGAGTTAATCCAGGTTTGTTTTTGATGAGGTAACAGCATTAGAACAAAACAAGAGTTAGTTTTGCGTAATTTAAGACCTTTAAGAATAAATAAGCATTAAAATTGTTTTCAGTCCAAACTATATTTGAGTTTATGGGATTAAAAAAAATCTAAATCTTACGTACAGTTCCTTTAATCTACTAGCGTCTTGTTGCTAAAATGAGCCGTGCTGCTTTTTACCTTTCAAACATGTTTCATTACCCACTGTTGCCAGCAGAGGGCCTCGGGTACATAAATAAAACAATACATTTTTAAAACTCGGCATTATTCACACAGGCTCTTATGCAAATACAATGCAAATCTTTCCTCTTTGTTTATGCGTGTTTTTATGACGACGCTGCATTTTAAACCACAGAGAAACACTCGTATTAACTGACCATAAACAAGTTTTTTCTCATTAATCAAACGAGCTGCTGCAGAATCGTTAGCCGTCCCATTGTTCCCTCTGGAGCAGGATTAGCCTGATTGGAGGCTCAGTTTGCACAAAGCTAAAAATATTTCCGTTTTAATTACAAGCCCGAGGTCACCGAGGCTGTAAAATTATAATGAACCAAAAGGAAACTAAACAAAAGCTTTAAAGACGCACTCTGGAACTTTTCTGCTCGAGGGTCTAACACCTGCTAATGTCGTTTCCTCGTCGCAAACACATCTGGAGTTGTGTTTTGTTTCATTCACACAAGTTTAACACACAAACTCTGCAGATTTAGGCTGAGTTCTTCTCTCAAACAGCAGAAAACGCTCTGTTCCACCTTGTGATGTCATGTGGTAATACAGGAAGTGCTCCACTGTGTTTTTAAACTCCACACACCTTCACTACGATCATTTGGATGATTTCAGTCCTGGAATTGCCAATCTCTACTGAACTAAAGGTAAAAGGAGCTTGAAAACTACCACTTGATGACATCACAAGGTGGAACAGAGCGTTTGGAGCTTTGGAGATGTAGACAGACTAATAATAAAGAGTTACTCAAACATGAATGAAACAAACACAACTCCAGGTCTGTTTTTGAGGAGGAAACAACATCAGAACATGTCTAAAAGTTCACAAGAGTCAATTTCACGTAATATCAAACCTTTAAAGATGCACTGTAACTTTTCTGGCATGGGGACACCGCTTGCTGCTTTGTATGGATCATCCACCAGAAAAGGTACATAGTGAAGCTTTAAAACAGACCTAGTCAACAAAATTGACTTTTCAGAGGTTTTAATCGTGTTGTAGCTGTTTCGTCTCATCATTTACGCACCAGAAGTTGAGTGATTAGTGCATGTTTGAGTAATTTTTATTCCGTTTTCACCTCCATTGGTCCAAGCCGGCTGTGACACACTTCCTTCTCCAGTTTTTTGGTCCAAATGTAAAAAAACGCTCTGCTCTAGTGTGATGTGCAGCTGTGCATAGGAGGGGCCTACAGAACGCGGCGCTTTGTTTTGACGATGTTTACGGCAATGTCAGCTCCCGTTGGACACCACAGTTTTCAAACGCGGAAGTCAGCGGACATTTTGGATGAATATTGCGATTTAAAAATCCCAAACTTGAACAATGATCCACGGGTGTCAGAGATTCTAACATAACAGACACAAGCACTTTAATGATCCACTTTAATGATCACTGACAGTTTTGATTTTCAGCCAAAGAAAAGTTCGATGGACGATGGAAAAGCAGTGAGTCAGATTCACGCCACATTGCTCTGCTAACTGAGCCAAACTGTGCTTAATGAACGGGCATCTGAGTTAATTACCTCCACAGGCTGACGGAGAGGGCAGAGTTTTTGTGTGCGTAAGCGGTGAAATGGAGGCGTATATGGGTCAGGGCTGTTTGTGAGCGATTGTGTTGGGATTAGAGGAGAACAGTAGATCTGCACAAAGGACAATCATTTGCATTGTTTCTGCAGATTACACGAAACAAAAGACGAGAAGATCAGCCAGAGAACGGGACGGAGGAGAGAAGAGAAGGAGGGGACATGTGCACCAGAGCATTTCATTTTTCAGACTCTAGAACGCAGGTGGGTAGGACTTTAAAGAGTACTTTTCTAGCAGCATACTTTTACTCCTACTTTTTATTCTTACTCTCCTCCCCTGCGAGGAGTCGCCTTTCACCATCTGCAGCCTCCTGGTCATCATCACACCTGAGATCCATCTCCAATCTACTCCTGCCCATATCAGCCCGGTTCTTCCTCCTTTACCACATCATCATCAGTTTACCACACCGGTAACTCGCTCGTGGCTCATGCTTCTTTGGAACTTGTTTTTGAAAGTGTTTTATGGTTATTCCTGGACGTTGTAATTTTTTTGCTGTTTCTGCTCCCAGTGCTCCCTGGATCTCCGCTCTCGGCTCCCCTGTTTTTGTTGTGGCTCGTGTTCCTCCAGACTCCTCCTGCCTTGTTCCTGTCTCTCTTTTTGACTCTCTTTGCCCATTTCCCCTACCCCTTGGTTTTGTGCGTTCATGTGAGGGCAAGGGGTGTCTCGATTCTAATTTTGATCACGGGCTAGGGTCACGACCTCGGGCTACATACCCCTTGAAACGAAGTAAGATCTCGACCAGACTTGAAACGAAGGGGTCGGCCTACAAGCTCAGGCAGGTGTTGGGATCAGGATGGAGCGACACATCGACCAGCCAAGGAGTCTCATAAATGTTATGTTGTTAACGCTTATGTTCTACGTTACTTTTAGTGAACTGTTGTTGCGGTTTTAATTGTAGTAATGTCTGTTTAGCCGACGTTATCGTTTTCATCGAACTTTCATGTATAAACAAGCTCGTTTTTTGTCGAGCTGAGGTACCCGATAATCCTTGACGTGGCACTTTTTAGGTGAAATCAGTGTGAAGTCAATTTGCTTAACAGAAGCAAACGGTAATCGAGTGGAGTCCCATTTCTTAGGGGAACATTCGTACCCCGAGCCCTCACAGCTCGATATCGAGGGGCAAGACAAAGACGTAGATAAAGGGGAAGTGGTAAGACAGAGGAATGGGACGCAGCCTTAATTCCATTGCAATTTTATAGTTTTCTTTCTTGTTCAGTAAAACATTTTGAATAAGGCCCTACTTGGTGTTGTGCACTGAAAATGTACTTTGCCGACCCAACAAATAAAACTGTGCAGTAAAGTTTTTATTATTATTTATTTATTTATTGTCAACATCAGAAAACCTTCATGAATCACTGGCTGTTCTGTAGAGTACCTTGTGCTGTGGCTCTGAACTCTTTTAGCCTGGTCTAGACTTTATTATTGATGAATTTGTGGAACTTTTCTGAGTAATTTTTCCAAGTGAGTCCTCGCTGACATAAACTTGAATCTATTATTTTGCACACAAATAGACGCTGTTTAATAACAAAAAGAGCCAACGATATCGAGGCAATTTTGATATCGCCAATATCGTTATATCCCTACAGACTAATAATAAAGAGTTACTCTAACATGAATGAAACAAAACCCAATTCCAGGTCTGATTTTAAGGAGGTAAAAACATTATAACATGACTTAAAGCTCACAAAAGTCCATTTCGCGTAATATAGAACCTTTAAAAATGCAAACTGCAAATTGCGAGTATCCTTAAAACACTTTTCTTTTTTTTTTTTTTGCCTAATTGGAAATACATTTTATATTAGCTGTTATATTTTCATCTTCTAATTAACCTTCCATCAGGTTACAGCAAATGCGGCGTTTGAAAATCTGAAAATCCTGTTAGCATTGTTTGAGCCTGAGGGAAGTTTATACAGAGCGAAACATAAATAGTGGTAATTACACTGACGTGAAGTGTCTCTGAAGCTCCCCTGACAGAGAGAGAGCCACTTCCTGCATCGCTCTGATCAATCTGTTCCAGGTCGGAGGTCACGTCCGCTCGTGTGCACTCGCATGTGAAGAACACGACGTGACATCAGGACTAAAAGCTACATGTAGATTATAGGGAGGAAGTTTAAGGATCTAAAAATGGAACTGAAGTGCTGCAAAATGAACTTTCAGCAGAGTTTTTCAGAGTTTTCAGTTTTTCATGGACTGGATTGGATTGGACCAGTTTATGGTAAACAAGTATAACAATTATAGATACAAACTAATTACCGTTTCATTCTTTTTAAAATAATCAGCTTTAGGTTTATTGTGTCAGCGACATAAATTAGTTTCAATATTACCATCTATATTTTCTTGAGCGATATATCACACTTGAAAGTTTGTTTGTACCTCTGCTAAGGTGTTTTTAATGATTGCTGTGTTGCTTTTCATAATTTTTTTTACCTCAAATCCATCAAAAAACTGAGACTGAACTGGGACTAAACCTGGAACTAAACCTGGACTAGTCTAGTCAGGACTAAGCGAGGTTTACGTGTGCTCAAACCTGGACCAAACAAACACACGATATTTGACTATAAATGTTTAGCAGTGCATACGACTGAACGATTTATATTCTGCACTCTTCTCTCTTCTCTTTTAATGTTAATGTTATGATGATGATGATGACTATTTAGGTTTTGATTTGTTTGTTTTGTGATATTAATTTCTTTCTTATTCTGTAGGGCACTGAATTACTTCGTGTGCAAGTTGTGCTATGCAAATAAACTTGCCTTTCCTAGAGTTTTTCACCATGTTCTAGTAGTTTCTTCTCACTGAGCCTCTGAAGTTGTATTTGGAGTGATTCCTGCGTGTTCGAGTCATCTTTAATCGCTTATTTTCAAGAAGTCATTGCTCTGATCTGCCCGTTTTCAGCTCCGCCGGTACTCGCCCACTGTGACGTACGCAGTTCCTTGTCCAGTTTGATTTTCTTAATCGGTGATACTCGTAGGATTAGTGATTTTGGTCCAAATGTTTAAAAAATGCTCTGCTGTAACATGTCTAAAATTCACAAGAGTCAATTTCACGTCATATCGAACCTTTAAAGATGCACTGTAACTTTTCTTGCTTGTCTCCATGGAGATGTTATTGCGTTTGCCTAGAATGAGCGTTGTATGGATCATCCACCAGAAAAGGTACATAGTGAAGCTTAAAATCAGACCTATTCAGCGAAATCGACTTTTGCCGAGCTTTTAACCATGTTAGAATTGTTTCCTTAGTCACCCGAAGTGTTTTTGAGGTTGTCACAGTTTTGCCTGTTGTTTACATGTTTATCCCCAGTCCAGCTCCAGTTCTTAGCCTGATCCAGTCCATCTTTTGCTTCCTCCCTGCTTTTCCCGTAGCTGTCACTCATTCCCCAATCATCCCAGGGTGGTCTTTATAAACTCTGCCTGTTCGTTCAGTTCTTGCTCGATTGTCGACGAGTCCAGAGTCTCTCCAGCTGTGTCTGAAACTCTGAATCTGAAATCTGTTGTTTGCAGTTTGTGCAATTCTGCATTTTTCCCTGTTTGAAAAATCTGTTTGAGTTATTCCCAGCCCGTTTTCTAATTACAGAATTTCTCAGTTTTGGAGGATATTTTAGTTCACTTATATAATCATCTTCCATTATCTTCCTTTGTTGTTTATCAGCCTGACTTGTCATTTTAAGCCTTTCCTAGTGTAGGACACTTTTTGTTGAACTGAACCAAGGCCTTTGCGTTTGACTGAATTCTTTTGTGTTGCATTTGAGTCCAAGTTGCCTGTGTGACAGAGGTGATTCGTGCATGTTTGAGTCTTCTTTATTCTCCTGTATTCAAGACGTATTCAATTCCGTTTTCAGCTCCATCGGTCCACGCCCGCAGTGACGTCCGCACTTCCTTCTCCAGTTCGATGTTCTTCATGGTGATACTTGTAGGATTGGGCAGCGTTTTGTTGTCATTTTGGTCCAAATGTAAAAAAAAACAAAACGCTCTGCTCTAGTGTGACGTGCAGCTGTCCACAGGAAGGGGCCTGTGCGACGACGTTCACGGCGACGCCAGCTCCCGTTGGACACCACAGTTTCCTAACACGGAAGTCTGTGCACTTTCATTTCTTCTATGAAATCGTTTTAGATGAATATTGTGATTTAAAATGTCCAAATTATAACAGAATAATCCACGGGTGTCATAGATTACAAGTATAGAGTACGCACAAGCACTTCAGGTCTGATTTAACGTTTGAGAGTGACTGAAATCTGAAAAATGAAAACAAGAATCCCCTGTATTTCAGAACATGCTTGAAGTCTAAACTCCAGGGACAACCAGTATTTCTATAAAAAGCCCTGGTGTTCTGCAGAGGAGTCTGTTATCGAAATAATTGCAGCCTTTGTGACGAGATAACGGCTCCGGCTCAGATTGTGCTTTCATTGCCGAATATTTATCAGCTTCAGAGTGAAACAGCCCGTCAGATCCGTGCTTCAGCTGGATCGGAGTTTGGTTTGGATTTTCAGACTTTTTCAGCTTTATTTCAGACACTGGAATTTGGCAGAAAAGAAACAGGTCAAAGTATTACAAACTGAATTTCTATTTAAAATGTCAAGACTGGACAAAGGACACGGCCTTTCCTGTCCTCCGTCTCTGTCCATCTTCTCCATCTCTGGCATCTTTCTATCCCTCTCATCTCTCTCCGTCTCTGTCTATCTCTCCATCTCTCTCATCTCTGTCCATCTCTGTATAGCTCTCCATCCCTGTCCATCTCTCTATCTCTCCATCTGTCCATCTCTGTCTCTCCATCTTCTCCATCTCTCAATTTCTATCTCTCCATCTCTCTCATCGCTCTCCTTCTCTGTCCATCTGTCCATCTTTGTCCATCTTTGTCCATCTCTGTCCATCTCTGTATCTCTCTCCATCTCTCTCCATCTCTGTTCTCCTCTCTCCTTCTCTGCCCATCTCTCCATTTCTCCTTCTCTCTCCTCTTTCCATCTCTCTCCATTTCCCCATCTCTCTCCTTCTCTGTCCATCTCTCCATTTCTCCATCTCTGTCCATCTCTGTATCTCTCCATCTCTCTCCAGGTCTGTCCCTCTTCCTGTTGGGCTGAGGAGTGAAGCAGCTACAGAAGAACTGCCAGAGGAAACATCTTAAATGTCATATTTTCATCTCTCGCTTTTCCACCTTCAAGGCTCAAAGCGCCTTACATCAAAACCCCACTCCTCCATTCTGTACCACTCCTCCATTCTGTACGCCCCACTCCTCCGTTCTGTACGCCCCACTCCTCCGTTCTGTACGCCCCACTCCTCCGTTCTGTACACTCCACTCCTCCGTTCTGTACCACTCCTCCGTTCTGTACCACTCCTCCGTTCTGTACGCTCCACTCCTCAGTTCTGTACGCCCCACTCCTCCGTTCTGTACGCTCCACTCCTCATTCATAAGTATAAAAGACATCAACAGTGTCATAACGTTACAAGAAATGAAAAGGAGCAGAAAGAAGAGGAATCTGTCCCTTTTTCCTTTTCAAAACATTAACACCGATAGTTTCTATAAAACATTTCATCAATACGTTTCATTTCAATCACAATTATTAATCAACTGTAAACAGGAAGCTTCACTTTTATGCGCAACAACTTAGTTTTCTTTTTCATACAAACACACTGCACTGGATTTTGTGTTTTTTAAATGTCGCTATTGTACTTGATCCTTTGATTTCTTTGTCAAGATTATTCCATAAATTGGGTTTTTTAAACGTTGGTTCTGTCACGGTGCTAATTTTAATTGAATTATTTTATTATTCTTGACCTGGTTTTATTTTGTTATTTCTCTAGCCGTGTGTGTTTGAGTTTTACCTCCTGTTGTGTTGTTTGCCCCACCCTAAAGTGTCTCACCTGTGTGTGTATAAACCCTGTGTGCGTATAGACCCCGTGTGTGTATAGACCCCGTGTGCGTGCGTATAGACCCCGTGTGCGTGCGTATAGACCACGTGTGCGTGCGTATAGACCACGTGTGCGTGCGTATAGACCACGTGTGCGTGCGTATAGACCCCGTGTGCGTGCGTATAGACCCCGTGTGCGTGCGTATAGACCCCGTGTGCGTGCGTATAGACCCCGTGTGCGTATAAACTCTGTGTGTGTGCGTATAGACCCTGTGTGCGTGCGTATAGACCCCGTGTGCGTATAGACCCCGTGTGCATATAGACCGTATGTGCGTATAAACCCTGTGTGTGTATAAACCATTTGTCCGTTAATTATCAGTGTCATGTCTGTTTGGATTTTTGTGTTTGCTCATTATTTTTTACAAATTCAGTCCTCCATTTTGGGTCCTTTCTGCCCTAAACGTGTCGGTTCCTTTTAAATCGTAGTGACTTGTTTGGTTATACGCTGCACTTTGCTTTATACACGACTTTAAGGTTATTTAATTCAACAATATCACACATTTTTAACACTTTCGGTTTCACAGATAATGGGTTCGTCGGCTCTTTAAGGACTTTATTGTCGGTGATAATTCCCAAAGTCCTTTTCTGTCAAATAAAAAATGGCTGTAGGTGAGTTTTACATGTCGACCCCCAAATTTCCACACAGTTCATCAGATATGGGGCAGTTATAGAGTTACACAAGGTTAATAATTTAGTGAGAACTTTACTTTATGCAACACAGCGATGGTTTTGGAAATTTAGCCTTTAGTTTAATTTATATAAGACCTCCAGCTGAGACCTTCATCAATCAGGACTCCGAAAAATGTCGTTTCATTTACTCTCTTCATCTGTATTAGTGGAAGGAAACTTATTTACGCGATACACTTTCGGTGATAAAACTGTGTGCGTTTCATATCACGTTTGTGCAGTTGTATCACCATTTTGTGACATTATCGTAACCGGAGCAGCGAATCGTGAATCAAACTGAATCGCGAGGGACCCTGTGATTCCCAGCTCTAATATTCACGAGAATCATTTGGATCGTTTCAGCCCCGGAGTCGCCGATCTCGACTGAAGTAAACGACCGCTTTGTGACATCACAAGGTGGAACAGAGCGTTTTTGGAGCTTTGGAGGTGTTTACAGACGAATAATAGATACTCAAACGTGAATGAAACAAAACACAACTCCAGTTCTGTTTTTGAGGAGGAAACGACATTAAAAAACGACTTAAAGGTCATAAAAGTCCTTTAAACCTCATCTGAACTGCTTCACTGTCCAAATGTGAAACACTCAGAGCGTTTCAGTTGTTTGTTTTTTTTTTTTTCATAAATAATTTTAAAATCGAAAATGTCAAATGTAAAAACGGTTGAATAAAGTTTAACTCTTAAACATAAGTCTGTATAAACCACTCAGTAAACTGTTATTTAAACAGGGCGTCTCTGGAGCACATCCTTAACCTTCACAGTCCTCCTCCCTTTTTCCTCTCCTCCTCTTCCTCCCTCCATCTCCACTTTTGTCTCTTCTTCCCTCTCCTCCCCCTTTCTCCTCTTCCTCTTTCTGTCCTGTTTTTCTCTTGCTTTCTCTCTCGTCTTCTCTCTCTCTCTCTCTCTCTTCTTTTGCCTCCTCCTCCTCTTCCCTCTCCTCTTTTATTTTTCATGTAAATTTTCTTTATTGTCTGTTGTGTTCATGCTGCGAAATGTCAAAAACTGGAAACAAAATTCCTCCTGAGACAAAGTCATATCCATCTCTCCATCTCCATCTCTCCCTCTCTCTCTCCACCCCTCCATCTCTTGATCTCTCCATCTATCCATCTCTCGCCATCTTTCTCATCTCTCCATCTTTCTCATCTCTCTCCATCTTTCTCATCTATCCATCTATCTTTATCTCTCTCCATCTATCATCTCTCTATCTCTCTCCATCTCTTTTCTCCTCTCTTTCTCTCCATCTCTCTCCATCTCTCTTTTCTCCCCTCTCTTTCTCTTTCTCTCCTTTTCACTGGTGACTCATCAAATTGCAGCAGAATTGGGTCAAACTTCACATTTTGGTTTTAAAAGCTCCTGAACGTCAAACTCGATTCTTTTAAACCGTAAATTAATCCAAACGTAAAAAAGCATCAGTCCATGAAAGAGGCAGAAGACAAACCCGACAGGGGGGTGAAGTGTCTTGCCCAAGGACACAACGGCCGCATTCATCTGTGGGACCTGGAATCGCACCTCCAACCTGTGGGTCAACCGAATGAACGACAGTCTCATCTGAAGCACCGTTAAAGAGCCCTGGCCATTACATCTCCATGGAGACGAGCATATGACGGACCCTTCTAGAAAAGTTCCACACTGTAGCTTTAAGTCTTTCTCTTGGTGTGAATCGTGTTTGTATCAGGTTTAAATTAAAGACGTATTTCACAGCACAGTCTCTTTACACTCACAAAACTCCACTTTTTTAGAAATAACGACTCCAATAAACTTCTCCCTGAACCTGAACCTCCAGTTTAGACTCCACGTGTTTCAGATCCACCTGAGGTCCACCTGAGGTCCACCTAAGGACCACCTGAGGACTACCTGAGGTCCACCTGAGATTACTATTGCAACAACACAACATCAGTAGGGTAAAACTCTGAGGTCCATCTGAGGTCCACCTAAGGACCACCTGAGGACCACCTGAGGTCCACCTGAGGTCTACCTAAGGACCACCTGAGGTCCACCCGAGGTCCACCTGAGGACCACCCGAGATCCACCTGAGGTCCACCTAGACTTGGACTTAGACAAACTTTACTGATCTACAAGGGAAATTATTTGAACACAGTCGCTCAAACATCACAATATAAAATAATAACAGAGTAACAAAAATAGATGGTGTAGCAAAAAGAACAAGGTGAGTTATTGTACAGTTGTAGGGAGTATTATCTCCTCTGTCCCTCTATAGTCTGGTGCAGTGGGTGAGTTGTACAGTTGTAGGGAGTATTATCTCCTCTGTCCCTCTATAGTCTGGTGCAGTGGGTGAGTTGTTGTACAGTTGTAGGGAGTATTATCTGTCCCTCTATAGTCTGGTGCAGTGAGTGAGTTGGGTAAAAGGAGCTGAAAACTACCACTTGATGACATCACAAGGTGGTCAGAGCGTTTGGAGCTTTGGAGATGTAGACAGACTGATAATAAAGAGTTCCTCAAACATGTGAATGAAACAAACACAACTCCAGGTCTGTTTTTGAGGAGGAAATAACATTAAAACACGATTTAAAGCTCAATTTTGTGTCATATAAAAGCTTAAATTTGAGTTTTTATCATTTTAAAATAGAAAATGTCAAATAAAAACGACAGAATAAACCATAAACTGAAACATATCAGTCTGTGCGACTCATTTTAAGTTAATTGTTGGTAATTTAAACAGGAGAGTCTGTGGAGCTCATCGTTAACCTTTAGAGCGCTCATCCCTCGTTCTTTTCCTTTTCCTCTCCTCCTATTCCTCCACTTTTTCTTCCTCTCTCTCCTCTCTTGTCTTCTGTCCTGCTCTTTCCCTCTCCTCTCTCCACTCTTTTTCATCTCACTCCTCTCCACTCTTATCCTCTCCTCTGTCCTGCTCTCTCTCTCTCTCCCTATTCCCCATCTCTCTTTCGCTCTCTCGCTCTCCTCCTTCCTCCTTCTCCCCCTCTCTCATTTTCATCTATCTCCTCCCGTCTCTCCTCACTCCTCCTCTCTCCTCCGCTCTTATCCTCTCCTCTATCCTGCTCTCTCCCTCTTTCCTCCCATCTCCCCTCTGTCTTTCGCTCTCTCTCCCCCTCTTATCTTCTCCTCTGCCCTGTTCTCTCTCTCCCCTTTTCCTCCCCTCTGTCCTGCTGCACGTATCTGAGCCCCGGCCATTACATCTCCATGGAGACGAGCATATGACGGACCCTTCTAGAAAAGTTCCACACTGTAGCTTTAAGTCTTTCTCTTGGTGTGAATCGTGTTTGTATCAGGTTTAAATTAAAGACATATTTCACAGCACAGAGTCTCTTTACACTCACAAAACTCAACCTTTTTAGAAATAACGACTCCAATAAACTTCTCCCTGAAGCTGAACCTCCAGTTTAGACTCCAGGTGTTTCAGGTCCACCCGAGGTCCACCCGAGGTCCACCTAAGGACCACCCGAGGTCCACCCGAGGTCCACCCGAGGTCCACCTGAGGTCTGAAGCTGCTCTGAGTCTTCACTTTTGTAGTTGTTCTGCTGATGGTCCTAAAGGAGATCTCTGTGCTCTTACATAAACTCTGTAAATACTGAGGAGTCTGTACTAAACCAGGACTAAACCAGGACTAAACCAGGACTAAACCAGGACTAAATCAGGGCTAAACCAGGACTAAACCAGGACTAAACCAGGACTGAACAGGACTAAACCAGGACTAAACCAGGGCTAATCCAGACCTAAAGCAGGGCTAAACCAGGACTAAACCGGGGAATAAACCAGGACTAAACCAGGGCTAATCCAGAGCTAAAGTAGGACTAAACCAGGACTAAACCAAGACTAAACCAGGGCTAATCCAGAGCTAAAGCAGAGCTAAACCAGGGCTAAACCAGGACTGAACCAGGACTAAACCAGGACTAAACCAGGACTAGACCAGGACTAGACCAGGACTAGACCAGGACTAAACCAGGACTAAACCAGAGCTAAGGCAGGACTAAACCAGGACTAAACCAGGACTAAACCCGAACTCCTGCTCTAGTCCAGGCCCAGTAGTTGTGGTGTAGTTTGCACAGATTTGGAGCATCACTTCAGTCAATCCCCGTCTGCAAGTCTGGGAGATACAGGACTGATCTCCATCTCTCCTTCTCCCTCTCCTCTCCTCCTCTCCCTCTTTCTCTCCCTCCGTACAGAAGGATACAGCGCTGATCTCTCTCTCCTTCTCTCTCTCCTCTCCTCCTCTTTCTTTCTCTCCCTCCGTACAGAAGGATACAGCGCTGATCTCTCCTCTCCTCTTCTTTCTTTCTCTCCCTCCGTACAGAAGGATACAGCGCTGATCTCTCTCTCTCCTTCTCTCTCTCCTCTCCTCCTCTTTCTTTCTCTCCCTCCGTACAGAAGGATACAGCACTGATCTCTCTCTCCTCTCCTCCTCTTTCTTTCTCTCCCTCCGTACAGAAGGATACAGCGCTGATCTCTCTCTCTCCTCTCCTCCTCTTTCTTTCTCTCCCTCTGTACAGAAGGATACAGCACTGATCTCTCTCTCCTCTCCTCCTCTTTCTTTCTCTCCCTCCGTACAGAAGGATACAGCACTGATCTTTCTCTCCTCTCCTCTCCCTCTTTCTCTCCCTCCGTACAGAAGGATACAGCGCTGATCTCTCCATCTGGTTGAACAGACTGGAGTCTCTCTGAAGTCTTTTGTGTTTGTTTCACTGCCTCCTCTGATCACTTCAACTCAAACTCTCGTCTCAATAAAATACAACGAAAACCACTCCACATTTTACAGGTGGAGAGTGGAGCCATTTTGTTCAAAAAGATCCGTGTCAGATGCCCTCGTGGGAGGCCGGTTGCCCTCCCGTGTGTGTCTGATGCCCTCCCGTGTGTGTCAGATGCCCTCCCCATGTGTCAGATGCCCTCCCGTGTGTGTCTGATGCCCTCCCGTGTGTGTCAGATGCCCTCCCCGTGTGTCAGATGCCCTCGTGTGTGTCAGATGCCCTCCCCATGTATCAGATGCCCTCCCCGTGTATCAGATGCCCTCCCTCGTGTATCAGATGCCCTCCCTGAATTTAAAATGACTAATTAACAAACTAATCTGCCTTAATATTTCAAACAACAATAATAAAATGTAATAAAGTCAATGGTTCAAATCTCTCACTGTTGTTGTGTCACTGGGCACGACACTCCCCTCCAAATGTCTGTTTGAATAAAGCAAACAATAACGCTCCCCGTACTGGTGACCTTTAAGTCTAACCTACAAATGCCAACGCTGCAGCTGCACTCATGGTCTCATTTAAAGCTACAGTGTGGAACTTTTCAGCCGGAGCCTCTGCCGTTGTATATTTTTTGCTTATATTTTTGTAATTTTCAACACAGTGGAATTAATTTAACGTTTCATGAACACTTTCGTTAAATTACAGATGTCTTTATCGCTAAAAATGCACCTGACCCCGTGATGTCGCCTGCTGGTTTCCATGGAGATAGCCACATTTAAAGCCATTCTATGAAACTTTCCAGGCAAAGCATCAGACAAGCAGAAATATGAGAGAAAAAAAACAATAAAAAAGATTGAACTGCAGGTGTTACAGATGCCAAACTATGAAACAAGAATCTCCATGGTGACAAGCAGAAACACGAGACAAAAGTTACAGAGTGAAACTTTAATAGAGTTACAGGGAGTTGTTTGGGCTGCGTTTGAAAAAAGTTCTGTTGAGAAGTTGGTGGTGGTGCGTTCAGGGTCTGCAGGAAAATGAGAATGGATCGAATCGAGTTAAAAAATCCATCGTCCACTCGACTTAAATCAGAAACTCAATAGAAGAGAGTCAAACTGAGAGGGAGAAAAACAGACTGGAGCCAATGAGAAAAGCACGAAGCAGCAGCAGCAGAGGATCATGGGAGAAAAACAGAAGACGAGCAGCGAACTCCACGAAACTGATGTTAATGCAAAAATCAACTCTTTTTTTTTTTTTTTTAGCTTTCTCCCACGTTCTAACATTGCTCCCTCATCAAAAACCTGCCTGAAGAGGTTTCAGAGTCATCCCTGCATGTTTGAGTCATCTAGCGATCTCTCCTGGGCCCTATTCAAACCCTCCTTACGGTTAGAAGTACGAGTCTGTACGAGGCTCCGCCCACAAGCCTACATCCCCCATGGTCCCACACGACAATTCTCCATAAATACACAAAAACATGATACAAAATGAACACATGGACTTAACTGTGTAACTTTTTGTTTGTGGGTCTGTCACCTTCTTGTTTCTATGGATACGTCATTGCTCTGCCTGGAATTTTCCACAGTGTGACATTAAATAGCTCTACTTTACATTTATTCAATTACAGGTGGTTTTAGAGCTCAAAAGACCTAGAAAAACAGACATTCTGACTGTGAGTGGGGTCGCCTCCCCACAGATCTGACCTGGAACTCGGTCTGGTTTGGTCTCCGTGAAGATAGAAAGGTTTAAAGCCATACTGTGGAACATTTCAGACAAAAAAAGCAATAACATCTCCATGGAGAAAAGCATTCGACGGACCCTCCACTGGAAAAGTTACACAATTAATTTAAGATTTCATTTAATTTGAAGATATTTTGCCTCGTTTTTTGCAAATTGTGATTCAGGTTGACTCTGATCCCCTCGCATCTCCGCAGACCCGGCGCTCTGAGCTGTTTGTTTGTCCCCGTTAGCGTGTCTAAAGTTAGCCTGTTCTGAAGTGGGCTAAGTGCTTGAACATACGTGAGTCTGTGGTGTGAGCGGTCTCCAGGGGGCGCTCTGCTCTCAGACAGGAAACACACTTCACTTTCTCTTTGTTCCTCCCACACGGGGTTAAAGCTGGTCTTCCTGTGACCTCTGACCTCTGTGGGCACATTCTTCAGTGGAATCGAAATCCTCATGGCACCAGGCCTGTCACCGTAACACAATTTCTGAACTAAATATAGACGATAGACGATAGACGATAGACGATAAACGATAATACTGCACCTAACTGAAGTGCTCCAGTGTGTTTTTAAACTCCACACACCTTCACTAGAATCATTTGGATCATTTCAGCTCTGGATTTGCCGATCTCCACTGAACTAAAGGTAAAAGGAGCTGTTCACCTGAAAAACTTGTGAACTATTTGACTGCTGTTATGTCTGTACTTTAGCTCTGTGACGTTTACCTCCAAAACACAGAAAATAAAATATGGAATCAGAAGTGCTCCTGATTTGGATTTTTTTTTGGCTTTTGAATAAAAGTAGCTCCAAAACAAACACATTTGTAACACTCGCCGCTCACACAGGCACCTCTCAGATCACAAGGCTTCACTAATACAGTAAGTGTCCTGACTCAAAACAGTTGTCATAAAAAGAATATAACCCAGCATGTTGACCGCAGCTGTTGGACAGTCCCCTGTCTGTGGGACAGTCCTCCGTCTGTGGGACAGTCCTCCGTCTGTGGGACAGTCCTCCGTCTGTGGGACAGTCCTCTGTCTGTGGGACAGTCCTCCATCTATGAGACAGTCCTCTGTCTGCGGGACAGTCCTCCGTCTGTGGGACAGCCCCAGAGCCCCCTCAGAGCCGCCCCAGAGCCTCCCCAGAGCCCCCTCAGAGCCGTTCCAGAGCGCACTGGTATAAACAGGAGTACGAGTCACGTGACTCATTCAGGGGCCGTACGGCGTCACAGACACAGACAAATGACTCCTCAGCCTAAACACTGATGCTGTGCCACATATTAGAACATTTGTATGTAAATTGGATTAAATTTATATTTAAATAGAGGATGTGAGCTTTATAACGAGGTATAACATGACCACGTAGACTATGGCCCATATCGGCGAGATTCAGGCTGATATTTAATGTCTCCAAGTGCCCATATCGGCCGATAATAACAGCCAATCGATATATCGATCAGGCCTCACTGTAAACTGTAAGGGAATAGAGATTATAATATTGCTTCTATATGTGTCTCTTTTTATATAATACTGTTTCCTTTTAAAAATACGCAATCTATATTTATAACATCCAGCGCCGGAAAAGCGTCCTGCACATATATATGCACAATATACATACACAATGTGAAAAGGCAATTCAAAAGAGTCTAAAAATGTGGTTTCAAAATAATGAATAATGCATAAAATAACTTTGAAGTGTTGTATTTTCTGACATGTGCAGTTTAAAGAAGAGATTTATGAGTCTTTTCAATACGGTTTCCTCTGAGGGACCAAACCGCAGACCGTTACACGCCTTGGATAAATTGTTTTGTAATTGTGCAGTCGGCCGTTTGAGAAAAGAGACACTTACAGCCTCATTACAAACCCAGGTAAGAGATATCCCTCCACTCACGCAGAGAAAATAGTTCCGTCATTTCTCTGGTGTAAATATTGACTCCACAGATGGAGGTCTGCGCTCTGAGGGAGAGTGGAAAAATCGATGCTGCAGATGTATCTAAGCAAAGCCCCATAATGTACAGACCATCAACACACGTTTCTATGGCGACAATAAAACAGCCCATATGACACCGTTTCCTGATCCGTGTTCTAATGTCGTTTACTCATCACAAACACACCTGGAGTTGTGTTTTGTTTCTTTCACACACGTTTAACACACAAACCTGCACATTTAGGTTCTTCTCTCAAACAGAAAACACTCTGTTCCACCTTGTGATGTCATGGGGTAATACAGGAAGTGCTCTAGTGTGTTTTTAAACTCCACACACCTTCAATAGAATCACTTGGATTATTTTAGCCCCAGATCTCTGCTGAACTAAAGGTAAAAGGAGCTGTTCATTTGAAAACTCTGCTCAGCTTTGGAGATGTAGACAGACTAATAACGCAGGATTACAAAACACAACTCCAGGTCTGTTTTTGAGGAAGTAACAGCATTATTAAAGCTTAAATCTCACAAAATTCAGTTTTGCGTAATACAGGACCGTTAAAGACGCAATGGGCTGCCCAATCTCCAGAAGACACAGCAACACACAGCAGCATTTTAAAACTGCACTGTGTAACTTTTCTGAGTGGGGAGTTTCTGAGGCGACTGCAGCCTGAAGTGACCCAAATCAGATTTTTTCGCCCCTATGCGACCTGTATCTGATCTTTTAATGACAAATGTGACCCAGGCCACTTGGATCTGTGTGACATCTTTAGTCTGAACGATCAGGTCGAGTTCATCCGACCTACACATCATCAACAAGCGAGAGTGGTATAAGTCGGCGCTCACAAACGTACACAAACGTTCTCCTCGTCATACGAAAATTGTGTATGTGTTGTACTCCTGGAAATGGGGAATGTTGCACTTCTGAAAACAAAGGAAAGAGCCACAAGAGTGAACTGCGTGCTGCTTCTCTCATGCAGAAGTTTAATGCAATGAGGAGAAACAGCGCGAAATTTCCCAAGTGGTGAGTGAAGGCGTTAAAAATCACCAAAACAAAGGATCCCAGGCTTAGTAGTCGATCACGGATTATATGATTACAGTTTCCTTGAACAAAATGACAGGAATGCCACCGGAAAACAAAACAGAACAAACATTTTAATGGACTTTCAACTGTATTTAACTGTTTTAAAGGCTTATGTGAATTAATATTTATTGCAAACCTTTTACTGTTTTTAAACTCTTAGCGTAAAATCACATTATGAACTGCATCACTGTAAATAGGCACAGAGCAAAGTATTAGGGGCATATAGTTCCATTCTAACCCATCACAAATGAACTCCGTGTCAGTGAAGCAGAGAAGCACATGGCAATCCCTCCACTCTTGGCTCCAACTCCGCACCCACACGTTCATTTCTACGGACGTTGCTGCCACTGCCCCACAAAACGCCATGGCCAAAAACCTTGTCCTTCTCCTTTTCAATCTCCTTAAAACTTTAGTTTCTTAGGCTACGTTCAGACGGCAAGGCTTAAGGCTCAATTCGGATTTTTTTGTGAAGTCCAATTTTTCTGCGAGGTCGTTCACATTTCCAATTAAATGCGACTTGTACGTGATCTCCAGTGTGAACTTTAAACGCCCCAAAAGTGTCCCACATGTGCATTGGAGGACACGACGACGTCACACGAAGCGAATGCGCTCAGTGTTTACAGAAGTCGACTAAATATGGACTCTGGCATTGAGCACAGAACACATACAGCCTATTTGTTTAAGTTGTTCACTGAAGTCGCACGTCAAAAGATCGGATTTGTATCGGTTTTAGGACCACAAATCCAAGTGGCCTGTCACTAAAGATCAGATACAGGTCGCATATGGGTGAAAAAAATCAGATTTGGGTCATGTAGCCTTAGTCTCATTTGTTATTTTCTCTTATTTTTTATGTGTAAGCCGAGATGTTTGTTTTGACACGAGCTTGCTTCTCTCTGATTGGTTAATCCATCTGTCAATCACGCCCTCTGAAATCAGGAAGACAGGACACATCTCCGGATACTCGAGTGTGTGCTTACATGTTTTTCCTTGTATTGATCAATCACATTTTTCTAATTATTTTTTTAAACTAATAAAAATAAAACGATAAAAACTTTCAATCAGAGCCATCCAGAGTCCGCTCCACACCCCATGAGGACTGGCTGTGGACCTGTTTTACGTCACACTGCGGAAGCTCAGAGCCGCAGGAACAGGAACTCCAGGCCGCATGGAGAGTCAGGTCGTCAGGTAACGATATCCAAATCTCACGGCACGATATTATTATGATATTTTGGAGAAGAAACTGTAGATAGGATCTTTTTTGCTTTTTAAAACACCTTGACAAGACTTTGGTGCGAATCATTACTGCCATAATCCCAGGAATTAAAGTAAAAAACACGTTTCTTCTTGTCGTCTGCACTGAAATGAATCATGGGATATGTAGTTCCCAATGTTTATTAACTGCTGCTACTATAAAACAAGGTATTTCAGCTAAAGAACTTGTGATTCAATAAACATTTAGGTTATTGTTACATCCCTAGTTCACAGTAAGGACAAATGTTTTTCAGTTCAATAAAAACAACCAAAATAGATATAAAAACTTTTGCCAAGTCTATTTTTTGGCTAAAAAGTGACACACTGTTGCTTGAAAATAGTTCTTGGCATAAAAACGACCTGCGTAACTGTGTTTGCAGCGTCATGAATGAGACACTTCTAATTTACCAAACCACATCTGTTCACTCTGTCCTTTGAGCTGACGTGTGCCTCTACTTCCTGTTTCACTTCTTCTTCTTCTTCTTTGCTCTGAATCAAACTGAGGACTGGGTTTAATTCTGTCTGCGTTTGTCCTCTGAGCTTTCATTATTCATAAAAGAGACGCCCCAAAGAAACAGGCTTCCGACAAAATGTCGTAGAAGAGTTAAAGTCATGTCTAGTTTTTGTGTAGAGTCCCAGTGACAATAATCAGGTTTTTGCAATCCTTCAGAAATGTGCTAAAAGTTGCTGGAAACGCCTCGGTTTGGGTTCAAGCATCGCACTAAACAGGACGACAAACAACCAGAAATTTACCATGAAACTGCAGAAATCTTTGACACCCACGGATCATGACGAGGGGACAAAGAGGTCTGTTGTTCCAGGGCCCACGATTTTTAGAGGCCCAGAATTAAACACTCTTCCTATTCATTTATATCACACTGCAAAACAGGCTTGGCCAAAATTTAAAATATAAACACTTAAATCTATCAGAAAATGTAGTGAAATGATCTGTCCATGCAGCAAGATCATTTTACTGACAAGTTATTTTAAAATAAACTCCCTCTAGACTAGAATTAATCCAATTCAGAATTAGTAAGTCGATAATAAATCCGAAAACAAGATGAATAACCTGATGAAGTTTTAAAATCGTGGCCAGATCAGAGAAATGCAGTGTACGGGGGCCCTATGTGAGGCTTCTTGTCCCGGGCCCCCAAATTTCTGCCGACGGGCCTGGATCACTGTTATATTTTGGACATTTTAAATCACAATATTCACTTAAAATGACTTAATAAAAGTAACAAGACTGCTGGGTTGGTAAATGAGGCGCGCAATGAGCTTTGAGGAGCCGATTCCCGCCTGATCCTTAACAGCACCTGAACATCACACTAAAGCAGTGTTTTTTTTTACATTTGGACTAAAATGACGACGTTACGCTGCCCAATCCTACGAGTATCAGCGATTAAGGAAAGAAAACGGGAGAAGGAAGTGCGTACATCACAGTCACACTTAAATACAGGAGAATAAATTTGACTAAACACAAACCACTCCAAATACAAATTCAGAGGGTCCACGAGAAGGTCTTAAAAGTCAATTTTGCACAATATGACTCCTTTAATACTAAGAATTTTGCATATTGTCAAAACTACAAAGTATTTTTCTAAAGCAGATCAGAAACACAGGCCAGCCATGCACACAGAGTACACAGAGAGTACACAGACAGAGTACACACAGAGTACACAGACAGAGTACACAGAGTACACAGGGGGCAGTACCTCTCTCGGTGAAGCGGGTACATTTTAAAGCGTTCTTCTGCAGCGGGACAGGAGAGAGAGAAACAGGTTAGACTGAAAATGAACAGAAAATATCAGAACAGGAGCAAAGACTGAGAAAATGATGAATGATCCATCAGTGAATCTTTAACAAACTAGAAGTGAGAGATGAGAGGGAGACCTGATGTAGAGAACTAAACATGAGAGTCACAGGGTCCCTCATGACAAAAAAGTACCATCACACCTGACCCTGTGTCCCCAGAGCTTCACCTGCAGACAGAGAGACACATCCACGTTTGTCTGTCCTCTGTCCACTCCTCTGTCTGTCTGTGAGAAAGTGTCTTCAGAGCAGAGGAGAAGAAATGTGCTTTATTTTACACCAGATCTGAGTCTCACTGCACAAACGTGATTTAGTGCTCCAATGATTCAGGCCAGAGCTCGAGCAGAGAGAGGGAAGAGAGAGGGGAAAGAGAGGGGAGAAAGAGGGCAGAGAGAGAGAGGGGAGAAAGAGGGCAGAGAGAGAGGAAAGAGAGGGGAGAAAGAGGGGAAAGAGAGAGGAAAGAGAGAGGGGAGAAAGAGGGTAGAGAGAGGGGAGAAAGAGCAGAGAGAGAGGGGAGAAAGAGGGCAGAGAGAGAGGAAAGAGAGGGAAGAAAGAGGGGAAAGAGAGGAAAAAGACAGGGGAGAAAGAGGGGAAAGAGAGGGGAGAAAGGGCAGAGAGAGGGGGCAGAGAAAGGGTTGAGAGAGGGAAGAGAGAGGGGAGAAAGAGAGCAGAGAGAGGGCAGAGAAGCGCGAGAGAGGACAGAGAGAGGCGAGGGGAGAAAGAGGAGAAAGAGAGGAAAGAGAGAGGAAAGAGGGGGGAGAAAGAGGCGCGAAAGAGGGCGGAGAGAGGCGAGGGGAGAAAGAGAGGAAAGAGAGTGGGGAGAAAGCGGGCAGAGAGAGGAAAGAGAGGGGGGAGAAAGAGAGCAGAGCTTGAGCAGAGAGAGGACAGAGAGGAAAGAGAGAGGGGAGAAAGAGGGCAGAGAGAGAGGAAAGAGAGGGAAAAAAGAGGGCAGAGAGAGAGGAAAGACAGGGGGGGAGAAAGAGGGCAGAGAGAGAGGCACGAGAGAGGCGAGGGGAGAAAGAGAGGAAAGAGAGGGGGGAGAAAGAGGGCAGAGAGAGGGCAGAGAAAGGGCTGAGAGAGAGAGCAGAAAGAGGCCTGAGCTCGGGCAGAGAGACAACAGAGGCTCAGGATGGAGCTGAGACCAAGAGAAACAGGTTCATCAGGAAAAACAAAGTATTTAACAATGGATTTTAAATGTATTTGAATGTTTTTTAATGATTCTGTTAACGGTTCATTTGTATCGAGGAAAATGGAGATTAGGAACTGCGGCTAAAAGCAACAAACCACAACAGACTTTTATTTAGAGATGCATCGATCCTGCTTCTTCAGTCCCGATACTGAGTCGATACCAGAGACTGAAAACAGCATTTATTTCCTTAAAACTAAAATAAAATAAGACAAAACTGATCCAAGTTCAAACATGAAACTTTCTGGGCGACTACCACCAGTAATAGTCTCGTTATATCTACTCAAACGTCCAAACAGGATATCGACTGAACCGATATTTGGAAGCCGATATCTGATCCTGGAAACTGCTCAGTATCGGCGCCGATATCCGATACCAGTATTGGATCGGAGCGTCCTGATTATATTGTCCTGACACGGTAATAAAAGTCGTCTGCTTCTTCTGAGCGCTCATACTTCACTGTGATTGGTCGAATTCACCTGTCACTCAGTTAAATTCACCTGTCACTCACTTCTCAAAACTCCTCAAACGCACAGATTCAAATCCACCTGTTTGTCTCTGTGAAGACGTTAATGCTTTACCTGAAATAATCCACAGTATGGCATTAATTTATTTCTACGGAGATACGGAAGTGACCCTACAAAGCCACATTACGGGTCAGATCTGTGGAGAGGAGACTCGCAGTGAGAATGTTTGTGAGAATGTTTGTTTCTCAAGGGTTAAGGTTAGTTTCTGCAAAATAAAAACATCTGTAATAGAATTGAATTGATGTTTAATGCCATATTGCGGAACATTTTAGTTAAAGCTTCGTCTTTTCCTCCATTCTCGCCTTCAGAAAAGTTACACGCTGCAGCTTTGAAAAAACAAGGCTCAGAAAATCCAATACGGTTCTTGAATCTTGCAGTTTTCTGTGGTCACTCCCCACTATGCGTCCTCTTGTGATCCTGATGAGTTTTGAGTTTTCCCAGCTGCTGCGCGTGCCCCGAATGCACCGTCAGCCCGAGCACTGAAACAGATGGAGGACACACAGAGGACACGTGTCTCTGGGGACAAAACGCCGCACTGGACATGAATCTGAAGACTCTGTGGGAGGAAATTTCAAACGATTTTGATACTAAGGAATAGAACAGATACTCGATACTGATTCCGATACCACAATGATAATTTAAAAAACTATTTCTTTAGACGATATCCTGTGATTTTCCACATTAAATAGTAGAACTTTCTTTTCTATTCCCATGTGTCCTTATATCTATGTAATCCCTCAGTGGTCCAGGTCTAAACCAGGTCTAAACCAGGTCTAAACCAGGTCTAAACCAGGTCCATGGGCGTGTACTAGTCTCTGTGCTCTTATACTTGTTCTGATACAGTTCCAGATCGTTCTAAAGGTGCATTTCTGTCCTGTTAATGGGACTTTTTTAGTACCAATACCTGTGAAAAATGAGGATCTAGTTTCGATTCTAGTTTTTTTGGACTCTGTGCGTGTTATAATGTCGTTCTCCTCGTTCGGGTATTGTCTGATTGCGTTTTTCGATCCTGGGCCCCAGTCTGGAGAAGTTGTTGTTGAAGTGTTGTTCTATTCTTGGACAGGAAGTTGCACTAATTCAGCTCAAATCTTAGGTCCCATTTCCGCTTCCTTTAAATGTGGAGTTTGCATGTTCTCCTTGTGTCTACTACGATTGCTCATCCTCCAGCTAAGACAAACCAAGACCGACTCAAGATCAAGTGTAGACAGGTGTAACCCAGACACACTAAAGGACGGGTCAAATGCAGAGGACATTTCCGTACTTTAATCTTAACCTAAAGATTTCCACATTTACATCCTGTCTGCTTCTCTAGCCATGCCCCTGCCTGCTCCTGTCTGCTCCCGTCCAGAGCTGGGAATTACAGGGACCCTCAGGATTCAATACGATATTCGAGTCATGGCTCACGATACGATATTATCACGACATGGAGATACTACATGAGATAATCGATATATAACACATGATACTCTGATATAGTGCTGTTTTTTAAGAACCAAATACATTTGAATTTTTTTTGTTAAACCAGTCTGCTCCTGTCTGCTCCTGTTTCTGCTCTAAGTGAAGAACCAGAGCAGAGGTGTTCATTTATTCATGCTTGTCCAGAGTCCAGTGTCACTAAACGGGGCTGATGTGGAGAGACTGACACCGAGCACAGAGGGGGGTCAGGGGGGTCAGGTGTGAGGCCAGGAGCGTGCACGAGGCCAGGAGCGTGCACGAGGCCAGGAGCGTGCACGAGGGCACACACAGAGGTCAAACATTAATCACAACAGAATCAAATCTGCAGTTTGAATGAACACGCTCATAAAGTCGGCCATTTCGAAGTATCATCATCATTTTCTCCACAAACAACCAAACCTCTGTCTGTTTTCTTATGCGTAAAAGCTGCTCAGCCTGAAGTTTAGATCTGTACAAACACGTCCAGACACGGGATTCTTGTGTGAGTTTGTCAGTTCAGATTTCAGCCTTTTTATGAATTCAGTGTGAATTTTCAACAGAATCCTATTATTATTTATTATTATTAAAACATCGCAAATTTAATCGCAATCGCTATGCCTTCAGAAAAGAAGCAGATAGAGCCTGGGAGTGTGCACGAGGCCTAGGAGTGTGCACAAGACCTGGGAGCGTGCACGAGGCCTGGGAGCGTGCACGGGGCCTGGGAGCGTGCACGGGGCCTGGGAGCGTGCACGGGGCCTGGGAGCGTGCACGGGGCCTGGGAGCGTGCACGGGGCCTGGTTAGGTGTGTGTTCGCCTGTCAGGTTAATGAGAGCGGACACAGGAAACGGACTCTGGAGTCGTGGAGCAGGTGTGAGGAGACACAGACTAAAGCTTCAATTATGTCCATGAAGAAGACAAAGAGGAAAAAGACGAAGAGGTGAAGATGAAGATGTGAAGACGAAAACGTGAAGACGAAGAGGTAAAGACGAAGAGGTGAAGACGAAGAGGTGAAGACGTGTGGCTGACGGCTGCACGATGTGAGAAGAAGAGGCGATTTTTGATCATGAGGAGTAACGATATCCAAATCTCTCGATATTTACGATATTTTCTCGATATACATCTCACGGTACAATATGTATTGCAATATTTTCTGGATACTAACAAAACTGTGAATACTTTTTCCTCTTTACAACGCCTTGACAAGACTCAATCCAAAGAGCTAAGATTTAAAAGTGTTTAGAACATTTATTTCTTCAGTCTGCGCTGAAATGGAGCAAAGGATCATGGTCTATGTAGTTCTGTTTTCTTTGCTGCACCGTAACAATTCATTTAAACGAAGAGGTTTGTAATTCGATATATTGTGATGTGACAATATAATATCACGATATTTGGGTTATAGTTACATCCCAATTCTATAATTATCTTTTGTTCTGCGATGACAATATGATTACGATATTTTTAATTGCTTTTTGGCACATTTTACTTCAAACTGTAAAAATAAAAACTTGACATTAAAACAAAACCAAATAATCTGCATTTTGTCCATTTTATTTTCCAAAAACAGCTTCTTCTGTTCTGCTTCTGTAAAATGGAGAAGTTTGTGTTTCTGCATTGTTTTGATTTTCTTAATATATTGATTATTGGGTAATCGGTATTTTTGCGATATTATTGTGAGACTTTTGATGATACGATATCACAATATTTTGGTTATTGTTACAGCCCGATTTAAGAAAGCGCCTGAATGTCGCTCTGGGGAAGCCCCTGTAGGACACATGGGGACGGAGGAGGCGTCTGGGGAGAGGGGAGCCCGGGAGTTCCAGCTCACGCTGCAGCTCCAGCCTCAGGCTCCTCAGGAAAATGATGCACGAACGAATCTGAGGTTCATCACGTTTGAGTGACAATTAGAATAATTATAGAGTCGTCCTGGAGAAGGCAGAACTGTACCACTGATAGAGAGATGGAGAGATGGAGAGATAGAGAGGGAGAGAGAGAGATAGAGAGACGGAGAGATGAGAGATAGACATGGTGAGATAGAGAGAGAGGGAGAGATAGAGAGATAGAGATGAGAGATAAGAGATGGAGAGATAGACAGAGATCGAGAAAGAAAGAAAGAAAGAAAGAAAGAAAGAAAGAAAGAAAGAAAGAAAGAAAGGTCATTCTGGAGAAGGCTAGACTGTACCACTGCTAGAGAGAGAGAGAGAGATAAAGAAAGAAAGAGAGCTAGATAGATAGCTAGATAGAGTCAGAATGTCTGTTTTTCTAGGTATTTTTGAGCTCTAAAACCACCTGTAACTGAATAAATGTAAAGTAGAGCTGTTTAATGTCACACTGTGGAACATTCCAGGCAGAGCAGTGACATATCCATAGAAACAACCCCTCCAAAAAGTTACATAGTGCACTTTTAACCCATTCTATTATATTTAACTATTCTACCTGATTTCTTTACATAAGTGGAAAAAAATAGGATTTGTTTGGAAACTACGGTCTGATTTTAGATTTCACAAGCCTGAAAAAGTTGAATCAGTCCAGGAGTCTACTCTGCATCTGTCATCACCATTTGGAGGAACATCAGATGACCTTTCCGCGGTCACGGGCTGGACATCTGCGGCTAATCAACAAATGGGTCACCACCACCACCACCACCACCACCACCTCCACCTCCACCACAACAACAACACAAGAACTTCATGTTTCCAGCGCATTCATTTCACATCCGCGGAACTCTTCCAAAAAACACGGGGGAATCTTCAAAAACAAGTCCCATTTCCTACAACCAAATCTCGTTACCTTCTCCACACGCAACGAGAACACCGCTGAACTTGAGCTATAGGTTTCCCACCTGTCTCCAAAGGCTATTTACCCCCGCGTTCAACTGATCCAGAGCAACCCGAGGGCCACTTTGACACAAGCACTTCCAGACACACAGCGGCGCAGCGTAGACAGCGAAATGCACAACTTACCCCATACTCCACTGGTATCGATGCTGGTTTTAGTCCGATTCCTCTCTCCAACTCGTAAATCCACCCTTTCCACGCGTGTTTTCAGTGTTTTACAGCGATATCCCGTTTCAAAGTTGAGCTACATTATCCAAAAACGTTGACAAATTACTTCCTTTTCGCTCCGGATTCGCTCTTTCTTCCTTTTTTTTTTTTTTTCCTCCACTCCTCCTCCTCCTCTCCTCCTCTCCTCCTCTCCTTCTTCTAAGTCAGTTGTTGTAGTCTCTTTGTCCGCGCGGAACACGGGACCCCGCTGCAGACCGCGGACAAAAACGAGCCGGACCACAGTCTGTGTCCGTGCGTAATTACGCGCAGGTCACGCGTTTGGAAAAGCCTCGGACACTCGGAGGAATGTCGATGAAAAGTGGAGCAGTGAAAGTGGCTCCCCCTCTCCTCGTGTCCCTCTCTCCTTCTCTCCTTCTCTCTCCCTCCCTCTCTTCACGCACGAGGATCCCATTCCATTCAAGCCCAGTTTTGTCCTGACGTAACGGTAATAGCTCGTTAGCGCCACCTCGCGGTCACTTTACTGTAAAACACACACAAAAAAAGTAAAAAGACAATTTTAGCATCTCTAACAGGACAGGAGCTCTCTCTCGGTCGTGCCGAGTGTACTCAAGTAAGAGTAAATTTACTTCAAAATAAGTAAATCGAATATTATTCCAGTAGGCCAGAAGTACAAAGCGTTAAACTTAAACTTAGACAAACTTTATTGATCCGCAAGGGAAATTATTTGGACACAGCAGCTCACACATCAATATAATATAATAACAAACAGGAAAAAATAAATGGTAATAATAAATTCTAAATAAGTAGCAAAAAAGAGCAAGAGACAGGTGTCAAATAAGGCATAATTATTTAAATGTAAATGTACAAGTTAAAATAAAATAGAAAAATACGTAATAAAAAAATAAAACTGTCTATTTGCAGCCTGGGTGTTAATAGTTAAACGGACACGATTTTTCTGTTTACGTCCATCTCAAGAAAAAAAAAAAAAAGGGAACGGTCACGTGTCTGCTTACGTCATTTCCTGTGAAAAGTGCGGGAAGCTGGATTTGAAAATTAACCAAATAAAATTCGAAATAAACTGATGTAAGGTAAGGTAAAAGGTAAAAGGTAAGTCAGTGTTGCTACAAAATATATTTGCAATGCCTGTCCGACTGTTATTTGTGTAATTAAGTTAAAAGCGTCACAGCATCATGGGTAGTTTATTTAGCTTGTGCAGTGTACAGTTAGCGGCTATGCTAGCTTATCTGTTTATTCATCAGTTCAAGATAATGGTGACATTAAAAGTGCTTCAAATGTAAAAAGCAGCAACTAAGCCCCATTCACCAAACAATGTGCCTATTTTCTTTAAAAGCTGCAAGTTACTAGGGATGAAACACGAATTTCGAATAGTCAAATATTCGTTATATGGTCAAAGATCGAATAGTAATTTCGAATACCGTTTTAGTCAAATCTCACTTCAGGGACCACCAAACCATTTAAGGGACACCGAAACTACTATAGAGTGTATGCAGTTGACGTCACAGGTTTCCCCTGATCCACTTCCGGCGGTCCAGATCTCCGTAGGCCGCCATAGTAAACACACTGTCCAATTCTAAATTACGCGTCATAAAGTCACAAAATGCCCGAGAAATGTTGTGCCTATCAGTGTTCTCAGACAAGGGACAAAGATAAAAACATTCAGCTGTACAGGATTCCTGCTGAGTCTGATCCTGACCGCAGAAGTAGGTGGATTGCTGCGATTAGACGAGCCCATCATAAAACTGCTGACAAGCCCTGGGAACCAACCAAACACTCCAGGCTTTGTAGCAGACACTTCATATCAGGTGTGGTTTGATTTTATCTTTACAATTTTACTAGTAGGTCAATCACTTTGAGTGGTTTCACATTTGTAAGCAAGAAGACTTAATTACTATTAATACAATGTAACTATCAGATGTTGCAGTGTTTTTGTATGTTTTTGCACATAGCTATCACTTTATTGGTCTTTATTCACAAAGTTTTAACATATCATTACCTCCGCCAAGGAGATTGTTTTCGCCTGCGTCTGTCTGTTTGTTTGTTAGTTAGTTAGCTTGTTTGTTTGTTAGTTAGCAAGATAACTCAAAAAGTTATGGACGGATCTTGATGAAATTTTCAGGAAATGTTCCTAATGGTAAATCCAACAGATGATTAAATTTTGGTGATGATCCAGAAGAAATCCTGGATTCTGGATCACTTTGAAAATTTCGTTAACATTGCGTTAAATGGGTCTTGGCGGAGGTCTGCGCTCTCTGAGTGCTTTTCTAGTGTATGTTTGTATTATTATATATTTATTTATTATTCATTTAATGGTTAATAATTAGCCATATGAAAACTATAAATTTATACTCCCCGGTGAAGTGTGATGGGAAATTTATAGTTGTAAATATCTGGCCACTGAAGGTCTGGGACAGAATCTACCGCTGTTAGGGCTGTAAAAAGGACCTGGGGCACACTGTAGGGGTCCGATATGTTCAGATTAGCAAGCTTGTCCTCATATCTTTTCTTTGATTACTATCTCGGTGATTAGTGAAGTCAGTATGAGTAAAAGACGGCTTTTTGTTGTCACTAGAGCACTGGCGGTCAGACATGATTAGACCGTCAATATGGCGGATTGACAACTTCCTGTCACGTGACTGCATACCCTCTATAGAACCACATCAGCCAGTTTGAGATTATAATGTTTTTAATGCAGATTGTATTATGTACTTTAATGTCGTGGGTTCTTTTGGATGAAAAAGAAATAATATGGCGTAGTCAAAAATAGTTTGGTGATTTTATTTACAGAAGTGCACAAAGTAGTGAAAATGGGGAAAAAAATATGTATATTTACAGTCTGTAGCAGTCTTTAAAAAGCTTCGGCGCTGGTGCCTGCGGTGCTCACGGCTCTAACCCACAACACACACACCGCCTCTGTGAAGATGGGAGGCCCTTTTTAAAGTACGAGGCTCCTCCCCCAAATCAATTAATGAAAAAAACGCTTTTTCTCCACATATAGAAACACATACATCCCCCCCTTAATACAGAAAAATCATAAACATTACCACAAACAAAAGTACTCGAATAATAATCTCCAAGCACAGGTAGGAAAAAAAAATATATACATTATATATTTACTACGCGAAAAAGTCACCTGACGTTCCTGGTGACGTAACTTGCGCGCCCTACGTGAGGCAATAAAATGCGGAAGACGACGACCCTCGAGTTGGCCGACTGACACGTGCACCGAGGGGTGGCTGACATGGAGGAAAGTTTGGGGATGAAACTACGGCTATGGCAAGAGGAATGTTTACGCAGCAAATCAAGTGTGCGCCCCTGACTGTGGCGATGGTTCTGTGAGGAAACTTGGGGATAGCGGTAAACGGTGCGCCGGTGTGCGTGTACGCGTGTGCGTGTATATCGGCACCATGGCCTCCCCACGTGGGCTGACGAGAATACTCCGCCACATTTAACTTAAATTAAAGTTAATCCAAAAAATCATTTGCATAAAATAACTGCAGAAAAAAGCAGGTGTCTCTGTGCTCTGATGTGGAGCTTCTATCGGACTAAAGACACGACTCCGTGGATTCTGTGTGTTCTTCCTGTGACAGGGATGTGCTCCTCATGGTGAGTCTGTTCTGAGTGTAAATCCCGTTGGAGATGGTTCATGTTAAACTTTTCACAGATCAAACACGTGCAGGTTCAGCGCAGCTCTTTATTTAACACCGGTCATTTCACTCATGGACACAAACTTTATTTACGTCGGCTCCCGTGTCACTTTCATCTCCAGGCAAATTGTCCCTTGCGCGTGCGCTGTCCTCTTCATCGCGCGTGCTCTGTCCTCTTCATCACGCAGCGGTCCAGCCTTTCCAAACTCGTTGGTGATCGTGGATTTTTTCACGTGGCTCCACGCTGTTACAATGCGTGATATTGTGTTCTATAGTGATGGGTCGGTCGCAAACGAAACGGCTCTTGGAGCCGGCTCTTTGAACGGGAGCCGGCTCCTTACTGGGAGCCGTGTTTTTTTTTTTTCTCTCACCCTCTCCCTCTCACTTTTTCCTCTCCACGCCGCAGACCCGCGCAGCGGCCGAAAACGAAACTTTCAGAAATACGCGTGTGCGTAGGATAGAAATCCATGAATATCTGGCTGTAGTTGAGCATAAAATAAATAAACCAGGACTAATTTTGGGATCGAGAGAGAGGGAGAGACCCAGGCCCGGTGACCGGTGTCAGTAAACCTGCGCTCGGCCCCGGTCCTTTCGGCTGCGGTCACCCGACGTTTGCGCGAGCGCACCTCCGGCCCATCCCGACACTCAGTCCTGGTTCAGTTCTGGTTCAGTTCTGGTTTAGTCCTGCTTTACACATGGTTTAGTCCTTTTTCAGACCTGGTTTAGACCTGGTTCAGTGGCCAATCCATGTGTGTAAATGATGTCTCATGCTCCCTGAACCGCTCTTTCACAATTTGAGCCCGTTGAATCCTGGCATTGTCATCTGGGAATATGCCCGTGCCATCAGGAAAGAAAAAAATCCATTGATGGAATAACCTGGTCATTCAGTATATTCAGGTGGTCAGCTGACCTCATTCTTTGAGCTCATACTGTTGCTGAACCTAGACCTCCAATAGACCTCCTGCAGCCACGTGGTCAGATTAGATCCAGATTGTAAACAGACGCCATTAAGGCAGTCAAGCCGAGGCTCTGGCGTCACTTACAGTTTTAGGCACAAAAAGTGATAATTTCGCGGTTTCAGAGTTTACAAACCACTTTACTTTGGATCAAATCAACACACATCAATCCAAGTTGAATCAAATTGGAGTATCTGATCCCTATCATGCCCCAGGTGTCCTGTTTATGGCCCTCAAAGATGCTGGGAAAGAGAAGATTCCAGAGATAATGTATCCGGATATCTACAACTACCTGATTAACTTTCCATCGAGTTTTACTGGGGATTCGCTGAATGCATATAAAAGTCTGGAGGCTTACAAATGGAACCAGGCAGGATTTGTGAACTCTGTATTGTTGTGGAGCCTCCCTAGCAAGAAATTAGCAGTAATTACCGCGCGGGTAAGTGTAATCCTAAGTGTACAAGTCATGGTTAAATAGCATTGACCTTATGATGGCCTAAAAATCATGCCATGACTGTTTTTAATTTATCTGTTCAATTTAAAAAACACAGACATCAGCTATACATGAAATAGCATAAAACAAATTTATGAAAGTTTGTTGTATCTCTATTTGCAGGTCAATCATTCAGAGACTGAATGATCCACAGCTAAAAAAGCCAGAAACCGCAAAAAGCGCGACTGCCAAGATGGCTATTGTTTTGATCCAGCGCAGTGCATTCTGGATCTGTGACGTCAGCTGCAGGTGGTCTATAGGAGGCTCGTAAGTATTTGCTTAGTTAAATCCAGGTGGCGACTTTTTTTTGGTCAGGAAGTGTAATATTACACTGTGCTGTGTTTTTGTAGATTATACATTCCAACCTGGGAGTGATATCCCAAGAATCTCCCAAGAAGGTCTTCAGTATTCCCTGTGGCATTGTGAATCATTGGGTCAAGTATAACTACACTGCGTGGGAGTACAAGAAGGTAAAGAAACATCTGTCCACTCAAGAGTGGAGATGTGCTGTAAATGTATTTAAGACAGTTGTTTGTTTGTTTGTTTGTTTTTCTGTTTGTTGTAGGTGCACTTTGAGGAATTTGATTGGATCTTTCTGCCAGTCTGTAGGCACCAACATTGGTTCCTTGTTGCTGCTAGAGTCCAGCTGGATTGGATTCGCGCTTCTGTCCGGATGCTTTGCCCCACCTCGGAACCACCTCCAGTCCTGACCTGAGGTGCTGCACGCTGTGGTGATGCCCCCGAGTCTTTACCGCTGTGGCCTTCAGCTGTTACCCAAACTCGGCGCTTCTGCTCCGGGCTGATGTGCAGTGAGTTTGTACAAAGTTCTAGGTTCTACACGTTGCTGTTTTATGAGTTCATGATGAAAACTTGGGATGAGGAGGGCCCGCGGTGTTAACGGGCATCGGTTCCTTTCGCATCGCAGAACGACCGGAATTATTTTGAAGCAGAATAAACTAATTCGGATGTAAAATCGTAATAAACCACCCACTTAATTTGGAATTAAGTTTAAATCTGAATAAACATTAGGAATTAAGTGTTTACATGGTCTTTTTTTTTTTTTTTTTTTTTTTTTTTAATCAGAATTAACTTTTATTCAGAATTAATTTATTTTTAGTCGGATTTAAAGGTCTCATGTAAACGGGGCTAATGCCATAAAAAAAGTAATTACACAGAAGACTGAACTTGTGTCTCCAAACTCCAAAGTGCAGTAATTTGGCTGAATTTGACACAACAGAACATGAAGTACACATGGCAAAAGGAGAAATTCAATTTGTCAACTGGACAAAAGTTTATTTGGTCGAATACGTGTCTCATCCAAGCTGCTTCTTCAGTTCTGGTCAGATGCTGGTGGACACTGCCTTATATCTGCCTGAAGGGGGCGCTAACTACGATGAAATGACTCTGAGACTAACACACATATTTGTTTACAGTTTCTGTTAGTTAGGTGGGCCTATTGAATATGCAGTGGGAGTGGGGTGTAGTTATCAGAACCATTCAGGGCCATGATGGTGTTTTCACACCTCTGGACCTGACCTGTTGTTTTCTTTGTTTTGATTTAGGTTGGAGGATAGAATTAGTGTTCCCTTATTATTAACCTACTCAAAGCTCTAGTTCAATTGATTCATGCATTTCTGAATAATCCTGTATTATCCTGTATTATCCTGCATTTGTGTTTTCATCTTCCTCCTCTATATCCATCTTTGTTTACAAAATTCAGACTCCAGGTTCATACTTAGATTATGATTTACGTGTTTATAATGTTGACTATAATGGCTGTTTGCTTTGATAAAATGTCACTACTCTGCCAATGGACCGGTTTCTATTTTGAAGCTGTTTTAGATCAGTACTGTGGTTTACACTGAATACTACTAATGCAACTACTAAATACCAGAAAAAAACACATGTATGTTAATATGCTGAATTTCCCACAGTCTGATGGAGACAGGAAGAAACAAATGTTGAATGTGCTTGTATTAGCTTCAAAGTCCATTTTCCTGTTTTATTTATTGTTTATTCAACCCCAGTACACAGCGTATGCACCGTTCACCCATGAACACTGAACTAGTGTCTTTGAATGTGATGTTATTTTAATGTAAATGTATGGAGAGACGGTAATTATCTATAAGTATGTACTCAAAACTGTAAATGCACATGCAAAGATGGTGAATGTCAGTGCACACTCCTCTGCTCAGTCTCAAGTGAAATAACTTTTTCTTTCTCTTGTTTCAGGCTGAAGACGGTCCGTGCTCCGTGTCCTCTGAGGACTCAAAACTCTACACTTGCTGTTTTCAACAATAAATTGTACATATTGTACAATAAATGTGTTGGTGCTGTTGCCTTATTTCACATTACATATAGTCTGTCAAATATGTCAAATATAATCTAATATTCTCAAGACCATATGAGACTCGCCTTTTTATGTGCAGATAGTTTAGACGAACAAGCAGCATTTAAAACACTATTAATGAACTGCTGCAGTAACATTATGTTTAACAGGCAGCTTAGGGATTTTTCACTGAAAATTAAGGTGCAGGATCCAAACATGAGATCCAATTATTATAAAATAAGCCTGTGTCCTGATAAAGGCTTAAAGCCTGTAGTGTTCGTGCTGTTCATAGACTTTACATAAATATTCTTTCCCCTGTGTGCAGCGCAGACTTTATCCTCATGTCTGAGAAGTTCACAGGGCAGAGACACTGAAACTGTCGGGAAAATAAAACCTATGAAATACATAAAGGTTTATATTATTATATTATTATTGTTTTATAAACCTCTAAAATGCACTGACATGTGACAAACTGCACAGAGTCTGTTGAAACCTTTCCTGGGAGGACCATGGAAATACAGATGGATAAAACAGATCCATGGGGCGGGGCCTTGGGACAGTTGCCATGGTGATTCCCGCCAGGTGGACGTGGGTCACATGGGCACAGGTTACGTAAGCTGGGGTCTTTTAAAGATGGCCGTCGGGTACCTGTCCCCAGGTGACCTGACGCCGGGGACAGTGCACCAGGGACAGTGCACCGGAGACAGTGCCAACTCTTGTCTTTGTGGACGCTTCGCTAAAGTCACTCCTGATGCTCTTGATTTCATCTCAAACGCTGCGTTATGTGAGAGGAAGAACCTCTCACGGCAGCGCGCGTCTCACAGCAGCGCGCCGTGTCTCACGGCAGTGCGCCGCGTCTCACGGCAACCAACTTGAGCTTTGGGTTGTGTGTATGTGTTTTGTATTTGGTTTGGTCTGAACTGGGCTGAGTGTGGGCCAGATTTGGACTGGTTTATAGAGTGTGATGGGAGGTAATACAGGGAGTATTATCTGTTACATGAGGGTGAGTTGTTGGACAGTTGTAGGGAGTATTATCTGTTACATGAGGGTGAGTTGTTGGACAGTTGTAGGGAGTATTATCTGTTACATGAGGGTGAGTTGTTGGACAGTTGTAGGGAGTATTATCTGTTACATGAGGGTGAGTTGTTGGACAGTTGTAGGGAGTATTATCTGTTACATGAGGGTGAGTTGTTGGACAGTTGTAGGGAGTATTATCTGTTACATAAGGGTGAGTTGTTGGACAGTTGTAGGGAGTATTATCTGTTCCATAAGGGTGAGTTGTTGGACTGTTGTAGGGAGTATTATCTGTTACATAAGGGTGAGTTGTTGGACAGTTGTAGGGAGTATTATCTGTTACATAAGGGTGAGTTGTTGTACAGTTGTAGTGTGGAAAAGTATTTGGGAAAACTCCACGTTAACATTTGTTTGTATTTATTTATGTTCAGTTCGTTAAGGCAAATGTTTATTAGTTTTCTTTCTAATTTGTTAATTATCTTCCTTATAAAACATTCATTTTATTTTAATATTTTCACCACAATTTATTTTTCTGTCAGTGAATTACAGTTTTGAACTTTATTTTAACTTTATACATCTCCTCTATGTCCTCCACTCCTTCTCTTCTCCTCTGCTTTTCTCCTCTGCTCCTCCTCTACTCTTTTCTCATCATCCTCTTCCTCTCCTCCTCCCCTCCTCTCCGCCTTCTCCTCCTCCCTTCTGCTCCTTCTCCTCCTCTTTCCCTCCCCCTCTTTCTCTCCTCCTCCTCTCTCTCCTCCTTTCTCTCTCCTCCTCTCCTCACACAGATGAGTGGCTCATTCATGTTCTTGTAGCATTACACTCTCCTTCATTCCTCCACTCCTCTCTTCCTCCTCCTCTCCTCTCCCTCTCCTCCCCTCTCCTCTCTTCACACAGATGAGTGAGTCATTCATGCTCTCATAGCGTTAGTCTCCTCAGTTCCTCCTCCTCTCCTCCTCTCCTCCTCTCCTCCTCCTCTCCCTCTCCTCTCCTCCTCCTCTCCTCCTCCTCTCCGCCTCCTCTCCTCTCCCTCTCCTCTCCCTCTTCTCTCCTCCTCCTCTCCTCTCTTCCTCTCTTCCTCTCCTCTCTTCACACAGATGAGTGACTCGTTCATGCTCTCGTAGCGTTCCGCTCTCCTCTGTTCTTCTTTTAGCCTCAGATTCTTCCACATGAGCAGGACTCAGATTCCAGTGTGGTGGAAAAGTGTCCTGGTTCAGCTCTCGGCTCCTCTCCAGGACACTTCATGTTTAAAGGGCTCGTTTTACTCTATTTTCTGTTCTTTCTTTTCTCTCTCTGTCCCACCTTGTGATTTTTACATCATGTGGTAATACAGAAAATTGCTCCAATGTGTTTTTAAACTCTAAACACCTTCTCTAGAATCATTTGGTTAATTTCACCCCTGGAATTGCCAATCTCTACTGAACTAAACGGAAACGGACCCCCAAACCAAAAAGTTACACAATGTACCTTAAAAAAAAAAAAAAAAAAAAAAAGATTAAAAAGCTAAAATATAATACTTTCTTTCTCAATTCCAATTTTATTTTTATTTTATTTTTTATTTAACATGTACGTCCCACATGTTACCGCTAGAGGGCGAAGTATCTCACGAAAACAGCGTCTTACGTCATCACTGCGCGACCCTGGACCACGCGGATGTTGCTTTCCTGAGCCGTTCGTGGTGTTGCTGACGGGTTTACGTGAAATCTGCGCACTTTTGTGACCCGTGGATCGTATTTATCGGCATTTTCTCTCCGTGACGTTTAAGAACACAAAGTATGCGCGAGTTCGGTGCGTAAAAGCGACAGGATGAGTGAGTTTGCGGCTCTGGGTTTGTCGGAGTGGCTCGTGAAGCAGTGCGCGCAGCTCGGGATCCGCAAACCCACCGCGGTTCAACAAAACTGCGTCCCTCCCGTTCTACAGGGTAAAAAACTTATTTTTTATTTACACACACTTTAAACTCCTTTGTCTTCAGAATGGAGGTAAAATGAGGCAGATAGAAGAAGAAGAAAACTAACTTAAATTTAATCCCACCCTCTTCTAATTTATTTAACATAGTTTTCTTTTACATTTTTCAGACATTTTTACATTTGACCATATGAACTATTTACATGTGAGGACAATGAGTCACTGTTATAGTTTGGTAACAAAACTATCATCATACTGCAATAACACAAAAGGAAACCAACAATGGTAAAGAAATTAAAAATACCAACAGTGGAAACAGACGCAGATACAAGTGAAGTGATGGACAGAACAAACCAGCAAAGGTGAAGAAAAAACAAACATAAACCAGAACTACAGAAGGAAGTTTGTTCAAATATTCAGACCCTCTGTCTATAAACTGTGACTAGACCATGTGTTTATAGAACATCTGACCCTCTCCTCTGACCCTCTCCTCTGCTCCTCTGACCCTCTCCTCTGCTCTTCTGACCCTCTCCTCTGACCCTCCTCTGACCCTCTCCTCTACATCCTCTGCTCCTCTGACCCTCTCCTCTACATCCTCTGCTCCTCTGATCCTCTCCTCTGCTCTTCTGACCCTCTCCTCTGCTCTTCTGACCCTCTCCTCTGCTCCTCTGATCCTCTCCTCTGCTCTTCTGACCCTCTCCTCTGCTCCTCTGACCCTCTCCTCTGCTCCTCTGACCCTCTCCTCTGCTCCTCTGACCCTCTCCTCTGCTTCTGACTCTGTTTCTGATCACGTTTAAAGGAAAAGACTTTACGCAGAGCAAAACTCTGTTCATCTTGAGTATAAACAAAGAGAATCGTCAGTCTGTTGTTTCAGAGCGCAGACGAGCGCAGAACGGTAGAGTTTAATCAGTAGAAAAATAGAAGATGCTGAAAACATCTGAAACTAAACGTAGAGTCGTTTAATTTAGTTTTATTACTTAAAATTTAAATCTACCTGCAGTATTTGTGTTTGGGACGTCTGTCGTGTCTTAGTATGTGCCCTCTCTTCTCTACCTCTTTATCTCTTCTCTACCTCTTTATCTCTTCTCTACCTCTTTCTCTCTCCCTCTCTCTTCTCTCCCTCTCTCTCTCCTCTCTCCCTCTCTCTTTTCTCCTCTTTCTCTCCTCCCTCTTTCTCTCCTCTCTCCCTCTCTCCTCTCCCTCTTTCTCCCTTTCCCTCTCTTCTCTCCCTCTCTCCTCTCTCCCTCTCTCCTCTCTCCCTCTTTCTCTCCTTTCTCTTCTCTCCCTCTTTCTCTCCTCTCTCCCTTTCTTACACCCTTCTATCTCCTCTCTCCCCCTCTCCCTCCCTCTTTCATCTCTTCTTCTCCCCTCCATCTTTCGCAGGTCTGAACTGTTAATTCTCTTATCAAAACAGGTCTCGCTTTCTCTCCCTTTCTTATGCCCCTCTTTCTCCTCTCTCCCCCTCTCCCTCTCTCTTTTCTCTTCTTTCCCTCCTTCTTCCCCACTCTCAGGTCTGATCTGTTCATTTTTTTATCTAAACATTTCTCGCTTTCTCTCCTCCTCTCACTCCCTCTCTCATCTCTCTTCCTCTCTAAACATGTCTCGCTTTCTCTCCTTTTCTTACATCCTTCTCTTCTCCCCTCCCTCTCTCATCTCTTCTCTTTCCCTCCTTCTTCCCCTCTCTCAGGTCTGATCTGTTCTTTCTTTTCTCTAAACATGTCGTCTTCTTCTCTCTCTTCTTCTCTCAGGCCGGGATGTTCTGGGCTGTGCTAAAACAGGAAGTGGGAAAACTGCGGCGTTTGTTCTTCCCGTTCTGCAGAAACTCTCAGAGGATCCGTACGGAATCTACTGCCTGGTCCTCACCCCGACCAGGTCAGATCTGCAGAGGGGCGTCATGGAAAATATGGAAATTGTGGTTTGAAATTTTGAAAATCAGTTTCACACGTTTTGATGAGGTTTTGTGTAAAAGCGTGACACAAAAAGCTTTTAAAGTTTCATTAAAAAGTAACTAGTAGTACTATTTTTTTTATGTGTACATTTTACTTTACTTAAGGGTGCACTGTGTAACTTTTCAGGTTGAGGCTTCGCTGCCATGGCGACGCTTTTGCTTTGCCTGTAATGTTCCTCAACATGGAATTAAACTTGTACAAGATCCATTTATTCAATTATTTAAATTTTGGGTGTTTTTATGGCTCAAAAATCCCTTTAAAATCCTGCGTTCTGACTGAGCGCCGTCGCCTCTCCGCAGATCTCACCTGTAAATTGGCCTGGTGATGTCTCCTGCTTGTTTCTATGGCGACTGAAAAGTTTAATGCCATACTTTGGAATACTGGAGGTAAAGAAATGACACCTCCATGGAGACATGTAAGAGGCGAGCCTTCGAACAGGAAAGTTACACAGTGCAGCTTTAAGTGAAACTGTCTCGTGTTTTTCTTCAGGCGCGACTAAACTGTCTTATTGGACACTTTTACATGATGTTTTTTAATTCCGAATTAAATAGTTCGGAATTAAACTATTCTCCTTCGAGTTTACATGGAAATAATTCTGAATTGAGGTTTACATGGAAAACACGTTAAATCGGTTTTATTTAATTCCGCTCATCGTCTGGGGGTGGGGAAGGGTTCTGATTGGACAGGGACACGAACGGATTTACAACGACCGGAAGAAAACTCACACTTCAGCTGCTACCGGCTTTTTGTCATCTCGGTTTGGTTTGTGTTTTTATGTTTTTGTAGTTCCTGCGAACTTATTAAAATAGTTGTTTCGGTTCCAGACCAGCGTTTGCTCCGGGCGCCGTCTCGCAGAGCGTCATCGCGTCAGAAGAACGACCCAACGAGCGCCGAACGACCGGAATGATTTTTAAGAAGAATAAACGTTTACATGATCGAGGAATAAATGAATTCGGCTTTAAAATCGGAATAAACCAACCACTTAATTCAGAATTAAGTTTAATTCCACATTATAATTTTCAGTAGGAATTAAGTGTTTACATGGTCTTTTTTTAAGCGGAATTCACTTTTATTCGGAATGAACTTCCTTTTAATCGGATGTAAAGCTCATGTGAACGTGGCCGTGTGTTTTTCTTCAGGGAGTTGGCCTATCAGATCGCAGAGCAGTTCCGAGTCCTGGGGAAGCCTCTGGGATTGAAGGATTGCATCATCGTCGGAGGAATGGGTGAGACGCAAACTCCGACTCGTTCATGTGATTCCCGAATGGTTCCCGGTCTGAAGTCTTCTCCGTTCAGTCAAAGTGTGTGTGTGTGTCTGTGTCTGTGTGTGTGTGCTGTTGTAGTCCAGACCACACTAATCGAGACTGAGACCGAGACTTTTAAAGGCCGAGACGGAGACAAGACCAAGACAAGACTAAGACTTTTAAAGACTGAGACCAAGACCACAGCCCTTCAAGACCAAATCAAGAGCATCTTTGTCATTTTCTGTATTTATTTGTATTTTTGGCACAAATGTATCAGTGTTTTTATAAATCGATCTCCATGATTAATGTTCGTTTAAGATTTAAAAAAGCCAAACAAACGGTTCTGCACTGAAACACTGTGTTCCTTTTGGCCCTTCACCCACAGTTTGAGAACCCCTTTAATGTCCTCCTGTGGACATGGGGCCAAGGCTCTGGAGCTCTCTGCTGTGTGTGGTTGGTTGTGAGTTTGGTCGTGTGTTTGGACGTGTGTGTTTGGTTGTGTAGTTGTGTGTTTGTGTGGTTGTGTGTAATGATGTTGATGTCCTCCTGTAGACATGGTGTCTCAGGCTCTGGCGCTCTCGTCTGTGTGGTTTTGTCTTTGGTTGTGTGTTTGTGTGTTTGATTGTGGTTGTGTGTTTGTGTGGTTGTGTGTAATGATGTTGATGTCCTCTTGTAGACATGGTGTCTCAGGCTCTGGCACTCTCGTCTCAGCCTCACGTCGTCGTGGCGACTCCGGGACGACTCGCCGACCACATCCGCAGCTCCAGCACCTTCAGCCTGAGCAGAGTCAAGTTCCTGGTGCGTGTGGACATGTGTCCCGCTTCATCTGTCCTGTCTCATCTGTCCCGTCTCATGTCTCATACATCTGTCCCGTCTCATATCTGTCCCGTCTCATATCTGTCCCGTCTCATATCTGTCCCTTCTCATCTGTCCCTTCTCATCTGTCCTGTCTCATATCTGTCCCGTCTCATGTCTCATACATCTGTCCCGTCTCATATCTGTCCCGTCTCATATCTGTCCCGTCTCATATCTGTCCCGTCTCATATCTGTCCCTTCTCATCTGTCCCTTCTCATCTGTCCTGTCTCATATCTGTCCCGTCTCATTTGTCCCATCTCATGTCTCATCTGTCCCGTCTCATCTGTATTTTTCATCTTTTCATGTCGTTTCTTTACCTTTAGGACAAACACAGTTCCACCTGATGCCTGTTTTGACGTGTGTCCCTCTTGTCCCTCGTGCAGTTGTCCCCTGATGCAAAAATGAATTTGTGTTTAAATGAAAGACTGACCAAAGCTGCTGTCTTCGTCTTCTTGTTCTTCTTCTCTAGATCCTGGATGAGGCGGACCGTCTGCTGGAGCAGGGCTGCACAGACTTCACCTCTGACCTGGAGGTGGTTCTGGGGGCACTTCCTTCTAAACGTCAGACTCTGCTCTTTAGCGCCACCCTCACAGAGACGCTGGAACAGCTGCAGAGCGTCACCCTCAACAAACCCTTCTTCTGGGAGAGCAAGTCCGAGTGAGCGCCCCCTGCCTGTCGCACACACACAGCACAGGAGGAGATGCACTTTCAGTGTTTTAGAGAATTTACTTTATCAAGCAGCAAGTCATGAGTCAGTGCTAGTGCAGCTTCTGCTGCTCAGTGAGGAATTCTGGAGGTTCTGAGCTTCACATGAGTCTGTCCTGTCCATACAGCTCCTTTAACCTTTGACCTCTGTGTGTCGCCCTCAGGACGCGCACGGTGGAGGAGCTGGACCAGAGGTACATCCTGACCCCAGAGAAGGTCAAAGACGCCTACCTGGTCCACCTGATCCAGACCTTCACCGACCAACACCACGACTGGTCCATCATCATCTTCACCAACACATGCAAGTGAGTATACTACTGGTACTATGACTACTACTGCTACTGCTTCTGCTACTACTACAACTGGTCCATCATCATCTTCACCAACACATGCAAGTGAGTACACATATAACACTACTAATACTCCTCCTCCTCCTCCTCCTGTCACCGTGGTTACTCCTCCTCCTCCTTCTTCTCCTCCTCCTCCTCCTCCTCCTCCTGTCACCATGGTTACTTCCAGTCCTCTCATGTTCTTGAATCTTCAGATCTTTTGCAGAATCTCATTTTAATCGTGTGTTTGTGTCCTCAGGAGCTGTCAGGTTCTGACCATGATGCTGCGAGAGTTTAACTTTCCCACCATTTCTCTGCACTCCATGATGAAACAGGTGAGACAGGGCAGGTGAGACAGGGCAGGTGAGACAGGGCAGGTGAGACAGGGCAGGTGAGACAGGGCAGGTGCGACAGGGCAGGGCTCTTTAACACAACTGTAATCTTGTTCATATTCCTGTTGTCACCTACATTTGTTGGATAAATACATTTTATTATAATGATCCAAATTTGACATTTTAAAGGTGCATTGTGTAACTTTTTGGTCGGGGGTCTGTCACCTGCTTGTTTCTATGGATATATGGTCGTTGCTCTGCCTGGAATGTTCCACAGTGTGACATTAAACAGCTCTACTTTACATTTATTCAATTACAGGTGGTTTTAAAGCTCAAAAATACCTAGAAAAACATTCTGACTGTGAGCGGGGTCGCCTCTCCACAGATCTGACCTGTAACTTGGTCTGGTTTGGTCTCCATGAAGATAGAAAGGTTTAATGCCGTACTGTGGAACATTCCAGACAAAGCAGTAACATGTCCATGGAGAAAAGTTACACAATGCAGCTTTATTATACTTTAAATGGGCAAAGTCAGAGCACAAACTGACCTTGTTACACCCCGAGTTTATCGTATATTATAACAGTGTATAGAATAATAAAAATATCATTTTATCATCATAATATTGCGTATTTTTATTTTTTCCCCAGAAACAGCGGTTTGCGAATCTGGCCAAGTTCAAGGCGAGTGTGTACAGGATCCTGATCGCCACCGATGTCGCCGCCAGGTCAGAGAATCAAAACTGGATTTAAATAAAACTTTAGGCCGAGGTTTTGGTCCAAACAACGACGACCGGATATTAAAGCTGCACTGGCCACGTTTACATGATTTTAATTCAGAATTAACTTTTTTTGAATTAAATAGTTTGGAATTAAATTATTCTCCTTTGAGTTTACATGGAAATAATAATTCTGAATTGAGGTTTACATGGAAAACGCGTTAAATCGTCTTTATTTAATTCCGCTCTTCATCTGGAGGTCGGGAAGGGTTCTGATTGAACGTATATACGTCGACCGGAAGAAAACTCACACTTCAGCTGCTACCGGCTTTTTGTCATCTCGGTTTGTCGTTACGCCGCGGACACAAACGTGATCCAAACTTTTTCCTCAGTTGTTCCGATGATAATGAAGCAGCAGCTGGAGAATTCTATCCTCACACTTTACGTCTGTCGCTGAGGAGGAGAAGGGAAGAGCGTCGGAGAAGGAGGAAGAAGACAAACTGAGTCAACGGCTGCTCCACCTCAGCCCACTCCCACATCCCGCTCACAAATCCAAAGAGCAGTGGATGAAAGTCCGAAGAGACGACTGGTGGAGCCGGATCAGAAGGACGACCCAACGAGCATGAGCCGAACGACCGGAATTATTTCTAAGAAGAATAAACATTTACATCATCAGCTTTAAAATCGAAATAAACCACACACTTACTTCGGAATTAAGTTTAATTCCGAATAATAATTTTCTTTAGGAATTAAGTGTTTACATGGTCTTTTTAAAGCAGAATTGATTTTTATTCAGAATTAAATTATTTTTATTCAGAATTAAAGCTCCTGTAAACGTGGGAATTGTGTAACTTTTCCGGTGGAGGGTCCTTCAAATGCTTTTTATGATGGATCAGTTTTATACAGCGCTTTTCTGGACACTCGGAGAGGATTATTCATGATTCACTTTCATATTGGGCCAACGACGACGACTGGCGCCCCCCTGTGGCACCTGATTTTCCCTGCGGTCTCCCATCCAAGTCCTGACCCAGGTCCTTTTCTCCATTTAGATGTTATTGCTTTGTCTGGAATGTTCCACAGTATGGCATTAAACCTTTCTATCTTCACGGAGACCAAACCAGACCAAGTTCCAGGTCAGATCTGTGTAGAGGCGACCCCGCTCACAGTCAGAATGTCTGTTTTTCTATGTGTTTTTCAGCTGTAAAACCACCTGTAATTGAATAAATGTAAAGTAGAGCTGTTTAATGTCACACTGTGGAACATTCCAGGCAGAGCAGTGACGTATCCATAGAAACAAGCAGGTGACGGACCCCCAACCACAAAGTTATGCAGTGCAGCTTTAAAATGAATGTGATAAATCGTAAATGAAGCTAACAACCTTTATGTAAACTGATGATCTGAGAGTTACTTGTGTAGTTGGAGGTTTAGTGTCTGTGTGACCCCTGACTTCTGACCCCTGACCTCTAACCCCTGACCTCTGACCCCTCCTCTGTGCCGTGTGCAGGGGCCTGGACATCCCCACGGTGCAGGTCGTCATAAACCACAACACTCCAGGTCTCCCCAAAATCTACATCCACAGAGTCGGCAGGACCGCCCGGGCAGGTAACTCACCCTTCACCTGTCAGGACATCGGCAGGGTGCAAATGTGGAGGTGGAGCGTTTGGGTGAAAGGTCAAAGGTCATAGGTCACAGGTCAACACAAACTTCTCTCACACGTGGAGCTGAAGAGTTAATGCAGAGAGCGGAGGAAATAAGAGCGGATTAAAACTTCTGTGTGAGAGTGTGTGTATTTTTATGTTTGTGTGTCCTTCTCATGTTTCAGTGTTTGTGTGTCCTTCTCCTCGTGTTTGTGTTTGTGTGTCCTTCTCCTCGTGTTTCAGTGTTTGTGTGTCCTTCTCCTCGTGTTTCAGTGTTTGTGTGTCCTCCTCCTCGTGTTTCAGTGTTTGTGTGTCCTTCTCTTCGTGTTTCAGTGTTTGTGTGTCCTTCTCCTCGTGTTTCAGTGTTTGTGTGTCCTTCTCCTCGTGTTTCAGTGTTTGTGTGTCCTTCTCCTCGTGTTTCAGTGTTTGTGTGTCCTTCTCCTCGTGTTTCAGTGTTTGTGTGTCCTTCTCCTCACCTTCTCATGTTTGTTTGTGGTTTTCAGGGAGAAACGGCGTCTCCATCACTTTAGTGACTCAGTATGACATCCACCTGGTTCACTCCATCGAAGAACAAACACGTGAGTTCGATAATTCCATCTTCACCAGACCTCGTCCTCTCAGCTCCTCCCTCTTCTCTTTCCTCCTCTCCTCTCCTCCTCCTCTCACCTCCTCCCCTCATCCTCCTCCTCTCCTCCTCCTCCTCTCACCTCCTCTGTTCTCCTCCTCTCCTCTCTTCCTTTCCTCTCCCCCTTCTCATTTCCTCCTCCTCTCACCCTCTTTCTCTTCCTTTCCTCTCACCTCCTTTCTCCTCCTCTCCTCTTCCTCCCCTCCTCCTCCTCTCTCCTCATCCTCTCATCCTTTCTTTTCCTCCCCTCCTCCTCTCACCCTCTCCTCCTCCTCTCCTCTCTTTCTCTTCCTCTCCTCCTCTCTCTCCTCCTCTCTCTGCTCCTCTCACCCCCTCTCACCCTCTCCTCTCTTTCTCCTCCTCCTCTCACCCTCTCCCCCTCTTCTCCTCATCCTCCTCTCCTGCTCCTCTCATCTTCTCTTCTTTCTCTTGTGTCTTGCAGAGACCAAACTGCAGGAGTTTCCGGTCGATGAAAAAGAAGTGAATAAAATCCTGACCCAAGTGAACGTGACGAGACGCGAGTGTGAAATCGTACGTCTTGTTTTTGTCCAAAATGTCCCACAGTGTCTCGGTGCGTTTAAATCTGATCATGATCTGATTTCTGGAGTAATCCGATTACTGAAGTGTCCATCCGAGGTCGGGCTCAACGATTTGGGGAAAATAAGGAATTTTCCTGACGAGTCCTGAGACTGAACAGAATCCGATTAGGAGAGAACGGGACAAGATCTCCTCTCTCCTCCTCCTCTCTCTCCTCTCCTCCCTCTTTCTTCCTCCCTCTCTCCTCTCTCTTCCTCCCTCTTTTCTCGTTTCCTCATCTTCTCTTTCCTCCTTGCCTCTTCTCCTTTCTCTTTTCCCTCCTCTCTCTTCTTTCCTCCTCTCCTTCCTCCTCATGTCTCTCCTCTTCTCTTTCCTCCTCCTCTTCTCTCACCTTCTCTTCTTTCCTCCTCTCCCTCCGCCTCCTCTCCCTCTTACTTCCTCTTCTTTCGATATCATGGAACTGATACCTGACGCAGGATCGGCGCCAATATCCAGTATCGATATCGGTATCGGCGTATCCTTAGAAGTGACAAAAACACTGAAACGTGAACTGACAAACTTTGAACATCGTTTGTGTTTTTATCCTGAATGAGACGAAGAGTTTGACGTTTGTGGTTCTGAATCTTGTTTTTGATCGACAGAAACTGGAGGCGTCCGATTTTGACGAGAAACGAGAAATCAACAAAAGGAAACAGCTGATCCTGGAGGGAAAGGCGAGTTCAGACACAAAAACGACTCGGACACACGTCCTGAACTTCATGAACTTGTGTTTTCAGGTTCTGATGAGGATTCAGACGTTTGGTTTAAGTGTGTGTCTGTGTGTGTGTGTGTGTCTGTCTGTCTGTGTGCGTATGTCTGTGTGTCTGTGTGTTTTTGTGTGTGTATCTGTGTGTGTCATTGGGACTTTTTTCGTACTGATTCCTGCTCAAACAGGACTCTAGTTTCGATACCAGTTTCAGTGTCTGTTTTCGATACTTTTGACGGCCTAAAATACTTTCTCTCTTTTCCAGGATCCAGACTTGGAGGCGAAGAGAAAAGCCGAGCTGGAGAAGATCCGGAGTCACAAGAAGAAGTTTAAGGAGCGGATCAAGGAAACGATGGAAAAACAGAAAAAAGCCCAAATCAAAAAAAGCATCCGGAAACGCAGAGAGAAACAGAAGAAAACCAAAGAGGCAAAGTGACACTGGACTATGGACCTGAAGGGAAAAAACTCTCTGAAGACAGGAGGCGCTATTTTGCTTTTCTTAATCAACCTCCATCATGTGTAAAAACAGAACTGAGCTTTAAATCAGACGTGTCCAAACTGTTTCACTGAGGGCCCAGACTTTAAGGGCCCATATTTTGCCGTTTTCCGATCTAAAATGTCGTTTCCTCGTCACAAACACCTGAAGTTGTGTTTTGTGTTCTTTCATTCACACGTTTAACACACAAACCCTGCACATTTAGACTTAAAGTTCTTCTCTTAAACAGAAAACACTGTTCCACCTTGTGATGTCATGTGGTGATACAGGAAGTGCTCCACAGTGTTTTTAAACTCCACACACCTTCACTAGAATCATTTGGATCTTTTCAGACCTGGAATTGCCGATCTCTACACGCTCACCGGAAGACGTTTGGAAACATGCAGATGACGACTTCCGGCGTAGTTACCGACACTGGGCATGTGATAAAACCAGGACTAGACCAGAACTAAACCAGGACCAGGACTAGACCAGAACTAAACCAGGACTATACCAGGACGAAACCGTGGATTCAACAGCAGTGTCTTCACAACCTGCCAAAGTTTTCCATGGAGGACTTCAGTCTAATCGTGTCTTCGGCGTCAGTCACTCACAGGCGGCTGGTCGTAACTGTAGGTCCGCCGAACAGAACAGAAGCTTTTTTCTTTAATTTGTGTTTTATGATTTGTCTAACTAATCGGCAATTTATAAAAGTTAGAAAGAAAGAAAACAATGACATCTAGATGAGAAAATGTCCTGGGTTTCTTCAAGTTTTCACAGATTTTGTCAGAGTTCCTATCGCCGACAGAGCCCAAAGGAAGTCGCCATCCGCATTTTTCCGAATGTTTGCCGGTTTTGTGAATTTTCGTAAGCGTGAACAGAGCCCACTGAACTAAAGGTAAAAGATAAAAACCACCACTTGATGACGTCACAAGGTGGAACAGAACGTTTTGTGGTTTGGAGATGTAGACAGACTAATAATAAAGAGTTCCTCAAACATGTGAATGAAACGAAACACAACTCCAGGTCTGTTTTTGAGGAGGAAACAACATTAGAACACGACTTAAATCTCACGAGAGTCCATTATTTTGTGTAACATAAGACCTTTACATTCTGAATAACGGTGCAGTTTGGTATTAAAGTCATCGTGGTAGAATTACTTAAAATTGTAGTAATCAGTACTGCGTCTGATTGAGCAAGAGGTCTGAGTTCTGTAGTTTGGACGCCTCTGCTTTAAATCACTTTCAAACACAAACGTCTTCATATTTTTGGCTTTTCACAGCTTCTCATCACATACCTGGACTTTGCTGCATTTACACAGACAAAAAACTCTCTTAAAGCTGCACTGAGCAACTTTCCTGTGTGAGACTCCACCACCTGCTGCCCGTCTGCGGAGAGGTGGTCACGGTCACGTACCCGGGACAGTCCCAGTTTTGAGCCGCGTGTCTATGGAAGATCATTTGTTTCATCAGATTTTGAATTTTAAATAACGAATTTCTCACTTTGAATTTTTAAACTCTGAAAAAACATGTTCGAATTATTTTTATTCTGAATGTCAGTTGAGTAAATTTTAATTGTTCATTTTCAAAGTTTTTAAAATTCAATATAAAAAAAACACCTTTTTAAATATTCAGCACAAATATTTTCAAGTTCTCAAATTCAACAGTCAAAATTCAGAGTAAAATTCGCAGCAAAGATCCAAGACGCCAAGGCAGAATCAGTCGATCCTGTGTGATCCGATCGAACTTAGTAACAAACAGGAAATGGTGCAGTGAAGCGATCTGATTGGTCAGAATTGGCCTCATCAAAACCTCATCTCTTTTATTTGTTAAGTGTAAACCCCGCCCACAGATGAGAACCATTAGGAAACAGCCTCTGTCCTCACTCACACAGGATCGATTGATTCTGCCTTGGCATTTTGAATCTTTGCTGGGAAATTTTACACTCTGAATTTTGACTGTTGAATTTGAGGACTTGAAAATATTTGTGCTGAATATTTAAAAGGTGAAATTTTTATTTTTAATTTGAAACATACTGAAAAGGTATACTTAAAATTCCAACAACTAAAATTCAGAATAAAAATAATTCAAACATCTTTTTTCAGAGATAAAACATTCAAAGTGGGAAATTTGGCGGTATTTAAAATCCAAAATCTATGGAACAAATGATCTTCCAAACATTGGGCACTGAAATGGTCCCACTGTAATGAATGTATGAGAATGAATGTGTGAGTTCTTTTTCAAATACAGTGGGAGATGTATTTGTGTGTGTTTTTTTGTGGACATGTTTGAGCTGCTGCTGTGAGCTCTTCAGATCTGTCTCCGGTGTTGGTGGTCACGTGTCATATCAGCTGCTGTTACTTCCTGTGGGCGTGGTCAGCCTGACGGACCAGAGAAGAAACGTCAGTGAGACTCACCAGAACACAAAAAGACAAAGCAGAGCAGGAAAATCTCCAATCCGCCACATCAGATCACTGTGGACTGGGACGGGGCACGGGTCACTGAAATCAGGAAATGGGTCCTGGGTCCCCCTCCTTCAGAGACCACTAGGGGGCAGGAGGCGTGTTCAGTCCAAGCGACCTGCCATCTAGTCTGTGAATTCTCCTGGAGATATCAAATCGCAATCCTAATTTGATTTTTTTTTTTCCCCCAAAAATCCTACAGCCATAGCCCTCTTTTCGGCGACTTTTCTACAACATGATGTAAAAATATGAAGACTTCACAGGTTAATCTAAGAAAGTAAATGTTCATATTGAAGAATCAATAACAATATTTAGGCAATATTTAGGCTAACCTTTTCAAAATTGACAAAGTTGTTCCCCCAAAACATTAGAAAATCACCCCACCAATGCAGCCATTTTGAAAATGGCTACTCTGAGACTCTTATTTACTGAATACCATGGACAGCCCACTAGGGGGCAGCTGACAAGTATTTAATCGTATACAACAGGAGAAATATTGATTATGTGGGTGGGGCAGAGGTCTCAGAATGTTGTGTATCAAATATGATACAGATGGCATTATCGGGCTAAATACATAAATAAATGAAAAACTACCAATTCATGACATCACAAGGTGGAACAGAGCATTTGGAGATGTAGACTAATAACCCAGGATTACTCAAACACATGTGAATGAAAGAAAACACAACTCCGGGCATGTTTTTGAGGAGGAAACAGCGTTATAACACGACTTAAAGCTCACAAGAGTCCATTTTGTGTAATATCGGCGCTTTAGTACCAGCCCTGCTCCTCCGGACTTCGCACACTGTTACACTGGAGATGGATGTGCGGCCAACGCAGCATGGTGCAGCTCCAGAACAGGCTGAAGAGGCTGAAGAGGCTGCGCCAGCGGCCCCCTGACGGCGCCTGGCGGGTGGGGTGGATGCTCCGCGCTCTGATCAATGACGGAGCAAAAACAAAGAACAAGTGAACGAGGCAAAATAAACAGAGGAGTCAGACAAAACGCTAACAGAGTAGAACGGATAAACTTTGGTGCTTTGGTGCAGGTTGAAGCGTCAGATGAGGTGATGGAGAGAGGGAGAGCAAACACTGGTGGAGAAGAGGAGAGGCTGAGGAGGCGGCTGGTTTTGCTGCAGTGTTTTCTTTAGGCCTGTTTGATCTCGATTAGGACTTGCGTATAGTGTACAGTGGTTCTCACATTGACTTATTGAGCTATTGGATATTGATTTATCATTTTAACACAAACGTATCCGTCCATGTGGAGGAACATCGGCTCTACTCCGAGCTCCAGTCTGTGTAGGAAACAAATTTAACCGCTTGTATTCGCCATTTTGTCCTTTCAGTCATTACCCAAAGCTCATGACCATAGAATAGAACTAAACCAGGACTGAACCAGGACTGAACCAGGACTGAACCAGGACTGAACCAGGACTAAACCAGGACTAAACCTGGACTAAACCTGGTGTCCTTCTCCTCGTGTTTCATTCCATCGAAGAACAAACGTGAGTTCGATAATTCCATCTTCACCAGACCTCGTCCTCTTAGCTCCTCCCTCTTCTCTTTCCTCCTCTCCTCTCCTCCTCTCACCGTCTCCTCTCTTTTCCTTCCTTTCACCTCCTCCTCCTCTCACCTCCTCTGTTCTCCTCCTCCTCTCTTCCTTTCCCCCTTCTCATTTCCTCCTCCTCTCACCCTCTTTCTCTTCCTTTCCTCTCACCTCCTTTCTCCTCCTCTCCTCTTCCTCCCCTCCTCCTCCTCACCTCCTCTCTCCTCATCCTCTCATCCTTTCTTTTCCTCTCCTCCTCCTCTCACCCTCTCCTCCTCCTCTCCTTCTCTCTTTCTCTTCCTCTCCTCTCTCTGCTCCTCTCTCTGCTCCTCTCACCCCCTCTCACCCTCTCCTCTCTTTCTCCTCCTCCTCTCACCTCCTCTCATCCTCTCCTCCTCCTCCCCTCTCCTCCTCTCCTCCTCCTCTCCCCCTCTCCCCCTCTTCTCTCTCCTCCTCTCTCTCCTCTTTCCTCCTCTCTCCTCTGTCCCTCTTCTCTTTCCTCCTCCTCTTCTTTCCTCCTCTCCCTCCACCTCCTCTTCGCTGTTTTTACGTTTGAACCGGACACAGAAATAGATTCAAGTCCTGATGTTGAGTTTCACATTTTGAGCCGCTGTAGTTCCACAAAGCGTCGCTACGGCGACGGCAGAAATCTGAAATAAAGTCGACCGAAAACGTGAGGCCAAAACTGGGAACTGGATTTCACAACTGAAATATTATAAAGAACGTCGGAGTCTCGTCTAGTCTCGTTCTCGTTGGTCCAGTCTCGAGTCTCGTATTGTTGAATTTGTATCTGTATTTAGGATAAGTTCTTCTCTCAAACAGAAAACACTCTGTTCCACCTTGTGATGTCATGTGGTGATACAGGAAGTGCTCCACTGTGTTTTTAAACTCCACACACCTCCACTAGAATTGTTTGGCAATTCCAGAACTGAAAGCATCCAGTCTCTGCCGGCTCTATTCGCGCTTACCGGAAAACTCCTGGAAAGAGACGTCTTCCGGGTTCAATCAGCAGTGGCGCTACTGTCATGTTTTTTATACATATTTTAATTGAAACATCCATCATTTGTCATATAAATTTTTGTTTCTGACAGTTTAAAACTTGTACTTTGGAAAATTTGCATACTAATCATTAGAACTGGTTTAACTCTGAATGGCCGATTTGATTACTGGTACTGATTAAACTGGAGTACTACTGCTGGTTGAACTTGTCTTGGATTATATTTGTAGTGGTATTACTAATAGTTTACTTTCTACCCAATGTAGTAGCCTCAAGAGGGGGAATTTTGCAAAGAATATTTTGTGAAGGTACCCAGCACAAGTCTTCCCTCCTTGGCCATGAAAACAATGTGGTAGGACCATGAGGATGCATGAAATTCACTTTCACATCCTCATTTTCTGGATCAATTTCAACTGAAATCCCCAGCCACCAATAGTTGCCATACAAACATGCTATGTATTGCCCAGGTTGGATGTCCTCTCCACGCAAGGTGTCTGTGTCTCCCTTCTGAAGGGACTTGCTATGCAGATCTACACTGGCAGACACCCTGCTACTGTGCAGTGAGCCATCCTGTCCAGGAATGAAACAATGGAAATCTGTAATGGTTGTCACCAAGAAATGTCACTTTGCTGTTACACTAAAAAGAATAATAGCAGCTGCATGCCACTTGTAGCCTTAATACAGTACAAATCATGAAAATACAAAGGAAACCAAATACTGCTGAAGGTCTTGAGGCAACTGAAAATAGATGATTTTACCATAAAACTTTATTTCAGTCGTCATATTCTCAGGAGTTTTGCACAAGAAGTATGTATAGTACATGGTAAAGCAGGGCGAGAGTGATATTTGAGCTTTTTTTAGGTACATTTTTCTGCATAAAAGGAAGGGAACACCACTATGATACTGAGAAATTTTGTAGAACATAAACAGGTTAATTCACTGGTGACATTGTATTTTTCATATTTTTTGAAACACATTGCAAAAAATTAGGTGAAAAATGACCCAAAATTTAAATTTTACACTTTTTGATTTGAACTCCAAGAAAATAAAAAAATGAACTTTGGGAAAATATCATCCAAATTACCTGGGCAGGTATCCTAGATTACCTTTGTAACAAATTTGGCTATTTTCTAGTTTGGATAAGCATCTTTTTGGTAGACGGAAAATGAAACTGTAGCTTTTTTTTTTAATTTTCACCAGGCTCTGGGGGGTTAGATATTTAAATATGACTCAATTATATTTTACCATTGCAATTACCATTAAAAATTGTATACATTCTGTTAGTTTCATACTTCCAGCAGTATTAGTTCAAAAGATGTCACCCATCTAAATACCATCCAGAACTAAAGTGGTTCAATTTATCTACCGCCCCCATCCCCTTACATGAACCCCAGTCAGGAAGAATTTGATGTTTACTTCCAACCAATGGTGCTTTAATGCCCAGGGGGTTCATATGCACCTGTCAGGAAAATTTAATACAAATCTGAGATGGTGGTGCTGGAACTTTTTCCAATATCTGTTGATTTCACATGGACTGACCCATGTCTTCATTTTTGTCCGTATATCTTCCTGATGGCAAAAAAAGGAGAAAATTTAATTTGTCAACTGGACATAGTTTATTTGGTTGAATACGTTTCGCCCTTCTGGGGGCAAGTGGTTCCTACAAGCGCAGAGGGAAAGGAGAAAGAAGAACAACACGTGGAGAAAGCCCTCTCCGTTTGTGGATATCCTAAATGGGCTTTCAATAAAACGAAGAGAACAAAGAAACAGGACAACAGAGAACCAGAGCCCAGGAGAAGGGGTGTAACTATTCCTTACCTGGCTGGCGTTTCCGAAAAACTACAGAGGATCTTCAGACAACATGAAATCCCAGTCTATTTCAAACCCACAAACACTTTAAGACAAAAACTGGTCCATCCTAAGGACAAAACTCCGAGCCACAAACAAAGCAATGTGGTCTACTCCATTCAGTGTAGTGAAGACTGCAGTGAGCGCTACATTGGAGAAACAAAACAGCCACTTCACAAAAGGATGTATCAACACAGACGGGAAAAACCAGGGTGGGCCGCAATCTGCAGTACATCTCCACCTAAAAGCCACAGGCCACTCCTTTGAGGACAGCGAGGTCCAGATCTTGGCCAGAGAAAAGAACTGGTTTGAGAGGGGAGTTAAAGAAGCTATTTTTGTCAAGAAAGAGAATCCTTCCTTGAACAGAAATGGAGGTCTCAGACATCATTTGTCTCCCATCTATAACTCTATCCTCAAACCTAAATCAAAACAAACTGGGAAAACAATGGGACTAGCCAGGTCAGGTCCAGAGGTGTGAAAACACCCATCATGGCCCTGAATGGATATGCTAACTACTCCCCCACTCCCACTCCATATTGAATAGACTCACATGACTAACAGAAACTGTTAACAACTCCATATTGTATCACCTGACCAACTGAAACTGTATTTAAATATGTGTGTCTCAGAGTAATTTTCATTGTAATTAAGCTCCTCCCTTCAGGCAGATATAAAGCAGTGTCCGCCAGCATCTGACCAGAACTGAAGAAGCAGCTTGGATGAGCTGCTAAACGTATTCAACCAAATAAACTATGTCCAGTTGACAAATTAAATTTTCTCCTTTTTTTGCCATGGATTCTACCTGGACGACTGAGGGATTTTACATACATATCTTCCTGATGTTCTTTTCTCCAACAAGAGTATTTCAATAGCAGCTCCTCTGTCTCAAGCAAAAACAGTTCAACGTGATGTCTCCTCTTCATCAGATGAAGGTCATCTGATGCCGAAGAGCCATTTGCTCTAATTAAACATTTTCACCAAAGAGCTTCTCACCTGCTCTGCTCCTCCACATCAGATCAAGAACATCCAATGTAGAGGAGCATGTGCCCCAAGGTTTAGGCCTTTATTTTATATTTTATTTTATTTTATTTTATTATTTATTTTTTTTCCTCTGTTCTATCCAAGTTGTTGCTTGTTGTTTGCTGTCAGCTGTATTCTTGGCATCATCTTTTGTAAACAGGGTCAGGCATTCAGAAGTGGTTTCATTTCCACCCCTTCGGTCACCGTTTTAATAAGTACATGTATAAGTGTATAAGTACATGACTGAAGAAAATAAACTAGTACTACTACTACTAAAACTACTTTTGTCTTTAAGTGACGTGGGCGTGCTTTCTCTTTCAAGTCTTTCCCAATATTCTCTAAAATCCTGACTCAGACAATGACTCGGATCTGGGACATTCCGTAGTTATCCCACAGGAGAAACAGCAGTATAACCGGAGTATTATCGGAGTATCGTGTGGCAGTCTGTCCCGTAGTTCAGATTTTTGTTATAGCTGGAGTAATCAGAATACTGAGCCGGGGATACAGTTTAGGTCATGAATGAAGATCAGTATTTTGGGGGGGGGGGGGGGGGGGCGTTTTAAGGTGTTTTAAACTTTAAATCTGTTCCGAGGCTTTTATTGTGAAAGCGCAGCTGCACCGGAAACGCCGCTGTCTTGCCGCTAGCTTTAGCCTCCGGAGCTAACCCAGAGTCCGGCCAGCTGTGAAAATGTTACCGCTCTCCATCAAAGACGACGAGTACAAACCAGCCAAGTTCAACCCGCTGTTCAAGATCTCAGGATGGTTCAGGTAAAAATATAAAACGACAAACAACTTTATCCGCCAAAAAGCGACACCTGTGATGCTAAAATGCTAAAGCGGCTAAGTGCCAGCTGTTTTGGGTGAACGATGGAATGCTAACAGCGGCTAAACTCCGCAAAATCTTACTAAATTAACTTCTTAAACACTTAAAATCATCTTGACAACAGTTTATAAATATATCGGAATATGTTTTGGGTTGATAAAATGTTTAATATTGAATTCCACGTGTTTTGTTGCCTTATTTTCTGGCTAAAATCGCTCTTTCTCGTGTTTATTTCCACATCTTCAGGTCCATTCTCGCAGACAAAACCTCCAGGAATCTCTTCTTCTTCCTGTGTCTGAACCTGTCCTTCGCCTTCGTGGAGCTGGCCTACGGGCTGTGGAGTAACAGGTAAGCCGGGAGAGGCGCGGGGAGAGCGGGCAGGAGCCGGGTCAGGAGCCGGAGCAGGAGCCGTGGTGGTGCGGGGGTTTGGATGTGCCACGTAGGTCTAAGCTCCTCTGACGCTCTTTCACAAACAGCAGCAGAGAAAAGAGCATGTGCTGCTGAAAATAGTGAATCAAAACTGTTTCAGATGACCTCACAACATTCTGCAGGCCAATATTTATGAATACAGATGGGGGCAGCTGAAATTATTATTGTTAAAATGCAGATTTGTGTTGTAGTACAGTGAGATTTTGGTCTAGACCAGGGGTCACCAAACTTTTTTTTCTCTGGGGGTCACATTATCTCTCCTGACTTTATTTATTATGTATTTTTTTATTTATGTATTATTATTATTATTATTATTATTTTTTTCTATACTATACTATACTATACATAAATATTATTCAGTCCATAGTTTAAAATACAATACAATACAAAAATATACAAAACACCCAAGTTAGTCCATAAAGTTCATTAAAAAGTGTGGAGTTTCTGTGCTTAGAGCGTCCTCAGAGCAGAGGTGTAACGTCATGAGCTCGTTTGAGTTTTCAGACACCTCCAGGCGCTGTATTCTCGTCTCTATGCTCTTTTATACTTGTTCTGATTCAGCTCCAGTGACACGACCGTACATGGAGAAACTAAAATGGTTAAAAGAGAAGTTGTGAGTGATTCTTGGTGCACACACTTCCTTCCTCGTTGCGTTTGAGCCTCAGGTTTATTGTGATTCTGCCGTTATTATCTCGTGTAAATTACCACTGTTACGAGCATGACTGTGGTTACGTGAGACTTATCTGATTAAGCCAGTTGACCTGGTTTGACTGTAGACTATAGTGTGGATTTTAAACAGGAAATACGTGGAAGGGTTTTTATTGTTTTGTAGCATTTTTCATACATTTCTAGTGAGAATATCATGACTAAAGCGATCTAGTATAATTTTATTTAAAGGTCCTATGTTACGCAAAATGGACTTTTACGAGCTTTAAATCACGTTCTAATGTTGTTCCTTCTCAAAAACAGACCTGGAGTTGTGTTTGTTTCATTCACATGTTTGAGGAACACTTTATTATTAGTCTGTCTACATCTCCAAAGCTCCAAACGCTCTGTTCCACCTTGTGATGTCATCAAGTGGTAGTTTTCAAGTGAACAGCTCCTTTTACCTTTAGTTCAGTAGAAATCGGCAATTCCAAGGCTGAAATGATCCAAATGATTCTAGTGAAGGTGTGTGGAGTTTAAAAACACAGTGGAGCACTTCCTGTATCACCACTTAATGACATCACAAGGTGGAACAGAGTGTTTTCAGTTTGAGAGAAGAACTCATGTTAAATCTGCAGGTTTGTGTGTTAAACATGTGAATGAAACAAAACAAAACTCCAGGTTATTTTATTTCGTTTTTATTTATTATTTTGTTTGTTTTTATTCATTTTCAAACGTTTCACCCAAATTTCTTTCCCGAATTTGACCCGGTTTACGGTTTATTTTTAGACACTTCCATTTTTTTGTCCGTTATTATTAGTCTGTCTACATCTCCAAAGCTCCAAACGCTCTGTTCCACCTTGTGATGTCATCAAGTGGTAGTTTTCAGGTGAACAGCTCCTTTTACCTTTAGTTCAGTAGAGATCGGCAATTCCAGGACTGAAATGATCCAAATGATTCTAGTGAAGGTGTTTGGAGTTTAAAAACACAGTGGAGCACTTCCTGTATCACCACATGATGACATCACAAGGTGGAACAGAGTGTTGTCGGTTTGAGAGAAGAACTCAAAAAAAAAAATCCAGGTTTTCTGTGTGTCTTTTAGTGTACTTCTTCTTCTTCTTCTTCTTCTTCTTCTTCTTCTTAATAATAATAATAATAATAATAATAATAATAATAATAATAATAATAATAATATTTAAAATAAATAATAATAACGTTCTGTGTTTGTTTTTTGTCTCCAGTTTAGGTCTGATCTCGGACTCGTTCCACATGTTCTTCGACTGCACGGCGCTTTTGGCCGGACTCGCCGCGTCGGTCATCTCACGCTGGAGATCCAACGACAGCTTCTCCTACGGGTCAGTGAGGGAACTGCAGCAGAGCGCACTGTTTAGTACCGAGAGTGGAGAATGTGACTTAGTCTTAGGGAAATGATTTGGACACAGCAGCTCACACATCATGATATATTACAATAACAAATCGTAAAAAATATATATATAAAAAATGGTAATAAACTTATAAATAAGTAGCAAAAAAAATAGCAAGAGTGCGGTAAATAAAACACAATTATCGTGATATAAATACAGAATATCAGTTATTTACAAGAGGACACGTTAAAGCTGCATTGTGTAACTTTCCTCGTGTAAGCCCATCAAATGCTTACATCCATGGAGATGTTATTGCTTTGTCTGGAATGTTCCACAGTGTGGCATTAAACCTTTCCATCTTCATGGAAACCAAACCAGACCAAGTTACAGGTCAGATCTGTGGAGACGTGACCCCGCTCACAGTCAGAATGCCTGTTTTTCTAGGTATTTTTGAGCTCTAAAACCACCATGGATACCACGTATCCATAGAAACAAGCAGGTGACGGACCCCCAATCAAAAAGTTACGCGGTGAACCTTTAGAAACAAGATTCTGTTTCACACACAATTTAGGCATGTGCAGGAGTTTTGAAGGTGCATTGTGTAACTTTTCTGGTACATGGTCCACCACCTGCTTGACTCCATGTAGATGCTATCTCCATGGAGACAAGCAGCCATATTACTAGGCCAAGTTACAGGTCAGATCTGTGGAGAAGTGGGTCCCCTCACTGTAATAATGCATGTTCTTGTGTTTTAGGTTTAAGTTTAGGTTTAAGTAGTTTTAAGAAATAAAAACTCTTATGATTGAATAAATACAAGATATATTCGTTTAATGCCATACTGCGGAACATCCCAGGCAGTTATAATGTCACTATGGAGACAAGCAGATGGCAGACCCTCCACCAGAAAAGTTACGCAGTGTACCTTTAACATTTGAGAGAAGACTGAAATCTGATGTTTGCCTGACACACACTGGCAGGGCATCTGACACACACACAGGGGAGGGCATCTGACACACACACACACACACACGCACGCACGCACGCACGCACGCACACACACACACACACACACGGGAGGGCATCTGACTCACAGGGAGGGCATCTGACTCACAGGGAGGGCATCTGACTCACAGGGAGGGCATCTGACTCACAGGGAGGGCATCTGACTCACAGGGAGGGCATCTGACTCTGGTGTGTCTCTTGTTGCAGATACGTGAGGGCGGAGGTTCTGGCCGGATTCGTAAACGGGCTGTTTCTCATTTTCACGGCATTTTTCATTTTCTCTGAGGGAGTCGAGGTCAGTGCCGCCGTTTTACCTCAGCGCAATGCATTTTGGGAATTCAAACTGCCCGTGTTCTGACAGGGCATCCGGCTTTCACAAAGGTCGAATTTTGTAGGATTCTTTTCTATTTTCACAACATAAACTTTTTAAAATGTTTAAATCCTCAAAGCTCCTAAAAGTGATCTTTGTCAGACTGAGCCTCGCTGCTCTGAGCCGCGCTCGCTCCGCTCTAGCAGCTCTCGCTCTAGCCGCTCTCGCTCTGATTGGTCCAAACGCTCCACGCCGTGCTCTGATTGGTCCAAACGCTCCACGCCGTGCTCTGATTGGTCCAAACGCTCCACGCCGTGCTCTGATTGGTCCAAACGCTTCACGATTGGTCCAAACGCTCCACGCCGTGCTCTGATTGGGCCAAAAACTCCACGATTGGTTCAAACGCACCACGCCGTGCTCTGATTGGGCCAAACACTCCACGCCGTGCTCTGATTGGTCCAAACACTCCACGCCGTGCTCTGATTGGTCCAAACGCTCCACGCTGCGCTCTGATTGGTCCAGATGCTCCACGATTGGTCCAAACGCTCCACACCGTGCTCTGATTGGTCCAAACTCTCCACGCTGTGCTCTGATTGGTCCAAACGCTCCACGCCGTGCTCTGATTGGGCCAAAACCTCCACGATTGGTCCAAACGCACCACGCTGTGCTCTGATTGGGCCAAACACTCCACGCCGTGCTCTGATTGGTCCAAACGCTCCACGCCGTGCTCTGATTGGTCCAAACGCTCCACGCTGCGCTCTGATTGGTCCAAACGCTCCACGATTGGTCCAAACGCTCCACACCGTGCTCTGATTGGTCCAAACGCTCCACGCTGCGCTCTGATTGGTCCAAATGCTCCACGATTGGTCCAAACGCTCCACACCGTGCTCTGATTGGTCCAAACGCTCCACGCTGTGCTCTGATTGGTCCAAACGCTCCACGCCGTGCTCTGATTGGGCCAAAAACTCCACGATTGGGCCAAACACTCCACGCCGTGCTCTGATTGGTCCAAACGCTCCACGCTGCGCTCTGATTGGTCCAAACGCTCCACACCGTGCTCTGATTGGTCCAAACGCTCCATGATTGGTCCAAACGCTCCACGCCGCGCTCTGATTGGTCCCAAACGCTCCACGCCGCGCTCTGATTGGTCCCAAACGCTCCACGCCGCGCTCTGATTGGTCCCAAACGCTCCCCGCCGCGCTCTGATTGGTCCAAACGCTCCCCGCCGCGCTCTGATTGGTCCAAACGCTCCACGCCGCTCTGTGATTGGTCTAAACGCTCCACGATTGGTCCAAACACTCCACGCCGTGCTCTGATTGGTCCAAAATGCTCCACGCCATGCTCTGATTGGTCCATACGCTCCATGCCGCGCTCTGATTGGACCATACGCTCCACGCCGCGCTCTGATTGGTCCATACGCTCCACGCCGCGCTCTGATTGGTCCAAATGCTCCACACTGTGCTCTGATTGGTCCAAATGCTCCACACTGTGCTCTGATTGGTCCAAACGCTCCACGCCGTGCTCTGATTGGTCCAAACGCTCCACGCTGCGCTCTGATTGGTCCAAATGCTCCACGATTGGTGCAAACGCTCCACACCGTGCTCTGATTGGTCCAAACGCTCCATGATTGGTCCCAAACGCACCACGCCGTGCTCTGATTGGTCCAAACGCACCCTGCTCTGAGTAGTCCAAATGCTCCACGCCGCGCTCTGATTGGTCCCAAACGCACCACGCCGCGCTCTGACTGGTCCAAACGCACCCTGCTCCGATTGGTCCAAACGCTCCACGCCGTGCTCTGATTGGTCCATACGCTCCACGCCGTGCTCTGATTGGTCCAAACGCTCCCCGCCGCGCTCTGATTGGTCCAAACGCTCCACGCCGCTCTCTGATTGGTCTAAACGCTCCACGATTGGTCCAAACACTCCACGCCGGGCTCTGATTGGTCCAAAATGCTCCACGCCATGCTCTGATTGGTCCATACGCTCCACGCCGCGCTCTGATTGGTCCAAAATGCTCCACGCCGTGCTCTGATTGGTCCATACGCTCCACGCCGTGCTCTGATTGGTCCAAACGCTCCACGCCGTGCTCTGATTGGTCCAAACGCTCCACGCCGCGCTCTGATTGGTCCGTGCACGTTACAGACATCACACGGTGGGAGGAGTTCGCCTGGATTGAGGAAGTAAATGTGGAAGAGAAAATTATTTTTGTGCCCATGAGCCAGTGAGCCCAGGCCCTGAAAACAACACGACGCCATCTTGTGGTCAGGTTCAGGTTTTACTACAGTTCTGTGGGTTTTACACAGAAGGTTTTTACTTGTTATATGTTTATTTGTTTATAACTGTTCTTACTGACAGTTCCTTTAGTAACAGCGTCATTTAATATGTGCTAAACTTCTACAAAATGTTTATTTATGAGTGATGATTTAATATGGAAGTGAAATGCCTGTATGTGTATTGTAATGCTGCACTGTTGAATTAAAGCCACAGTATGTAACATTTCAGCAAAAAACTGATAAAGATGAAAGAATGTTATTTTTTTATTTTTTATTTTTTTTTTCGTTTTGGATGTGCTTAAAAACCCTTAAAATACTTAAACACATGTCCTTACTGTGAGCGGGCTCGTATCTCCACAAACCTGACTCTTATTTGGCCCGTTAGTTTAAATATTCCACAGTTCTGAAACAGAGTGAGATTTGGACTGATATTTGGACTTTTTAGCGTATCTGTGATCTGCCTTAAATCTCCAGCACTGGTCAGTATTTAGTTTTGACCGACCTGCGGCGTAAAAACACCGATGGGGCTTTATTTAAACACTTCAGCGCAAAGGGAAAACTGCTGAAACCATGACGACGACACTTTGTTACGGGTTTGTGGTGGAAAAAAAAAAAGCTCTATGTGAGTTTAAATTGCGTCATTTGGGGGAGAAAATTGAAATGGGCCATAAATATGTATCGGCAAAGATCACCGGCCCATCTCTGCTCTGAAGTATGCAGGTGCAGGTGACGTGCCTCCTCCAGAAAGTTCCACACTGTAGCTTTAAACTGTGATGGTGTTGTTTTCCTCAGAGAGCTCTGGAGCCTCCGGACGTGCACCATGAGCGGCTGCTGCCCGTGTCCATCGCCGGGCTCCTGGTCAATCTGGTCGGAATCTTTGTGTTCCAGCACGGAGGCCACGGACACTCGCACGGAGGAGACGCAGGTGGGTCCTCTGCATTTGACCCGCCCTTCAGGGTCTCTGTGTTACACCTGCATTTGACCCATCCTTCAGTGTCACTGTGTTAAACCTGCATTTGACCCGCCCTTCAGTGTCTCTGGGTTAATCCTGCATTTGACCCGTCCTTCAGTGTCACTGTGTTAAACCTGCATTTGACCTGTCCTTCAGTGTCTCTGGGTTAAACCTGCATTTGACCCGTCTCCTTCAGTGTCTCTGGGTTAAACCTGCCTTTGACCCGTCCTTCAGTGTCTCTGGGTTAAACCTGCCTTTGACCCGTCCTTCAGTGTCTCTGGGTTAAACCTGCCTTTGACCCGTCCTTCAGTGTCTCTGGGTTAAACCTGCGTTTGACCCGTCCTTCAGTGTCACTGGGTTACACCTGCATTTGACCCGTTCTTCAGTGTCTCTCGATTAAACCTGCATTTGACCTGTCCTTCAGTGTTTCTGGGTTACACCTGCATTTGACCCGTCCTTCAGTGTCACTGGGTTACACCTGCATTTGACCCGCCCCTCAGTGTCTCTGGGTTACACCTGCATTTGACCCGTCCTTCAGTGTCACTGGGTTACACCTGCATTTGACCCGCCCCTCAGTGTCTCTGGGTTACACCTGCATTTGACCCGCCCCTCAGTGTCTCTAGGTTACACCTGCATTTGACCCGTCCTTCAGTGTCTCTGGATTAAACCTGCATTTGACCCAGTCAAAAAAAATAGTATAGATAATAATAATATTAATTAGGGCCTGACCGATGTGGATGTTTTGGATCCGATATGATACCGATATAACATACCGATATAACAGGCTTTGGAGGTGCCGATATAACACACCGATATAACACACCGATATAACAGGCTTTGGAGGTGCCGATATAACATACCGATATAACATACCAATATAACAGGCTTTGGAGGTGCCGGTATAACAGCCGATTATTTAATGACGTTAAAATTCGTTGTGAATCTTCAGCTCATTAATAATAATAATAATAATAATGCATCAGTTTTATATAGCGCTTTTCAGGACACTCAAAGACGCTTTACAGGGCATTATTCATTCATTCCACACTTGGTGATGGTAAGCTACTACTGTAGCCACAGCTGCCCTGGGGCAGACTGACGGAAGCGAGGCTGCCAATCTGCGCCATCGGCCCCTCCGACCACCACCATCACTCACGCACACACCACTTTCATACATTACAACATTTACTGTTATTTTGCCTCTTTTCTGTCATATTTAAAGACGGTAGGTCGACCTGATGATTTTTTTTCATGACATTCTTACCTGTAAACAAAATAAACTGCCACTTAGTCTTTAGCGGTAAATGTGCGCGTGCTGCAGTAATTAAGTGAACAGTTCACAGCTCATTTACATGTCACTGCCTCCGCACTCACTTTGATAAAAACAGAAGTAGTTTTGTTTCTGGCCTAAACTGTGCTGAAGTTCACTTTTATTTATCGTCAGTATCTTAGATCAGACTCAGGAGCATTTAATGCAGCGCCTCAGTGTTGCACTGGTGTAAACAAAAGCACGTGAGCCTTACTGCACCTAAATGCACCCCCAGAGTCACGGGGTGCATTTAGGTGCAGTACGGCGTTACAGACACAGACAAATTACTCCTCTGATAAATACTGATGCGACGCCACATATTCGTACATTTATCTGTCTGTAAATTGGATTAAATGGACTCAATATAGAGTCTACGTTTCATAACGAGGTATAACCCGCCCACGTTGACTATCAACCCATATCGGCGAGATTTAGACGATAGCCGATATGTCTCCAAGTGTCCGTATAAAAGATGTATATCGGTCGGGCGCTGATATTAATACCAACGAAACAATTTGAACTATACTTTTCCTCGTGCGACTTTTACTAAAAACGTCCCATTGACAGGACAGAAGTGAACTTTTCCTGAATGTGTTTAGAACGATCTGGAGCTTATCAGAACAAGGATAAGAGCACAGAGACTTATATACACCCATGGACCTGGTATGGACCTGGTTTAGACCTGGTTTAGACCTGGACCACTGAGGGATTCCACAGACATAAGACACATGGAAATAGAAAAGAAAGTTCTACCATTTAATGTAGAAAATCACAGGATGTTGCCTAAAGAAAGAGTGTATTTATTTTTATTGTGGAATCAGAATCGGTATCGAGAATCGAATCCCTAACTCCTCTGTTCCTCTTTGTTCAGGTCACGGTCACAGTCACTCCCTGTTTAACGGCAGCTTGAGCCACGGCCACAGCCACTCGCAGAAGCACTCGCACTCACACGACAGCGGGCACGGCGGGCACGGGCACAGTCACGGAGGAGCAGAGGGGCACGGGCATTCCCACGACCATCACGAGAAACACGGGCACGCGCACAGCCACGGAGGACACAGCCACGATGACCACCAGTGCCACGGTAACGGACACCATTTTGAGGACTCGGAGAGGTTTATCACTAAACCTTCTACAAGAACGACTACATAGACTTACCATGTTTTTAGCACATTTTAGCATGTTTTTAGCATATTTTAGCATGTTTTTAGCATGTTTTTAAGCTCAATATTTCTCTAATTTGAACTAGTCGTCAGGATTTTTTGTAGTAAATTAATTATTTTATAGTCCTATATTTTGTAAACTTGACCCCTGTGAACTTTAAGTCATGTTTTAATGCTGTTCTCTCTTCAAAAACAGAGCTGGAGTTGTGTTTCTTTCATTCACATGTTTGAGGAACTCTTTATTATTAGTCTGTCTACATCTCCAAAGCTCCAAACGCTCTGTTCCACCTTGTGATGTCATCAAGTGGTAGTTTTCAAGTGAACAGCTCCTTTTACCTTTAGTTCAGTAGAGATCGACAACTCCAGGACTGAAATGATCCAAATGATTCTAGTGAAGGTGTGTGGAGTTTAAAAACACAGTGGAGCACATGACATCACAAGGTGGAACAGGGTGTTTTCTGTTTGAGAGAAGAACTCAGTGTAAATCTCCAGGTTTGTGTGTTAAACATGTGACCGAAACAAAACACAACTCCAGGTGTTTGTGACGAGGAAACGACATTAGAACAGATCAGTGTGATATTAACCCTTTAAATGTTTGAATAATTTTTACCGAGTCACAAACCTGTTTATAATTGCAATACTTTTCAGAATATTTACTGTATTTTTCGGACTATAAGTCGCACTTTTTTTCATGGTTTGGATGGTCCTGCGACTTATACTCAGGTGCGACTTATATATTTTCACACTGACAGCCGCTAGAGGGCGCTCTAGGCTTTGTGCCAGTATCTGCTACTCCTGTACCACTGGCACTTGGCTCTACTGCACATGTCTCCTGCAGAAAGAGCCGCTGTCCTGTCTGGGATCAGCAGAAAGAAAGTTTGGAGTGAGTGAGAAACTTGTGAAGGAGGTGAAAAGTGGAGGATCTTTGAACTGCAATGAAGAAAACAAAAAAAGCTCATCGCGGGTTAAAAGCTGGATTTAGCTAGAGTTGGTGGTGTTGGTCAGAAGTGACACCGAAGATGAAAAATTCAGTGGATTTAGTGATTTGGAGTGAGATCCAGAGTTTGGTAAACTTGTTCTATTGTTTATGCTCTAGTTTTCTGAATAACTGTTCATATGTTACGTTAACAAACCAGACACATATTCAGTCGCCTTTCAAGATGAAATGTCTGTTGGCTCTGATTTTATAAAATAAATTTCCCCCAAAAAATGCGACTTATAGTCCAGTGCGACTTATATATTTTTTTTTCTTCTTCGTGATGCATTTTTTGGCTGGTGCGACTTGTACTCCGGAGCGACTTATAGTCCGGAAAATACGGTAATTAAAAATGTTTCTTTTTCTAGATGAACCTCTGACACCAGGAAAAGGCTCCAGCAAACAGATTCTACAAGGTGAGACTGAAATAAATCATTGTGTTTCTGCTTTAAAGCTGCATTCTGTAACTTTTCTGGTGAAGGGTCTGTCAAATGCTTTTCTCCATGGAGATGTTATTGCTTTGTCTGGAATGTTTCACAGTATGGCATTAAACTTTTCTAACCAGACCAAGTTACAGGTCAGATCTGTGGAGAGGCGACCCCGCTCACAGTCAGAATGTCTGTTTTTTTTTCAAATACCACCTGCAATCGAATAAATGTAAAGTAGAACTGTTTAATGTCACACTGTGGAACATTCCGGCAAAGCAGTAACATCTCTGCAGCTCCCTCCTCTCTGTTCTCGACGCCAAATCCATCTCCCTCCTCCAGCTGGTTCAGAAGCAGCAGCTCTGCTCCTCGAGGGTTTAACCGACTCAACGCATTCCCCCTGTTTTACTTCCCTTCACGGCCTGTGTGTTTTAGAATTGATTTTAAGATTTTACTGATCACTTTTAAAACTCGTTTAGGTCTTGCACCAAGTTCCTTTTCAGAACTTTTAACTCCGGACGAGCTGCAGCCTTAGATCCTCAGGCAGGTCCCTGTGGCTGTTCCTCTTCAGCCTTAGATCCTCAGGCAGGTCCCTGTGGCTGTTCCTCTTCAGCCTTAGATCCTCAGGCAGGTTCCTGTGGCTGTTCCTCTTCAGCCTTAGATCCTCAAGCAGGTCCCTGTGGCTGTTCCTCTTCAGCCTTAGATCCTCAAGCAGGTCCCTGTGGCTGTTCCTCTTCAGCCTTAGATCCTCAGGTCCCTGTGGCTGTTCCTCTTCAGCCTTAGATCCTCAGGCAGGTCCCTGTGGCTGTTCCTCTTCAGATCCTCAGGCAGGTTCCTGTGATCGAACCTTTTCAGTCTGGGCTCGTCGGCTTTGGAACGACCTGCCTGAGGAGAAGAAGCTGCACCATCAGTATCATCTTTTAAATCCCTTCTTAAAACTCATTTTTATCAGTTGGCCTTCCTTTAGCTGGTTTTAGGTTGATTTTATTCCTTATTTATTTGTATTCTATTTTATAAATGTATTTATTGAATTGTTTGCATCATTGTTTTTGTTTGCTTTCTGGATGATATTTTTATTGTTCTTTGCGGCTTGTACAGCACTTTGTAAACCTTCTTTTAAAAGTGCTTTATTAATAAAGATTTATTATTATTATTATTATCTCCATGGAGCCAGTAATGTTACACAATGCTCCTATTAAGACGGCTCTCACAGCACACTTCATTCAAAACATTATGCTGTGATTCTCAGTATGACCACTAGAGGGAGCTCACGTCATTTTAGTATGGCCACGATTCAGTTCATAAGAATAGAGACGTGACCTGCCGTGATAATTACTATACTGAATTATCCTTCAATACATGAGAGCTGGAACTGTATTTTCACCTGTCACCTGCTGGTTTCCATGGATACATAATTGCTCTGCCTAGAAAAACAGACATTCTAACTGTGAGCGGGGTCGCCTCTCCACAGATCTGACCTGGAACTTGGTCTGGTTTGGTTCTCCATGAAGATAGAAAAGTTACACAGTGCAGCTTTAAGTCTGCTGTTTATTTATTTTAGATTGTGGTCTGTATTTCTTGAAAATGTTTCGGTGTGAGCGTCGTCCAGAAACACCAGAACATGAGACCAGACTGCGTGATACCGGTGTAAAATAAGAAATCTGTGGTGAATCATGAACTCCTTTTAACTCTTTCATTTCATCTTTTTTGAATCCCCAGTGTACGTATGTGCGTCAAATCTACTTCCTGGAAAAGAATTTGTTTCATCAGATTTTGAATTTTAAACTTCTCACTTTGATTTTTTTTTTTTTTTTTTTAAATCAAAACATTTGCATTTATTTTTTTAAACATTTGCATTATTTTTATTCTGAATGGCAGTTGATGAAATTATATGTTTAGTGTTTAAAATTCATTATTAAAAAATCACCTTTTAAATATTCAGCACAAATATTTTCAAGCCTCAAAGTCAACAGCCAAAATTCAGAGTGTAAAATTCAGAGTGTAAAATTCAGAGTGTAAAATTCAGAGTGTAAAATTCAGAGTGTAAAATTTCGCAGTAAAAATCCAAGACGCCAAGGCAGAAGCAATCGATCCTGTGTGATCCGATCGAACTTAGTAACAAACAGGAAATGGTGCAGTGAAGCGATCTGATTGGTCAGAATTCACCTCATCAAAACCTCATCTCTTTTATTTGTTAAGTGTAAACCCCGCCCACAGATGAGAACCATTAGGAAACAGCCTCTGTCCTCCTCACTCACACAGGATCGATTGCTTCTGCCTTGGCGTCTTGGATCTTTGCTGCGAATTTTACACTCTGAATTTTGACTGTTGAATTTGAGGACTTGAAAATATTTGTGCTGAATATTTAAAAGGTGAAAAAGATCCAGTTTTCCCTGTTGATAAAACTGTACTTTGACATGAAATATTGGAAAAGTTAAATTCTTGGAGTGGGACGAGACACACAGGTCCACGAGAATGAGACGAGACGAGATTTGGACATAATTTGTAATAAGCAGTGCAGTCTATTTCACAATTTTGACTTCACTCTTTTAAATTTATTTTATGTAATTACAAGTACAAATAAAAAGCACACTATACCAAAGTCTCAAAGTACAATAGAAATAATGTTTTGACTAGTCCACTCCCGGTACAAACAGATGCTGAAGTGAGTCGTTTTGTGGATTTTGGGGGTTCATGGTTGTAGATTTGGTTGAATTCAAAGCTTGTGTTTCCAGATTTCTTCCTGTTTTAACCCTCTCTCTGTTGTGTTTTGTCCAGGCGTCCTGCTGCACATTATCGCAGACACTCTGGGCAGTATCGGCGTCATTATTTCAGCCATTTTGATGCAGAAATATGACTTGATGATCGCGGATCCCATCTGCTCCATGCTCATCGCGCTGCTCATAGGAGTCAGGTAATGGAGATCTTTACTGTGGTTATGATTCATTATAACACATTTTATATTTTTATTTTAGTTTTTAATATGACACAAAATAAAATCTATAAATATTAGGGGAAAATCGTGATGTAATTGTCAGCTTCATAAAGGTCCTATTTTACACTAAATGGACTCTTATGAAAAAAATAATGTTCTAATGTTCCCTTTTCAAAAACAGAGCTGGAGTTGTGTTTTGTTTCATTCACATGTTTGAGGAACTCTTTATTATTATTAGTCTGTCTACATCTTCAAAGTTAAAAATGCTCTGTTCCACCTTGTGATGTCATGAAGCGATAGTTTTCCAGTTAAAGAGCCGTTAAACCCCCTCCCGAAGCTTTACTCCGCCCCTAAGCAAAATCTGAAAAATCCTCCACAGTGGACATTGGGGGGAGTGGGTGTGGTGCGGTGCCCGGCCGGTTGGGGGGAGCGGGTGTGGTGCGGTGCCCGGCGGGTTGGGGGGAGCAGGTGTGGGGCGATGACTGACAGCCGACGGCACGGATCGGTGCGCTCCAGACTGTGAAACAGAGCGGACATTTGTGCTCGGATCACGGCGTTTCCCTTTTCTCCAGATACGGCGGGACATCGCAGTACCCGGCGGTGCCAGGTGGGGGCGGGTCTGAGAGGGGCTCCTCATGTACCGCCCGTAGACGCCAGGGGCTGTACTCGTCACGTAATAACCTCAGAACAGAATCTGACTCATTGGCAGCTTTTGTCCAACCCAGAAACTCAAATGTCGTGGCCATAGTTGATCCTAAAGAGGCCGGGACAGACCCGATTTTTAACAAATACGCACTAAAATGCCAAAATAAGGACAGGGACAGGTTCACACTTCTATTTTAGACCCACTTACAGCTAATCAGTAAAAAACAAAGTGATTTTGGTGTTTAGTTTCTCTTAAACAGCTCCTTTTTCCTTTAATTCAATAGAGATTGTGAATTCCACATGATTCTAGTGAAGGTCTGTGGAGTTTAAAAACACAGTTGAGCACTTCCTGTTGTACCACATGACATCACAAGGTGGAACAGTGTTTTTAGTTTGAGAGAAGAGCTAAATCTGGAGGGTTTGTGTGTTTAAACATGTGTGAATGAAACAAAACACAGCTCCAGGTCTGTTTGTGATGAGGAAACGACATTAGAACAGATCTGAAAATAACATAATATGAACCCTTTAGTGGACCAATTCATTACATGTGTTTTTTAGTTGTTATTTCAACACTTTGAATTTTTTTGAGATTATAAAAAGCTGCTGATGTGCTGAAAGAGGGCTGTTACTTTTTGGAAACGTATATTGACGATTATTTGAACAATTCTTCACACAGAGTTTGCCAGAGATTCTAGAGCCGGGTAAAAATAAAAAGAGATTTGACAAAGATGAAACTATAACAGGGAAATCCCAGCTGCACTGCACGCTGTGGTCATGTGGTCCAAGCCCCGCCCCCTCTGGTTTCCTATAGGCTGTAATCTGACCTGTCAATCATCCGAGCGAAGCCACATGTGAACCAAAACATCTGTATGTGGTCAGGGCCGATGGTCAGGCTCAGGGCAGAGGGGCTCATTTATAGACTAGAGACGTTTTACTTCAGAAAGTCTTTAGTTTGAAAATCACTTCAGAGGGTCCACAGTGAATCTGCTCTGAACCAGGTCTAAACCAGGTCTAAACCAAGGTCTAAACCAGGACTAAACCAAGTGTCAGAACCAGGGCTAAACCAGGACTAAACCAAGTCTCAGAACCAGGGCTAAACCAGGACTAAACCAAGTCTCAGAACCAGGGCTAAACCAGGACTAAACCAAGTCTCAGAACCAGGGCTAAACCAGGGCTAAACCAGGACTAAATCAAGTCTCAGAACCAGGGCTAAACCAGGACTAAACCAAGTCTCAGAACCAGGGCTAAACCAGGACTAAACCAAGTCTCAGAACCAGGGCTAAACCAGGACTAAACCAAGTCTCAGAACCAGGGCTAAACCAGGACTAAACCAAGTCTCAGAACCAGGTCTAAACCAGGTCTAAACCAGGTCTAAACCAAGTCTCAGAACCAGGGCTAAACCAGGTCTAAACCAGGTCTAAATCAGGTCTAAATCCAGACCTCAGTATGACTTAAATAAACCCTCACGTCTGTCTCACTCGCTCATGTTTCTTCACGTTTAAACTCTCTGAAAACCTCATTTATAAATTCCTGTGAAGTCCGGCTGAATTCTCAAAGTGCCTGAGTCTCCGGTTGGTCCAAAACCGCGACTGAGACGTGGCACCGACCCGAACCAAACAACCACTTCCCAGAATGCTCAGGGGCAACTCTGAGATCGAAGAGGTTTTATATCAGTCAGCAGAAAAGAAAAGGAGCAGCGCAGATGTGGTCAGAGGAGAGAGGGAGAGAGGGACCGCAAGAGCTGGAGAGAGAGACAACAGAAGAGAGAAAGAGTGAAGGAGGGAGAGAGGGACCGCAAGAGCTGGAGAGAGAGAGAGACAACAGAAGAGAGAAAGAGTGAAGGAGGGAGAGAGGGACCGCAAGAGCTGGAGAGAGAGAGAGACAACAGAAGAGAGAAAGAGTGAAGGAGGGAGAGAGGGACTGCAAGAGCTGGAGAGAGAGAGAGAGACAACAGAAGACAGAAAGAAGGAGGGAGAGAGGGACGGCAAGAGGTGAAGAGAGAGAGAGACAACAGAAGAGAGAAAGAATTGAAGAAGGGAGAGAGGGACCGCAAGAGGTGGAGAGAGAGAGCGAGACAGATAGACAGACAGACAGACAGACAACAGAAGAGAGAATGAAGGAGGGAGAGAGGGACTGCAAGAGCTGGAGAGAGAGAGAGACAACAGAAGAGAGAAAGAGTGAAGGAGGGAGAGAGGGACTGCAAGAGCTGGAGAGAGAGAGAGAGACAACAGAAGACAGAAAGAAGGAGGGAGAGAGGGACGGCAAGAGGTGAAGAGAGAGAGAGACAACAGAAGAGAGAAAGAATTGAAGAAGGGAGAGAGGGACCGCAAGAGGTGGAGAGAGAGAGCGAGACAGATAGACAGACAGACAGACAGACAACAGAAGAGAGAATGAAGGAGGGAGAGAGGGACTGCAAGAGCTGGAGAGAGAGAGAGATACAGACAGACAACAGAAGAAAGAGTGAAGGAGGAAGAGAGGGACCGCAAGAGGTGGAAAGGAGAGAGAGAGAGACACAACAGAAGAGAAAATGAAGGAGGGAGAGAGGGACCGCAGGAGGTGGAAAGGAGAGACAACAGGAGAGAGTGAAGGGGAGAGAGGGAGAGAGAGAGAGACAGAACAGAAGAGAAAATGAAGGAGGGAGAGAGGGACCGCAAGAGGTGGAAAGGAGAGAGAGAGAGACACAACAGAAGAGAAAATGAAGGAGGGAGAGAGGGACCGCAGGAGGTGGAAAGGAGAGACAACAGGAGAGAGAGTGAAGGGGAGAGAGGGAGAGAGAGAGAGACAGAACAAATAGAAAGGAGAGAAAGGGGGGGGGCAGACCGACAGAGAGAGAGAGATGACGAAGAGATGGAGAGCGAGACAGGGTGAGAGACCATAAGATATGGAAAGGAAGGGGAATGAGAGCGGAGAGGAAGAGATGGAGGGACGCAGAGAGAGAGAGAGAACAGTGAAAGTCAAAAATATCGAAAATCAGACACTAATCGATACTAAAACGAGTATCGAAACCAGATCCTCAGTTTTCGCAGGTATCAATCCTAAAATATTCCCATTGACAGAAATGAAGCTTTTTTGAGTCTGTTTAAAAGAGGAACCGCAAGAAACGACGGAAAAGAAGAGAGAGCGACAAGAAGGAAGGGTGGAAAAAGATGAAGGGCTAAGAACCACAAGAATTGGACGGAAAGAGGAGGAAGAGGAGAGAGAAAATGAGTGATCAGTTAGAAGAGTGAAAGTAATGACATCAGCTGGAATAATAGAGGAATGGGGGAAGAGAAAGAGAGAGAGAAAGAGGGGGGGGGGTTAGAGGAACCACAAAAATGATGGAAAGAGAAGGACAAAGTGAGAAAAGAGATGTGGTCAGTTTGTAAGAGTTAGAGAAACCGCAAGAACTGGAAAAGATGGGGGAAAAGAGAAAGTAAGGAGAAAAAAAAGAGGAGAGCGTGAGTGATCGATGAAGAGACATGATGAGTTGGTAAATATGGGAAGAGGAGAGAGAAAAGGGGGGAAGAGAGAGAGAAAGAGGGAGAGAATGTTTGTGATACGAGTGGCAAAGATGGAAAGAGGAGAGAAAGAGAAAGGGGGAAGAGAGAGAAAGGGAGAGAGAAAGGAGGAGAGAGGAGAATGTTCATGATATGAATTGATAAAGATGGGAAGAGAGAGAGAAAGGGGGAAGAGAAAAAGAGGGGGAAAGGAGAGAGATCATGATGAGTTGGAAAATATGGAAAGAAGGACAGAGAGAAAGAGTAGAGAGAGAGAAAGGGGTGGAGAGAGGAGAATGTTCATGATATGAGTTGGTAAAGATGGGAAGAGCGAGAGAGAAAGAGGGAGAATGATCATGATGAGTTGGAAAATATGGAAAGAAGGACGGAGAGAGAGAAAGAGGAGAGAAAGAAGAGTGGTCAGTGCAAAGAGGGTGACAGGAACCACATGATATGGGTTGGAAAATATGGGAAGAAGAGGGAGAAAGAGGAGGAGAGAGAGAATGAGTGGTCAGTGGTCTCGTAATGGGCCAAAACCAGAAGAATTTTGTGCAGCAGGATCCAGAGAAAAGAACGAAAGAACGAGAGAGAGCGGAGAGGAGGAGAGACTGGAACAAACTCGGTGAAAGATCCACTCAGCTCCACCAGTAAAGTCCAAATATGAAACAAATGTGGTGTTTAAGTGCGTCATGGAAACAACATTATTATTGTCATTCAAATAAGAGTCAACAACTGTAAAACAGACGCAATCCAGGGTTTTAAGTCGGACATATTGGATTAATAAATAATACTGACAATCAAAACAAAAGAAAACTGCAAAATCTAAAACTTCTGCAGTGTTTGAAATGGAAAATTAGAAAATGTCCGTGAGTCATTTTGAGAATTTTCTTGTATTTATTGGTCTTATTATTTAGTAATATCTGTTTATCTCAACACTAAACTGTTGCATGTGCGGTTTGTTTTCACTTTTCTCTCTTTCATTTAGATTCTTATTGTTCTGCACTGTTCTTCACATTCACCTTTTTGTCCCTCTCTCCTCCCGTAGTGTGGTGCCTCTGCTCAAAGAGTCCATCGGAATCCTGATGCAGAGAACGCCTCCATCTTTAGACCACGCCCTGCCCGAGTGCTATCAGAGAGTGAGTACTACATTACCCATAATGCCCTGCCCGAGTGCTATCAGAGAGTGAGTACTACATTACCCATAATGCCCTGCCCGAGTGCTATCAGAGTGAGTACTACATTACCCATAATGCCCTGCCCGAGTGCTATCAGAGAGTGAGTACTACATTACCCATAATGCCCTGCCCGAGTGCTATCAGAGAGTGAGTACTACATTACCCATAATGCCCTGCCCGAGTGCTATCAGAGAGTGAGTACTACATTACCCATAATGCCCTGCCCGAGTGCTATCAGAGTGAGTACTACATTACCCATAATGCCCTGCCCGAGTGCTATCAGAGAGTGAGTACTACATTACCCATAATGCCCTGCCCGAGTGCTATCAGAGAGTGAGTACTACATTACCCATAATGCCCTGCCCGAGTGCTATCAGAGTGAGTACTACATTACCCATAATGCCCTGCCCGAGTGCTATCAGAGTGAGTACTACATTACCCATAATGCCCTGCCTGAGTGCTATCAGAGAGTGAGTACTACATTACCCATAATGCCCTGCCTTAGTGCGATCAGAGAGTGAGTACTACATTACCCATAATGCCCTGCCCTGGTGCTATCAGTGATTACAGCTAATACATAAAGAACTCAATTTCCCATGATGCTCCCTGTGCTGCTGGTGAATATCTGTAGGATGTAAACAGATGAGCGCATGTGTATTATTGCACGTGTATTACTGCATGTGTATTATTGCACGTGTTTTATAAAATGTGTATTATTACATGTGTATTATTGCACGTGTATTACTGCATGTGTATTATTGCACGATGGTCGATGCCAGGTCATTGGAGCCGCAGTGACATTGAAGGGTCCCTTCCCCCATTAAACCTGTTGTTTGGTTCTGTACAGTTTAATTTTCTTAACAAAAATACAAAATGTCAGATAGTCTTAATTAAAGAGGAGAATTAGGCTAAATTTATTTTGCATAATTAAGACGGGCGGTAGTAGCTCAGTTGGTACGAGCATTTGTCCACTGATTCGAAGGTTGGGGGTTCAAATCTCGACATGAACTTCATTGGATGAGCGGTCAGATCCACTGACCCACAGGTTGGTGGTGTGATTCCAGCTCCCACAGATGAATGCTGTCATTGTGTCCTTGGGCAAGACACTTAACCCACCTCGCCCCTAGTGTCTGTGTACACTGGTGTATGAGGGGGTGGATCCTTTTTGTAAAAGTGCTGTATAAAAGTGACCATTTACCAATTACCGTAATACATAATTTGAGCGTTCTACCGTCTAGTCCTCGGCTTTATAAAAATATAAAGAGGTTTTAGAGTTATTTTTATTATGTTTATTTTAAGTGAAATATCTGAGCCCAACATTTGTGTTAGCTCCACATTTAACCGCTAAAAAACTTGAGTAAACCGATCAGTGAGAGGAACATGGAGGTTTTCACGCATTTGTCACCGTGATACAGGATTTTTTTGATACAGCTGTTTTTTCTAAAAATAAATGTTAAATATGAAACTTTCTTTGCGAACTCTATTTAACTTAAATGAAGGAGAACTAACGGATAACATTTAATGAAAATAAAGTCAAGCTAACGGCTAACATGACTGATACAAATGTGGCAAATGAATCAAATTGGGGAATGGCACTCTTTCCCCTTGACTCTCTGCTCCCCTGACCCCTGACCCCTGACCTCTGACCTCTGCCCTCTGCCCCTCCTCAGGTGCAGCAGCTCCAGGGCGTCTATAACCTCCAGGACCCTCACTTCTGGACCCTCTGCACAGACGTTTACATCGGCACCATCAAACTCCTGGTGTCTCCAGACGCAGACACCAGATGGATACAGAGCCAAGCGCACAATATTTTCACACAGGTACGACAAACCACACAATAAAAACACAATGGGGGGGTTCTACGTGTGTCCCTATGATGGAATGTTCAGCAGTTACCGTGGTGACGCAGTGCACACTTTAGCAAACACTAGCAAAAAAGTTTTAAGATTGTCTGAAAACGAAAAAGAAGTAAAGACGTACGAAAAGGGATTTAAACATATTTTCAAGAGCCTGTGATCAGTTTTGGTCCGCACAGATTGTGGGAAAATAAAGCTCAGATTAAAGTCTAATTTGAGTAACGGAGCTTCAGACAGAGTAGAGCCTACAGTTAGAATGATCTCTCAGGGGAATGAGGATCAGCTGTAAAGTGTCTTTTTTTTTTTTTTTTTTCCCTGTTTCATTTCTCTGTAATGAAACAAAAACTGGCACAAAGTTCAGCCTCTTCTCTGTCTCCGTCTTAATTTATTTTCTTCATAAAAAACTTTTTTGGTTTGAACCTCGACATCGTTCAGAAAAAAAAAAAAAAAATCACAATATTTGTATTTGTACACCCGGGATTTTTTTTATTCATCATTTTATTTGACCTTTTTTGGGCTCGTTCTTTTCAGACACTTCTGCTCCACATTTTGGTTTAAACTGTTTTGATCATTTGATCTCTTATCGGAAAAATAAACATTTTTGCTTCTCCTAACACAAAATTTGGTCTTTTTATGATACGAAATGGAATTCAAAGGGTTGAAATAATAAAAATCAAAAACGGAATGTAGAGCGGAAGAGTCTGAAAAGAACAAGCCCAAAAAAGGTAAAAGGAAATAATGACTAAAACATTTCCTGGATATGCAAATACTGTGCACATTTTCTGCTCTTAATGATGTGATAATGATCTGAGCTCAATCCTCACCAGATCCTCACCAAATCCTCACCAAATCCTCGCCAAATCTCACACTATTTAACAGAACGTGCACAAAATGATGAAAAGTCCAAAGCTCCAAAACTTCACCAAACTGAGGATTAAAGGAGCGAACTCTCAGACTGAGGCTGCGCCGTTTTTCTGACAAGTTTTACAATATTTACAAAGTGCGATTCTGATCAGACTGAACTTTATAAAAACATCCAAGAGTTTTAGGGCATCTGACACATGGGGAGGGCATCTGACACACGGGGAGGGCATCTGACACACAGGGGAGGGCATCTGACACACACAGGGGAGGGCATCTGACACACACAGGGGAGGGCATCTGACACACACAGGGGGGCATCTGACACACACAGGGGAGGGCATCTGACACACACAGGGGAGGGCATCTGACACACACAGGGGAGGGCATCTGACACACGGGGAGGGCATCTGACACACAGGGGAGGGCATCTGACACACAGGGGAGGGCATCTGGCACACAGGGGAGGGCATCTGGCACACAGGGACATTTCAGAACATGTTTGTAGAGGTTTAAACTACAGGGTTAATAGTGTGAAATTGTGACCTGACTCTAAGGCAATGTAAAAATCCTGGTTTAGTCCTAGTTTAGTCCTGGTTTAGACCTGGTTTAGACCTGGTTTAGACCTGGTTTAGACCTGGGTTAGACCTGGGTTAGACTTGGGTTAGTCTAGATTTAGACCTGGTTTAGACCTTTGTTAGTCCAGATTTAGACCTGGTTTAGACCTTTGTTAGTCCAGATTTAGACCTGGTTTAGACCTGTGTTAGTCCAGATTTAGACCTGGTTTAGACCTGTGTTAGTCCAGATTTAGACCTGGTTTAGACCTGTGTTAGTCCAGATTTAGACCTGGTTTAGACCTGTGTTAGTCCAGATTTAGGATACGGTTAAACTTCACACATTAAAATTGGGAGTAAATCCAAGACCAAACCCGGACTAGACCAGAATTACATCAGGACTAAACTGGGCTAAACCAGGACAAGTGTGAACACAGCGTTGGACCTGGTTTAGACCGAAGTGATTTCAGATTTTACACAGAATAAGACTCCATGGACACACAGGGAGGGCATCTGACACACAGGGAGCTTAGATTTAAACAGTTTATAGGGCCCATATCACACTATTTTCTGATCTGTTCTAATGTCGTTTCCTCGTCACAAACACCTGGAGTTGTGTTTTGTTTCATTCACATGTTTAACACACAGACCTGTAGATTTACACTGAGTTCTTCTCTCAAACTGAAAACACTCTGTTCCACCTTGTGATGTCATCATGTTGTGATACAGGAAGTGCTCCAGTGTGTTTTTAAACTCCACACACCTTCACTAGAATCATTTGGATCATTTCAGTCCTGGAATTGCCGATCTCTACTGAACTAAAGGTAAAAGGAGCTGCTCACTTGAAAACTACCACTTGATGACATCACAAGGTGGAACAGAGCGTTTGGAGCTTTGGAGATGTAGACAGACTAATAATAAAGAGTTCCTCAAACATGTGAATGAAACAAACACAACTCCAGGTCTGTTTTTGAGGAGGAACATTAGAACATGACTTAAAGCTCACAGGACTCGGTTTAGTTTAATTTTGGGCGTTTCAGCTTTGACTGATGTGGAGTTTGGAGGTTGGAGGTTGTAGCGTTGTCGTATTTGGAGCGATGCTTTTAAAATCTCTAATGTGATTATTTCTGCTCCGCTCAATCATCTCTACAGCCCGTCTGGAAAAACCAACTGACCAAATCCATAAACTCTGAGATGGAAACAGGTCCATGGCCAAGTCTGAGGCTTTGTTTATGCTGCAGAGAACGACTTTAAACAAAACCTGTTTAGAATGGGCTTAGTCCTGATACAGTCCTGATTTAGACCTGTTCCAGATCTGCTCCAGTCCTGGTTTAGTCCTGCTTTAGACCTGCTTTAGTCCTGGTTTAGTCCTGGTTTAGTCCTGCTTTAGACATGGTTTAGACATGGTTTAGACCTGCTTTAGTCCTGCTTTAGGCCTGCTTTAGACCTGCTTTAGACCTGCTTTAGACCTGCTTTAGTCCTGCTTTAGACCTGCTTTAGTCCTGCTTTAGTCCTGCTTTAGACCTGCTTTAGTCCTGCTTTAGTCCTGCTTTAGTCCTGCTTTAGACCTGCTTTAGACCTGCTTTAGTCCTGCTTTAGTCCTGCTTTAGTCCTGCTTTAGACCTGCTTTAGACATGGTTTAGACCTGCTTTAGACATGGTTTAGACCTGCTTTAGACCTCTTTATGGCGCTTTCACACCTCTAGTTTGATTATTTGGTCGGCACCAGGCAATAAATTATTTCTTCTGTAGCTCATAGACTTCAGTGTGTTTCGCTTTCACACCTGCAAACCGACTAAAACTGGTCTGATTAACGTTTATCCAAGACTCCTGTGCACAGCGGGTTCGACTGCCCGTGGCTCGGGGACACTGAGGCACGGGCCGGTCCCTATCCCCCCGAGCAGAGGCCGGACTCTGGCAGACACGGTCAAACCCCGCCTAAGAGCCTCCTTGGCCCGCCGCCAGGGTCCCGCCGGCCCGGTGCGCACACAGGGCCACCTGGCTGGTCCTGCCAGGAGCATGTGCTTGTCTCACAGATTCAGCCCTGCAGGTCTAAGTCCACACGGCGGGACGGGGAAACTGCCAACGGCTCATTAAATCAGTTTCGGTTCCTTCAATCGCTCTGCCGTTACTTGGACCACGTTTGGCCACAGTTCGAGGTTCGCCCCACGTCTTCTTCACTCACCACAAACAGGAAATGAAATAATTAGAATCCCCTCCCATGATGCATTTGGAATAGTTGGTTTGGACCTGCTGTCTCTGGTTTGGACCTGAGTTGGCGTTCTAACCAGAGGGACTGCACCAGAGTTTGGCATTTGGTGCCGAGTCAAGTGGACCGAGACCACGTCTTTTTTGAGGTTTCGGTCGTTTGATTTTGTGCAGATCCGAGTGCGACTGAAGCTTTCGCACCAACAAAAACGAATCGAACTAAGAACTTCTGGTTCCAGTGGAACGTTTGGTGCTCACCAACTGCGGTCGGTGTGAAAACACATTTAGTAAAGCTTTAGTCCTGCTTCAGTTCTGCTTTAGTCCTGCTTTAGACCTGCTTTAGTCCTGCTTCAGTCCTGCTTCAGTCCTGCTTTAGTCCTGCTTCAGTTCTGCTTTAGTCCTGCTTCAGTCCTGCTTTAGTCCTGCTTTAGTCCTGCTTCAGTTTTGCTTCAGTTTTGCTTCAGTCCTGCTTCAGTCCTGCTTCAGTCCTGCTTCAGTTCTGCTTCAGTCCTGCTTCAGTTCTGCTTTAGTCCTGCTTCAGTCCTGCTTCAGTTTTGCTTTAGTCCTGCTTCAGTCCTGCTTTAGTCCTGCTTCAGTTCTGCTTCAGTTCTGCTTCAGTTCTGCTTTAGTCCTGCTTTAGTCCTGCTTCAGTTCTGCTTCAGTCCTGCTTTAGTCCTGCTTCAGTTCTGCTTTAGTCCTGCTTCAGACTTGGCCCACTGTAGTGTACTGGAGCCACCATTAAGCCAGATGCCGTGGATGCTTCTTTACAAACTGAAAACACCACAGAGCTCAGCTTCAGACGGAAACAGATGCTCTAAAACATAAACCACTCTTCATTTAGAAGTGAAGCGAGAACAGGTGTTCACAATTATTAGTTATTTTTCAGCACAATATTTGTATTTATTTATAAGGGAAGCCTCTTGAGGTGTAACATCTCGTTTGTGTGGGGGTCCGAAATACATAAACAAAAATAACATTTACAGAAAAACAAAACAAACACAACACACAGACAATACTCACACTACACAGAACACACAATACAGGATCTTGAGATGTACACACACCTCTGAATTTATCCCCACACTGATATTTGTAAATTATTGAGGGAAAAAGCAGCTCTATGTACGTCACATATGTACATAAAACAAAAATGACAAAATAATAAAAGACCAACGCTTTAAACAGTTGGATCGATAGAGGAGGGCGAGTCGTTCTGTTCATTTGGGATTTGAATTTAAATGCGGCAAATTTCTTTTTTCTTTTTTTTAATATTAGGAACATTTAAAAAATAGTTGTTCGGTGTGACGTAATTATATCATCTAAAAGCAATCAAACTGTTTTAACTTTAACATTTAAACACAAATTGTAAAAAGTGCAGCTGTATTCTGGATGTAAGAGAATATTTATGGAAGATCATTTGTATCATCAGATTTTCTCACTTTGAATTTTTTAACATTTAACAATTATTTTTATTCTGAATGGCAATTGATGAAATTTTAATTTTACATTTTCAGTTTTTTAAAATTCAATGATGTACAAAAATATTAAAATATTCAACACAAATATTTTCAAGCCTCAAATTCAACAGTCAAAATTCAGAGTAAAATTCGCAGAAAAGATCCAAGACGCCAAGGCAGAATCAATCGATCCTGTGTGATCCGATCGAACTTAGTAACAAACAGGAAATGGTGCAGTGAAGCGATCTGATTGGTCAGAATTGGCCTCATCAAAACCTCATCTCTTTTATTTAAGTGTAAACCCCGCCCACAGATGAGAACCATTAGGAAACAGCCTCTGTCCTCCTCACTCACACAGGATCGATTGATTCTGCCTTGGATCTTTTTTACACTCTGAATTTTGACTGTTGAATTTGAGGCTTGAAAATATTTGTGCTGAATATTTAAAAGGTGAAATTTTTATTCTGAATTTGAAACATATTGAAAAAGTACACTTCAGAATCTTTTTTGAGAGTTAAAAAATTCAAAGTGAGAAATTCAACAGTGTTTAAAATTCTAAATCTTCCATAAATATGCATATAATGTACGTATAATTCAGAATTCTCTTGGTGAGCTGGAGAGATACTGGTAACTCCTGAGCTCCAACTAAAAATAAGTCGAGAACCCGGACGAGAAACCGGACTAGGCCCCGGACTAGACCAGAAACTGGACTAGACCAGGACTAAATCTGGACTAACCCCCTCTCTCTGTTCCTCTGCAGGTGGGCGTCCGACAGTTGTACGTTCAGATCGACATCGCCGCCATGTGAAGCTCCGCCCCCTTTCTCCCATTGGACCAAAGCCTGACCTTTGACCTCCCTGACCTCGGGCGGGGCCGGACTCTCAGGAGGTCATGTGATCAGGTGGGAGGGGCTTAAACTGTGATGAACTCTGAGGCTCCTCCCACTCTCCCGTTTCTATTCCCGTTTTACGCAGGAACCAAGTCCGGATTTTTAAAGCGGCGTCTGTAGAAAATCAGAAAATGTGAATGGAAGTCGATGAGAAAAAATAATTTTAATTTAGACATAAAGTGTATATTTTTATTTCAGTGTTTCAGTCCCATTATCTTCTTTTTACACCTTTTTTTTTTACTTCTGAAACTTCACAAGCCTCTCAAAAGCGCACACATTCAAGATGTAGTGGAAGTGTCTTGCCCAATGACACAACAGTGCAGTGACCAGAGCTGGAATCAAACACCGACCTTTGAGTTGTGAGAAAATCAAACTATAAAATCAAAGTCAAATACTGAGTTAAATGAAGTGTATTTCAGTGCTGGTTCTTATAAGAGGAGGGTCATATGAGGTTTAGACCTGGTTTAGACCTGGGTTAGATTTGTTTGACCTGGTTTAGACCTGATTTAGACCTGGTTTAGATCTGGGTTAGACCTGCTTTAGATCTGGGTTAGACCTGGTTTAGATCTGGGTTAGACCTGGTTTAGATCTTGTTTAGACCTGGTTTAGATTATTTACAGTAAACCCAAGACTAAATCTGGACCAGGCCAGAACTACATCAGGACTAAACCAGGCCAAGTGCGAACACAGCCTTGGACCTGGTTTAGACCTGGGTTAGTCCGAATGTAGTCCTTGTTTAGACCTGATTTAGTCCAGATTTAGGATACGTTTACACTTCACACATCAAAATTGGGAGAGACTAAACCGAGACTAAACCTGGACTGGACCAGAACTACATCTGGACTAAACCAGGCCAAGTCTGGACACAGCCTTGGACCTGGTTTAGACCTGGGTTAGTTAACCTATGGTTAGTCCAGATATAGTCCTGGTTTAGATCTGGGTTAGTTCAGATTTAGGATACGTTTACACTTTTGCACTTTTTCACATAAAATTGTGAGTAAACCTGAGACTAAACCTGGACTAGACCAGAACTAGATCAGGACTAAACTGGGCTAAACCAAGTGTAAACACAGACCTGGTTTAGACCTGGTTTAGTCCAGATTTAGTCCTAGTTTAGACCTGGGTGGGTCCAGACTTAAGATATGTTTACACTTCACACATAAAAATTGGGATTAAACCCGAGACTGAACCTAGATTAGACCAGGACTACATCAGGACTAAACTGGGTTAAACCAGGACAAGTGTGAACACAGTGTTGGACCTGGTTTAGACCTGGTTTAGTCCAGATATAGTCCTGGTTTAGTCTGAACGGCTCAGTCTTGTTTTACTGATGGTACCAGATCCAGATGAAATTAACACGTTTTTTGTTGTATATTGTTTGTTTTAATTAATTTATATTTTCTTTTATCAGAATGATTGTACGTTTCTCGCCTCGTGCGTTTCTCGCCTCGTGTTCAGTCAATATCAAAAGTATTTAGTTTTTTCAGGTTTCATTTTTCACCAAACCAAACGAGCCGTGAATCGTTCGTGAATCGTCCCTTTGACTTCCATTCACGTTTCTCTTTCATCATCTCAAAGCGACCGTGGGTTTATTTCGATTGTTGGCGTCATCAGAGCGAGACGTGGCTTCCTCTGGACTCTGCCCCCTTCAGCCTGTCCCCGGTGCAGTGCATTCTGGGTAAAAAGTGCCTTGTTTCGTTCAGAGACAATCGAAGTCGCTCGTTTTTATCTGGGACCAATTTTTATTTTATTTTTACTGTGCCAAAACCTTGTGACTAAATGAGCAGGTTTCAGTGTGTTCTGTCCTCACACGGTTATTAAAGACGTCAGAATCTACAGAATCGTGCTTTGGGATTTATTTTTAAATATATTTACAAATTTATAACATGGAACATGTCAAGAAAAGGGTCATTTTACATTAAAGTACACTGCCCCCCCAGTACTGTCAGAGATGATGATCTAAGACTAATAATAATAATAATAATAATAATGCATCAGTTTTATATAGCGCTTTTCAGGACACTCAAAGACGCTTTACAGGGCATTATTCATTCATTCCACACTTGGTGATGGTAAGCTACTACTGTAGCCACAGCTGCCCTGGGGCAGACTGACGGAAGCGAGGCTGCCAATCTGCGCCATCGGCCCCTCCGACCACCACCATCACTCACGCACACACCACTTTCATACTAGGCAATGTGGGTGAAGTGCCTTGCCTAAGAACACAACGACAGTTTTTTTGACTGGCGCCCCACAGTGGCACCTGATTTTCCCAGCGGTCTCCCATCCAAGTACTAACCAGGCCCGGCCTTGCTTAGCTTCTGAGATCTGACGGGATCAGGCTTTGACAAGCCGGTATGGCCACAAGACTGAGACTTACTGACCCAAGAGACGACCGAACCAGGACCGAACCAGGACCGAACCAGGACCGAACCAGGACCGAACCAGAGCCAAACAAGGACCGAACCAGAGCCAAACAAGGACCGAACCAGAGCCAAACAAGGACCGAACCAGAACCAAACAAGGACCGAACCAGAACCAAACAAGGACCGAACCAGGACCGAACCAGAACCGAACCAGAACCAAACCAGAACCGAACCAGAGCCAAACAAGGACCGAACCAGAACCAAACAAGGACCGAACCAGGACCGAACCAGAGCCAAACAAGGACCGAACCAGAGCCAAACAAGGACCGAACCAGAGCCAAACAAGGACCGAACCAGAGCCGAACCAGGACCGAACCAGGACCGAACCAGGACCGAACCAGGACCGAACCAGAGGCAGTTTTGAGAAAAAGAATGTTACCCATTACTAGTTATTTGTTAAACATTGTAATCTCTGACATTGTTGTACAAAAATACAGATTAAATAATTTAATCTGTATTTTTGTTTTATTAGAGACATTTAAACAAAGGTAAATTACACACGAGATAAACTACAGTCACATCAACTATAGAGCTACACTAGAACTGTCCCCCTGTCCCCCTATACACCTGTCCCCTTATATAAAACTGTCCCCTATAGAACTGTCCCCCCTTATATAGAACTGTCCCCCCTTATATAGAACTGTCCCCTTATATAGAACTGTCCCCTTATATAGAACTGTCCCCCCTTATATAGAACTGTCCCCTCTTATATAGAACTGTCCTCTTATATAGAACTGTCCCCTTATATAGAACTGTCCCCTTATATAGAACTGTCCCCCTATACACCTGTCCCCTTATATAGAACTGTCCCCTTATATAGAACTGTCCCCCCTTATATAGAACTGTCCCCTCTTATATAGAACTGTCCCCTTATATAGAACTGTCCCCTTATATAGAACTGTCCCCTTATATAGAACTGTCCCCCTGTAGAACTGTCCCCTTATATAGAACTGTCCCCTCTTGTGTTCTACTACAAAGTTACTTCAAATGTATTTTAATGACACTAAGTTACACAAAAAAACATTATTCTCACTTTAGTTCATTTTTGTTTTAGTCTAAAGACACACTGGTCAGAATACTACAGCCTAAAAGTCACGCGCATCGTTTCCCATGTGGAGTGTCTTGCTCATGGGCTCACAGCAGTAGTGAAAACATTCGTTGTCGGCAGGATTCGAACCTGCGCGGGGAAACCCCAATGGATTTCTAGTCCATCGCCTTAACCACTCGGCCACGACAACAGCTGAGAGACACAGGCTGGAGAACAAGTACAAGTACTACAAGTACTACAAGTACTACAAGTATTACAAGTATTACAAGTACTAATACTACAACTGCTACTGCTACACACTTCAGTGAGGTCCTTAACTATATTTGTTAAAATCAACAGCTCAGTTTTTCCCCCCAAGTTGTTTTTTTTTTTTTTTTTTTTTTTTTTTCAGATTCATTTTTGAAAAAGAAAAAACTTCAGCTGTGAAGCAAAGGTTAAAGGTCAGTAACATATTATAAAAACTTTAATTACACAACCAATGAAAGGGGAAAAGAAAACTTTATTTCAATCTTAGTCTATTTTTGGCTAAAAAGTGACATAATGTGGCTTTAAATACTGTCAGTAAAATGTTTTAAATCGCAGAGGTCCAAAGTTTCTGCTTCTCTCCAGTTACAGTTCAAAGTTCACTGAGAAGAATTACAGTTGAACTATTTCTGTCTCTGATCTCATTTATTTCCCATGTGGAGTGTCTTGCTCATGGGCTCACAGCAGCAGTGAAAACATTCGTTGTCGGCAGGATTCGAACCTGCGCGGGGAAACCCCAATGGATTTCTAGTCCATCGCCTTAACCACTCGGCCACGACAACAGCTGATGTGGGAACTGGAGAGGAGAGAGGGAGGAGAGAGAGGGGAGGGGAGGAAAGAGGAAAGAGGGGGAGGAGAGAGGGAGGGAAGGAAGAGAGAGAGAGAGAGGGAGGGAGGGAAGGAAGAGAGAGAGAGAGGGGAGGAGAGAGAAAGAGGAGAGAGAGAGGGAGGGAAGAGAATGAGAGAGGGGAGGAAGGGGGGGAAGAGAGCAGTGGGGGAGAGAGGATGAGAGAGGAGAGGGGGAGAGTGACAGAAGGAGGGAGGGAGGGGGAATGGAGGAGAGGAGAGATGGAGGGAGGGAGTGTGGGAAATATAAACCTGTTGCTCTGACGTGCCTCGGGTTAAAAGTTTAGACTCAGTTCATTAAAACACAATTCACCTTTTTATATTTAAAATTTTACTAAAAAAGAATCTTTGTCACACGGGCAGATGTGACTCGTGTTGAGGTAATTCCATAACTGTTACCTAGCAACCAAAATGTAAATATGGACTAAAGCTTGTCCAAATTGGACAATAGTTCTGATGAGACTTGTACAAATAAATAACCACACCTTTATTTAAATGAACGTTTAAAGTGTCAGAAAAAGTCCCTCTTAGTGCGTAAATTCTCTGTATTTTGGAGTTTTCCCTTGATGACATAAGCAGAGGGAGGATTGTTGTTACTTCTGATTGGATCAGAGGAAAACAAGTTCAAACTCTGGATCAGGAACGGCGCTGAAATCAGGAAACGAGGCTCGGACACCATCAGCCGAGATGACGGAGCGTTCCTCCTTTCACACACCTGGAACACCCTCCTCCAGAGAGCACCGGGCGACAGGACGAAGTGACAACAGCTGACCACGCCCACAGGAAGTGACAACAGCTGACCACGCCCACAGGAAGTGACAACAGCTGACCACGCCCACAGGAAGTGACAACAGCTGACCACGCCCACAGGAAGTAACAACAGCTGACCACGCACACAGGAAGTAACAACAGCTGACCACGCACACAGGAAGTAACAACAGCTGATGTACGACACGTCACCACCAACACCGGGGACAGTTCTGAAGATGCAGCAGCTGAAACATGTCAACAAGGTAAATAGACTTAAATAGACTTGTATTGTTTTTAATAAAGAACCCAAGAAGTTAAAGTACATAAAAAGACAAAATGAACATGTTTGGTTTAATCTGAGTTTGTTTTAGTGAAATGAGAATTCCTGCCGTACACAAACACTTTTATGCACTTAAATACAAAAGCCTGACGTAGACAGTTTGGACTTTTAAATCTTGAACAGTTCTTAGACATTTCTCGTCTTGTTTATGAGATGAAGGTGGAGCTGTCGGCCATCTTGACCCCGTCCAGCGCCCCCTGCTGGGCGTTCACTTTGAGCATGTCCAACTCCAGGGGGTGGAGCCTCCCGGTCACCACCAGCGAATGGAGCGGCTCCCCCAGGTCACACGACGCCAGGTCACGCAGAGGGGCGGAGCTAATCACCTGGTCGTCCGAGCCGAGTCGAGCCACGCCCACGCAGACCGTGTCCTCCGTCACACCTGCGCAGGTGAGAGGGACAGGTGTGAGACACAAAACCCGCACCTGACATTTTAAAACGTGAAAAACAGAACTAGTTCATCTGTTGTCCAAAGTTCTTCCTCATTTTCCAAACATATTCCAAAAATAAATAAGTTTTGTCGTCGCAGTAAAGTCAAATCTGACCTAGAGAGGCTTCCTTAGTCACAAGTCAGGTCTGTGGAGAGGTGAGCACACACAAAAGGAGAATTATGATCTTAAACATAATCTGAGACCACCTCAGTGGTCCGTGTTCCTCACCCAGCTCCTCCCACTCCTCACCCAGCCCCTCCCCCTCCTCACCCAGCTCCTCCCACTCCTCACCTAGCCCCTCCCCCTCCTCACCTAGCCCCTCTCCCTCCTCACCTAGCCCCTCCCCCTCCTCACCCAGCCCCTCCCCCTCCTCACCCAGCCCCTCCTCACCCAGCCCCAGCCCCTCCCCCTCCTCACCTAGCTCCTCCCCCTCCTCTCGTCTCCTCTGGATGATCTGTAGCAGCTGCTCTGCCGCCTGAGACACCGTCATGAACCGAGGAGGTTCATAGATTTTCCTCCCTCTGAAACAAAACAAAACACAAGTTCAGTCCTGGTTCAGTCCCGGTTCAGTTCTGGTTGTTTCATTGTTTGGCTCCAGTTTAAATGTGGTGGATCTTAGACCTCACTGCGCACGCTCAGAACGACTGTGGTCCCATCACGATGACATCACGATGACATCACAGCCCAAAACCAAACAGAACTAATTCATTTTCCAGCTCGTACCTCATCATGTTCTCGATGGTCTGCTCCTTCACTTTAATGTCTGAAACCACAACAGCATTTACAGTTAATAAAAAACTCCAAAAAAACCCCATATGTCTCCATGGAGATATCAGAGCTTTGCCTGGAATTTTCCAAAGTAAGGCATTAAATCAGACCTACAGTACATCCGGAAAGTATTCACAGTGCTTCATTTCTTCCACATTTTGTCATGTTACAGCCTCATTCCAAATTGTATTAAATTCATCTCTTATCTCAAAATTCTACACACAATACCCCATTATGACAATGTGAAAAAAGTTTGTTTTGACAGTTTTTGAATTTATTAAAAATAGAAAACTAAGAAATCACATTTACATAAGTATTCACAGCCTTTGCCATGAAGCTCAAAATTGAGCACAGGTGCATCCTTTTTCCACTGATCATCCTTGAGATGTTTCTACAGCTTCATTGGAGTCCACCTGCAGTAAATTCAGTTGATTGGACATGATTTGTAAAGGCACACACCGGTCTATATAAGGTCCCACAGTTGACCGTGCATGTCAGAGCACAAACACCAAGCATGAAGTCAAAGGAATTGTCTGTAGACCTGCGAGACAGGATTGTCTTGAGGCACAAATCTGGGGAAAAATTTCTGCTGCTTTGAAGGTCCTAATGAGCACAGTGGCCTCCATTATTCGTAAATGGAAGACGTTTGGAACCACCAGGACTCTTCCTAGAGCTGACCGGCCGTCTAAACTGAGCGATCGGGGGAGAAGGGCCTTAGTCAGGGAGGTGACCAAGAACCCGATGGTCACTCTGTCAGAGCTCCAGCGTTCCTCTGTGGAGAGAGGAGAGCCTTCCAGAAGGACAACCATCTCTGCAGCAATCCACCAATCAGGCCTGTATGGTAGAGTGGCCAGACGAAAGCCACTCCTTAGTAAAAGGAACATGGCAGCCCGTCTGGAATTTGCCAAAAGGCACCTGAATGACTCTCAGACCATGAGAAACAAAATTCTTTGGTCTGATGAGACAAAGATTGAACTCTCTGGTGTGAATGCCAGGCGTCATGTTTGGAGGAGGAGCCAGGCCAATACCATCCCTACAGTGAAGCATGGTGGTGGCAGCATCATGCTATGGGCATGTTTTTCAGCAGCAGGAACTGGCAGACTAGTCAGGATAGAAGGAAATGAATGCAGCAATATACAGAGAGATCCTGGATGAAAACCTGCTCCAGAGCGCTGTTGACCTCAGACTGGGGTGAAGGTTCATTTTTCAGCAGGACAACGACCCGAAGCACACAGCCAAGATCTCAAAGGATTGGCTTCAGAACCACTCTGTGAATGTCCTGGAGTGGCCCAGCCAGAGTCCAGACTTGAATCTGATTGAACATCTCTGGAGAGACCTGAAAATGGCTGTGCACAGACGTCTCCCATCCAACCTGATGGAGCTTGAGAATTACTGCAAAGAAGAATGGGCAAAACTGCCTAAAGATCGGTGTGCCAAGTTTGTGGCATCATATTCAAAAAGACTTGAGGCTGTAATTGCTGCCAAAGGTGGATCAACAAAGTATTAAGCAAAGGCTGTGAATACTTATGTAAATGTGATTTATTAGTTTTCTATTTTTAATAAATTCAAGAAATGTCGAAAAAAAACTTTTTTCACATTGTCATAATGGGGTATTGTGTGTAGAATTTTGAGATAAGAGATGAATTTAATACAATTTGGAATGAGGCTGTAACATGACAAAATGTAGAAAAATGAAGCGCTGTGAATACTTTCCGGATGCACTGTATTCTGCAAGATGGACTTTCCAGAGCTTTAATGATGTTCTAGTCGTTTCTTCTCACTGACGCTCTGGAGTTGTGTTTGAGTCATTTTCAGTTTTTATTTTCAAGACATCATTTTGCTGATCAACTCAGTCTACTAGAAAAGTTACACAGTGCACCTTTAATAAAACTGCATTTAAAATATTTCACTTTGTTTATGGATAAATAAATCACTGTGTTCTGAACGCTACGGCTGAGAGTTTGAAACTCGATTCTCAACACCGATTCTGATTCCACGATGGAAAAAAAAACAAACACTTTCTTTAAACTAAACCAGGACTAAACCGGGACTAAACCGGGACTAAACCGGGACTAAACCGGGACTAAACCAGGACTAAACCAGGACTAAACCGGGACTAGACCGGGACTAGACCAGGACTAGACCAGGACTAGACCAGGACTACACCAGGACTAAACAAAGAGAAAACCAGGACTAAAATCAAAACTAAACCAAGGACTAAAGGCATGATTTAACCAGGTCTAAAGCAGGTCTAAAGCAGGTCTAAAGCAGGTCTAAAGCAGAACTTTTGACAGCCCCAGTCTCCATATTACCACATTTATTTGGTTGTATATTAATTGTGTATTAAAAAATCTCTCTCCAGTCCTTTTTCCCTCAGATCTGTCCTGGTTCTCCCTCTTTGACCCTGATGCCTCGCCGCGGTGCGTTTACAGTCTCCTGCTGCGTCTGTTTTTACAGCGTTCAGACCTCCATCAATCACCTCCTTCCACTTCAACTGAGCCACAATAGACCAGAGACCCAGGGGAGTCCAGACCATAAACCAGGTCCCCAAAGACCCCCGGCCAGACCAGGACTAAAGCAGGGACTAAACCGGGACTGAAGCAGGGACTAAACCGGGACTGAAGCAGGACTAAACCGGGACTGAAGCAGGACTAAACCAGGACTAAAGCAGGGACTAAACCGGGACTGAAGCAGGACTAAACCAGGACTAAAGCAGGGACAAAACCGGGACTGAAGCAGGACTAAACCGGGACTGAAGCAGGACTAAACCAGGACTGAAGCAGGGACTAAACCAGGACTAAAGCAGGGACTAAACCGGGACTGAAGCAGGACTAAACCAGGACTAAAGCAGGGACTAAACCGGGACTGAAGCAGGACTAAACCAGGACTAAAGCAGGGACTAAACCGGGACTGAAGCAGGACTAAACCAGGACTGAAGCAGGACTAAACCAGGACTGAAGCAGGACTAAAGCAGGACTGAAGCAGGACTAAAGCAGGACTAAAGCAGGGACTAAACCTGGACTGAAGCAGGACTAAAGCAGGGACTAAACCTGGACTGAAGCAGGACTAAAGCAGGGACTAAAGCAGGGACTGAAGCAGGACTAAAGCAGGACTAAAGCAGGGACTAAACCAGGACTGAAGCAGGACTAAAGCAGGGACTAAACCGGGACTGAAGCAGGACTAAAGCAGGGCCTAAAGCAGGGATTAAACCAGGACTAAAGCCGGGACTAAAGCCGGGACTAAAGCCGGGACTAAAGCAGGACTAAAGCAGGGACTGAAGCAGGGACTAAAGCAGGGACTAAAGCAGGGACTAAAGCAGGGACTAAAGCAGGACTAAAGCAGGGACTGAACCAGGACTAAAACCAGGACTAAGATCAGGACTAAAACCAGGATTAAAACCAGGTCTAACACAGATCTAAATCAGGACTAAAATGAATAAAAGATCTCACCGTGTTTTGGTCCTGGGGTTCATAATTCTGAATAATCGTAAATATTTGTTAAATTAAAATCGTCACAATCGTCACACTAAAATGTAAAAATATGCTAATGAACTGAAATGAAGCACTTCCTGATATTGTCTGGTCCAAATCAAGTCCATCCCCGGTCCCTGAAGACCCAAACAGGACCGGTCTAATTAGCCCCCCCTCAGGACAAGACCCCCCTTAGTCCTGGTCGGGATCCTGGTCGTGATCCTGAGTCCTCCTTTGGGACTGGCCTCAGCTGTGAGTGTGAAAGCCAAATGAACAAACGGAGCGAGGACCGTGAAGGCATCGTTTGTCAAGTGTCTCTATTAACCTGATGAGGACGAAGATGATGAAGACGTGATGAGGGCGGTGTGTTCAGGGTCTGAGCGCTATGTGGGAGATTACAAGACCTGGTTTAGACCTGGTTCAGGCCTGGTTCAGGCCTGGTTCAGTCCTGGTTCAGTCCTGGTTCAGTCCTGGTTTAGTCCTGGCCATATTAAAGGTGTATGGAAACAGATGGTAGAGAGTTTGCTACCTGCTTGTCTCCATGGAGATTTGATTGCTTTGCCAAGAATGTTCCAAAGTATGGCATTAAACATCTCAGTCTCCATGGAGGCAAGCAGCTGACGCCACTAGGGTAAGTTATAGGTCAGATCTGGGGAGAGGCGACCCCACACGTTTGTTTTTCAGTGTGTTTTTTTTTTTCATTACAGCTGTAAATAAAGATGGATAAGTTTAATGCCAAACTGTGGAACATTCCAGGGAAAGTGTTGATATCTCCATGGAGACAAGCAGGCAGCAGTTACATTTATTTTATACTTTTAATAGAAGGTATTGATGTAGAATTTATATTTTAACCTGTTCTGTTTTACAAAAAGAGGACGAGAGGGCATCTGACACACAGGGAGACAGGAGGACGGGAGGGCATCTGACTCACCCAGCAGGCAGAGCGTGTGCAGACCCATGGCTCTGTTTTTACAGATTTTGTCGAAGTAACTTTCAGGTTTCCACGTCTCGGTCCAAAACACGAACGAGACGGTCTCCCCGAAGTTATACAGCTGAAAGAGACAAGACCTGGTTTAGACCTGGTTTAGACCTGGTTTAGACCTGGTTTAGACCTGGTTTAGACCTGGTTTAGACCTGGTTTAGACCTGGTTTAGACCTGGTTTAGTCCTGCTTTATTTCTGGTTTAGTCCTGGTTTAGACCTGCTTTAGTCCTGCTTTAGTTCTGGTTTAGACCTGGTTTAGTCCTGGTTTAGGTTAGTCCTGGTGAGACCAAAGGTCAGAGGTCAGAGGTGAGGGGTCAGACACATTTATGCAGAGCTAATGGAGAGGAGCACTTGATGATGTCATAGATTCAAACGGAGGGCAGGGCTTACGTCGCTATGGGAGATTCAACATTTTGGAAAGAAATCTCCCAAATTAAAGCTGCATTGTGTAACTTTTTCCAGCTGGAGCGTCGCCACTTGCTTTTCTCCAGCATTAAACTTTTCTGTCTTCATGGAGACCGAACCGGACCAAGTTACAGGTCAGATCTGTGGAGAGGCGCCTCTTTTTCTCGGTATTTCTGAGCTCTAAAACCAGCTGTAATTGAATAAACTTAAGGCAGAGCTGTTTAAAGCCACACTGTGGAACATTCTTTGTCATTTCTCCTGGACATGTTTAAAAAATGAACTCTGAACAGAAGAAAAAAATATATCTGTAATTCGTTGATTGTTTTGGGGGAGGGGCGTCGACCGGAGAAGTGCATTCTGGTCTTAAAGCTCCCAGTGGGGTCTCATTTGCATGCCCCTCCCCCTCATTAGCATATTAACTGCATCTCTGTGTGTGTGTATGTTAATGAGCTGAGGACGGTGCGTCGTGATTGGCCGGTTGTGACACAGTGTTATTGATGTTGTGAGGCGGTGGTGCGTTCACTGTCCCTCTGTTAAATCCAGCGTCCCCAAAGCAGATGGACTCCAGCCCCGAGTCACAGGGTTTAACATAATCACTGTTCAGTCAATGTGCCCCAGCTAATGATGCTAATGACGCTAACTACCTCCTCTGACCCTCTGATCCTCTGTTCCTCTGACTCCTCCGCTGTTCCTCCGACCCTCTGACTCCCTCCTCTGACCCTCTGCTCCATCTCCCCAAAGTTATACAGCTGAGAGAGAAGGTTTAGTCCTGGTTCAGTTCTGGTTTAGTCCTGGTTTAGTCCTGGTTTAGTCCTGGTTTAGTCCTGGTTCAGTCCTGGTCCAGTCCTGGTTCAGTCCTGGTTCAGTCCTGGTCCAGTCCTGGTCCAGTCCTGGTTCAGTCCTGGTTCAGTCCTGGTCTAGTCCTGGTTCAGTCCTGGTTCAGTCCTGGTACAGTCCTGGTACAGTCCTGGTACAGTCCTGGTACAGTTCTGCTTCAGTCCTGGTTCATCTGACCCTCTCCTCTGCCCCTGCCTGCCCTGTTGCCCCTGTCGGCCCTGTCTGTCACCTGTAGTCCGCAGGAGCTGATGGCGTTCATGATGGAGGCGTTGTGAATGACTTTGTACGGTATCCCAGCATGCACTGCTCTCAGCACCAGGTCACTGTGGGTCGTCGCTCTACAAAAACAAAACAAAACACATAAATAAATAATATTTTCAAACGGAGGCATTTTTCACAGGTGTCTCCAGGTGTCTCCAGGTGTCTCCAGGTGTCTCCAGGTGTCTCCAGAGAGAGGGGGATAGTGGGTGCAGGAAAAAGGAGAGAGAACAGAAGTGATACACAGAGGGAAAAGACAGGATGAGGAAGAGAGATGAAGAGTGCTGGAAAAGGGGGGGTCAGAGAGAGGAGAGAAAAGTGAGAGAAAGTCAGAGAAAGAGAGAGAGGAGGAGTGATGGAAGGGAGAGCAGAGAAGAGAGAAAGAATGAAAGAAAGATGAAAGAAGTGAAAGCAGGAGAACGAAAAGAGGAGAGAGGGAGTGATGGATCGGCGGGTGAAAGGAGAGTGAACGACTTGAGAAGAAAGGAAAGTGAGAGAGACAAAATGGAGAGAATGAAAGGAGGTACTGAGAGCACAGTGAAGAGATGAAGACTGTGATTGTCCAGGCAGAAGAGGTCAGAGTCTCCTGAGGTCAAAGGTCAAAGGTCAAGAAGGAGCCGAGAAAACCAAAACCACAAAGCTGCTGCGGTCGGGGAGTCTTTAGGATTTTTCCAGGATTTTTCCAGGATTCATTTATTTCAAACCTGTTCTGTGATTTTACTCCAGAAACTTCCACCAGAAAACGACAGAAAAACCCGTCGCTGTCATCACTACGTCCAGTTTTCAACCGCACGTCTCAACCAAAAAGACAAAAGTATTTTCTAAAAACATATTTTTTTTAGAAGCCTCAAGTCTTCTCAAGTCACAGGCCTAAAGTCCGAGTCAAGCCCCAAGTCATTGACCTTCAAGTCCAAGTCTAAGGCTGTGTCCCATTTCTCTGTCTTACCCCTTCCCCTTTATCTACGTCTTTGTCTTGCCCCTCGATATCGAGCTGTGAGGGCTCAGGGTACGAATGTTCCCCTAAGAAATGGGACTCCACTCGATTACCGTTTGCTTCTGTTAAGCAAACTGACTTCACACTGATTTCACCTAAAAAGTGCCACGTCAAGGATTATCGGGTACCTCAGCTCGACAAAAAACGAGCGTGTTTATACATGAAAGTTCGATGAAAACGATAACGTCGCCTAAACAGACATGACTACAATTATATTTACAACTGCTGAAAATACTTACATTTATGAGACTCCTTGGCTGGTCGATGTGACGCTCCATCCTGATCCCAACACCTGCCTGAGCTTGTAGGCCGACCCCTTCGTTTCAAGTCTGGTCGAGAGCTTACTTCGTTTCAAGGGGTATGTAGCCCTAGATCATGGCCCTAGCCCGTGATCAAAATTAGAATCAAGACGCCCCTTGCCCTCACATGAACGCACAAAACCAAGGGGTAGGGGTAAGACAAAGGGGTAAGACAGAGGAATGGGACACAGCCTTAGTCCTTTTTATCAAGTCTCAAGTTCTAAAAATAGCGACTCAAGTCTGACTCGAGTCCAAGTCACGACTTGTAAGTCCCACCTCTGTTCAGATCTAACCCCGAGCATATTTATTATGGATGTGATTTCGTGATTATTCTGCTCTGATTTCAGTTCAAACTCACCCAAAAGGATCTCCCACCACCAGGAACCCCACGTCTGTTGTGTCTGCGTCCTTCAGGATCTCCTCTGACCCCTGCTCCACCAGGTCCCTGTCCGCCAGGATCAGCTCTTTACCGTAAAACTCCTCCTGAACGAGCACGCACAAATGAAACAGTGTCATCGACAGAACGCACCATCAGCTCTGTACCGTAAAACTCTGAACCTGAACGAGAACAGATACAAAACGTCATCTCCAACAGTTCAGTCAATGTTCTTTCCTGAAAACTCCTGAAAGCTCAAACGGTGACGTGTCCTCAGACTCCGTCCAGTTTACCAAAAGCGGAATCAGAAAATGTTCATTGATCAACATTAAACTCCTGAACAGCACAGACAATAAACTATGTCATCACAGGGTCCCTCACGATCCGATATGATACTCGATACACGGCTCACTGTACGACATTATCACGATATGGAGATACCTGTGATTTACTGTTGTTGTTAAGCAACAATATTCTTTTATTTAACTAATTCGAATTACAATGAAAAACATCATTTTGATCATCCAAACAGTGAAAGTGTCAAGTGTGTCGCATAAACACGTTTGTTCCACTAAATCAGCAACAAAACTAAAGTGCAGTTAGAGATGCACCGATCCAGATTTTTTTGTTCGATACCGATCTCGATATTATGACTTTAAGTATCTGCCAACACTCGATATCAACCAACACCAGAGAGACTGAAAACAGAATTTATTTCATTTAAACACAAATAAAATAAGACAAAACTGATCCAAATGTAGCTTGCCGATATATCGATACTGTATCACCAAATTTAGTCTCACGATATATCGATATTTTTGCACAATCCTAACGTTGATTTCTGTTGTTGATTAAATGAGGAGAATCTGATCTTGTTTCAAACTGTTTAGTTCTAGTTTACGTTTAGTCCGGGGTAAAAGTGGATTTCTTGGAGATGAACCAGGCTAAGTTACAGGTCAGGTTTATGGAGAGGCGAGTTTTCAAGGCACTACAAACATCTGTAATAAACATCTGTAATAAACTGATGACAGATAGGAAAGTTTAATGCCATACTGTGGAACATTCCAGGCCAAACAACAACATCTCCATAGAGATGGCGGATCCTCACCAGAAAAGTTACAGTCCACCTGTCCAAGAAAAGACAGTACAGACAGTCCTGGTTTAGTTCTGTTTGGTACATGTTGGTTCAGTCCTGGTTTGGTCCCGGTTCAGTCCCGGTCCAGTCCCGGTCTCGGCTCTTTTGTCTCTCACCAGTTTGTCTTTGCCCACGGTCAGGATGGAGGTGTAGGCCTCCAGATAAACTCGGGAACAGCGCTTCACCGCGGCCAGACCCTTCACCGTGATGTCCTGGGCGTCCCCGAGTCCCAGACCGATCAGGTATAGCACCATGGCGGGGAGAGGAGAGGGGAGAGCCGGGGAAGAGGAGCCAGGAGAGCCGGTGTGGAGCGGAGGAGAGCCGGGGAGAGGAGAACCGGTGTGGAGCGGAGGAGAGGCCGGGAGAGAGCGGAGGAGAGCCGGTGTGGAGCGGAGGAGAGGCCGGGAGAGAGACGAGGAGAGCCGGTGTGGAGCGGAGGAGAGGCCGGGAGAGAGACGAGGAGAGCCGGAGAAGAGCGGCCTGGCACGGAGACCCACGGAGACGCACGGTAAATGTGAAATAAAACGGGTTAAATTATAATAAAAACAGATTTCCTCGAGTTTGTTGAGCGAAAGTTGTTTTCACGTGTAGCTCCCAGTGCAGAACGGAATACGGCTGTCGTGAAGTGTTTATCTTTGCGACAGAAAGGATCGAGGTACGTCAGGTAATGGAGCCACGTTTAAAATAAGTGAAATTTAATATTTATCCATCTAATTACAGAAATGCTTTTAAGGCATACAGTTTAAGTGCTAAATAAACGAAACATGTATTTGTCTTATACAATTCGGCTTTGATAATAAAGTTATAATAAAAAGTTATATTATTTTATTAGATGTGTAAACAAAAAATTCTGCAAGTTCTACATTTAAACAGCCATTTTCAAATATAAGAGATTGCGAAATGTTTCTTAATTGAATTTGTTCGTTTGAATGAATTAGGTTCAAAATTTGTGGATTTTCTTTTTTGGAAATTTCACATGAAAATAATATAATCATTCACAATAACTGATTTATAATTGTAATTAAACTGTGGAATTAAATTGTGGAATTAAACACGAAATCCACTTTTTCACTATACTGTGCAGTAAAGACAAAATTTTCACAAAACGAGATGAGACACGAGATTGAGTCCACGAGAACGAGACAAGACGAGATTTTAACATAATTCCTAATATATTTATATATAGGACATCAATGCTATCACGGACTGTATTACGGACTACATTAACTTCTGTTTTGAAAACACTGTACCCTCTCTGACGGTGCGGTGTTTTCCAAACAACAAGCCGTGGATTAACTCGGACATCAAAGCTCTGCTGAAGGAGAAGAAGAGAGCTTTCAGGTCCGGGAACAAAGAGGAGCTGAAGACTGTACAGAGGAAGCTGAGGAAGAAGATCAGACAGGCTTAGGCCAACTTCAGGAGGAAGATGGAACAGCAGCTGCAGCAGCGGAATGTCAGGGAGGTGTGGAGAAGTATGAAGAGTGTTTCTGGCTTCAGTCCTCCGCCCGTCCAGACAAAGGGAGACCTACAGTGGGTGAACAATCTGAATTCTCACTTCCTTAGGTTTGATCAATCACCCACCCCTCCCCCCGCACCGCTGCATGGGCTCACCTTGTCTCCTGCACAAAGGCCCAGACTGCCACCTCCTCACGGCTCAGCCCCCAGCCCCCGAATCCACATCAAGAACTCAGCCAGACCTCCAGCACACACCCCTGCTCTTTGTCTGTCACAACAGCTCAGGTTAGGAGAGAACTGAGCCGGATAAGGAGTAGGAAAGCTGCTGGACCAGACGGGATCAGCCCCAGGCTCCTTAAGTCCTGTGCAGATGAGCTGTGTGGAGTTATGGAGCATGTCTTCAACCTGAGCCTGAAGCTGAAGGTGGTGCCACAGCTCTGGAAGACCTCCTGTGTGGTACCTGTGCCCAAGACACCGCACGCCAAGGACCTCAACAGCTTCAGGCCAGTGGCTCTCACGTCTCATCTGATGAAGACTCTGGAGAGGCTCGTCCTGGGTCACCTCCACTCTACGGTGAGCTCAGCGATGGACCCGCTGCAGTTTGCGTATCGGCCCGGCATCGGAGTGGAGGACGCCATCATCTCTCTGATGCACCGCTCACTGTCCCACCTGGAGAGGCCCGGCAGCACTGTGAGAATCTTGTTTTTTGACTTCTCCAGTGCTTTCAACACCGTCCAGCCGCTGCTCCTGAGGGACAAGCTGGAGTGGGCAGGAGTGGACTGTGACCTGGCTGAGTGGATCCTGGACTACCTCACAAACCGGCCCCAGTTTGTGAGAGCCCAGGACTGTGTGTCTGACCTCATGACCTGCAGTGTGGGGGCGCCCCAGGGCACTGTCCTCGCGCCCTTCCTCTTCACCCTCTATACTGCAGACTTCAGACACAACACGGACAGCTGCGTCCTGCAGAAGTTCTCCGATGACTCCGCCATCATCGGTCTCATCACGGACGATGACGACGCGGAGTACAGAGGACTAACGCAGGACTTTGTGGACTGGTGTCACCGGAACCACCTTCTCATCAACGCGGGGAAGACCAAGGAGATGGTGGTGGACTTCCGCAGACGCCACTCTACTGCCCCCCCACCAGTGAACATCCAGGGAAGAGACATTGAGAGAGTGGACTCTTACAAGTACCTGGGTGTGCATCTGAACTGGACTGGACTCATAACACAGATGCACTGTACAGGAAGGGCCAGAGTCGGCTCTATCTCCTGAGGAGACTGCGGTCCTTTGGAGTGAGAGGGCCACTCCTGAGGACCTTCTATGACTCTGTGGTGGCATCAGCCATCCTGTACGGCATCACAGAGAGGGAGAGGAAGAAACTGGACAAGATCATCAAGAAGTCCAGCTCAGTCCTGGGCTGTCCTCTGGACTCGGTGCAGCAGGTGGGGGACAAGAGGGTCCTGGCTAAGGTCATCTCTATGCTGGACCATGAGTGTCACCCCCTGCAGGACGCCCTGTCTGCTCTGGAGAGCAGCATCAGTGACAGACTGATTCACCCTCGCTGTGTTAAGGAGAGATAATAATAATAATAATAATAATGATACATAATATTTATATAGCGCTTTTCAAGATACCCAAAGACGCTTAACAAAATAGCAAATAAAATAGACAAACAGACAGTAATAGAAGTAGGCTAATTGTAAACAGTTTTGAAGAGGTGGGTCTTGAGGGATGCTTTGAAAATAGTAAGTGTTGAGGAGTCTCTGGTGGGTTTGGGGAGGGAGTTCCAGAGGGTGGGGCCAGCTATGGAGAAGGCCCTGTCTCCCCAGGTCTTGTGTTTGGTTTGGGTGGGGGGAGACAGGAGGTTGGCATCAGCCGATCTGAGGGAGCGGGTGGGGGCGTGGTGGTGGAGGAGCTCGGTGAGGTAGGTGGGGGCCAGGTTATGGAGGGACTTGTAGACAATGGTGAGGATTTTGAACTGGATACGCTGGGGGATGGGAAGCCAGTGGAGATCTCTAAGGATGGGGGTGATGTGTTCATGGGAGCGGGTGTGGGTGAGAAGACGGGCAGCAGAGTTCTGGATGTACTGGAGTCTATTGAGGAGTTTGGAAGGTGAACCATAGAGCAGGCTATTGCAGTAGTTGAGGCGGGATGTGATGAATGCGTGGATGAGTGTTTCAGCAGAGGGAAAGGAGAGGGATGAACGGATTCGGGCGATGTTTCTGAGGTGGTAAAAGGCTGTCTTAGTGATGTGTTTTATGTGGTGTTCGTATGAGAGTGTCTGATCAAAGATAATGCCAGGATTGCGGAGGTGGGGGGATGTGGAAACAGTTGAGCCATCTATGGAGAGGGTGAAGTTATTGCTGGTTTTGAGTAATGTTTTGGGACCAATGATGATGATTTCAGTTTTGTGGGAGTTGAGTTGGAGAAAGTTGTGCTGTAACCAGGTTTTGATTTCGGAGATGCAGGCGGTAAGGGTGGAGTGAGTAACAGGAGTGATAGATTTCGCAGGTCTTTCCTTCCTGCTGCTGTCAGACTGTATAATGAACAATGCTAGTCAGGTGTCATCTCCATAGCAACCATGTGTCATCTCCATAGTAATAATAACAATGTGCAATATTATTTAAAGTCACTTTACCTGCTACTTATTTATTTACCCACCACTGTCCATCACTGCACTGTACACAATCATCTCTGAATCAAAAACACTTATTGTGCAATGTTCCTGTGCCTTTTAGCTTAGCTTACAGTGTTGTGTTTTTTTAGTTGATTGTAAATACTTATTATTATTTATCTTGATTTTGATGCATGCTCTTATTTTCCTACTGTTTCTGTAACTTGCATTGTGACACTGCAATTTCCCCATTGTGGGACAAATAAAGGATTATCTTATCTTATATACATTTCATGGTTCAGTTTCCGATTTTGGCCTCACGATTTTGTTATTTATTTCATTTCATAGTTTTGTTTCCGTTCTAGTCCTGCTTTTTGGAACTCACCAACATGTCACCGTCACACTTTTTTGTCCAATCTAAAAATTCTCGAGATATTTTTTTTTTTTTTAATGTCTGTGCACGATCTTGCAGCAATTTTGGTTTCTTGTACCAACCCCGCCGCGCATATCATGTTTTAGCAGCATTATCTCCTGTTCCTGGTCATTCGTCTTTCTTCCCTTGATCCTTGTGGATAAATTCTACATGAAGAATGTTTATCCTTTGTGGACCTTGTTGGTTGAAGATTTGGTGATGGTGCAGATTTATGAAGCTGGAGGAGAAAACGCGTTGTTGTTGTTGTTGTGTTGTTGTTGTCGTTGTTGTCGTTGTCGCTGTCGCTGTTGTTGTTGTTGTTGTCGTTGTTGTCGTTGTCGCTGTTGTTGTTGTTGTTGTTATTGTTGTTGTTGTTGTGTTGTTGTCATTGTTGTTGTTGTTTTGGTTTAGTTTTTCTGTCGTGTGTTTGATGTTGGAGATGAAACTTTAATGAGTCGATTCCAGAGAAGCGGGAAACTCGCCGATCGATTGAGTTAAGGACAGAGCTGTAAACATATTAGAGCTGCTTTAATATTTCAACAGGAAGTCATTAGATTACAGTGTTTTTCTCTGTGTCAGATGCCCTCCCAGACATTCTGGTGTGTCAGATGCCCTCCCAGATGTAGTGTTGTGGTTGCAGAATAGAGCTCGTCACTAATTTAACTAAATAAAGTGTTGTTTTTATTCATTTTTTACCGTTTTTGTCAGTTTCCCTTTTAAATAATTTCCCTTGTGGATCAATAAAGTTTGTCTAAGTCTAAGTTTCAGTGACAGGAGCGCTGTGCTCTGTCATGTCCACGAGGGGGCGCTGTCTTTGGCCCCCGAACCAGCCCCTCTTCACTTCAACAGAGGCTTTTGTGAAAAATAAAAAACAAACCAGCAGATTCCACATGACTCTGTGTCTGTGAAAAACCACCACAAAAACACTGTCCCACCTCGTGACATCATCAGGTGGTCCCCAAAAAGCTCAAATCTGTAACTTTCTGATTTTAGTCCCTCATCCCCCTCTCCCCTTCCTCACCCCCAACTCTAATCCCTTCTTTCTCTCTCTCTCTCTGTCTCTCTCTCGTTTCTATCTCTCCTCTTTTCACACATCTTATCATTTTGTTTCCTCTCTTTCCTCTTTTCTCGTCTCTCCTTCTATCTTCTCTTGAGCTCTATCTCTCCTCCATCACCCCTGCCCCATCCTCATCACCACCCTCCCTCTCTCTCTGTTTGCCTGTATCTCTCCATCTCTCACTCACTCTCCCCTCTCTTTACCCTCCTCCTTTTCCTCTCTCTCTCTCTCTTTGTGTTACCCCTCCCTCTCTTTATCCTTCTCTTCCCCTCTCTCTCCTCTCTCCTCTCTTCTTTCTCTCTCTCTCTCTCTCTGAATAGGATGTTGCACTGTTGAATACAGATTTAATGATCAGATTCTCTGGCTGTTGCTAACCCTCGACCCCCTCCTCCTCTCTCTCTCTTCTCTCCTTATCGTTGTTCTTATTTCTCTCCCCCCTCTCCTCTCCTCTCCTCTCTCTCATTCTTTCTCTGCTCTGGGTTTTCTCTCTCCTTTCTCTGCCTGCCTCACTCTTCTCTCTCTCTCTGTCTCCTCTCTTTTGCCGCCTAACCTCCCTCCTCCTCTCCTTGTCTTCTCTCTCTTCTCACCCCCTCTCCCTCCTCTTTTCTCTCCTCCTCTCTCCATCTCTCCCTTCTCTTTTCTTCTCCTCTCTCTCCTCTCTCTCTTCCTCTCTCTCTATTGTCTTCTTTCTCTCCTCTCACCCCCTCTCTCTCCCCTCTTTTTCTTTTTCAGTCCTCCTTTCTCTCCTCCTCTCTCTCCTCCTCCTCTCCTCCCCTCTTCCTCTCCTCTTCTCCTCCCCCTCTCCTCCTCCTCTCCTCTCTCTCCTCCTCTCCTCCCTCTCCTCTCTTCCTCTCCTCCCCTCTCCTCCTCTCCTCCTCCTCTCATCCTCTCTCTCCTTCTCTCCTCTCTCCTCCTCTCCTCCCTCCTCTCCCTCCCTCTCTTCCGCTCCCCCCTCCTCTCCTCTCTCCTCCTCCTCTCCTCTCCTCCTCCTCTCTCCTCCTCCTCTCCTTCCTCTCCTCCTCTCCTCCTCTCCTCTCCTCCTCTCCTCCTCCTCTCCTGGTTGAGTGGAGTGACATTCAGAGGAGAGCTGGAGAGCGATTCTGTTCTTTTGTTTTCTTCTTCAGCTTCATTCATCCAAAGAATCGGCTCCTCAACACTTTAACTGTTTCACTTGCAACTTCAGGATCCTCTGCTCCTCCTCTGCCCTTCTGTGCCCTTCCTCCTCTGCCCCTCTCCTCCTCTGCTCTTCCTCATCTGCTTTTTCTCCTCTGCTCTCTACTCCTCCTCTGCATCCCCTCTGCCCCTACTCTGTTCCTCTTCTGTCTCCTCTCTGGTCTTCCTCTGCTATGCTCTGGTCCTCCTCTCTTCCTCTGCTCTTCTTCTCCTCCTCTGACCCTCTTCCTCTGCTCTTCTGCTCCTCCTCCTCTCTTCCTCTCCTCCTCCTCTCCTCCTCTCCTCCTCCTCTCCTCCTCCTCTCCTCTGACCCTCTCCTCTGCTCTTCTCCTCTCCTCCCCTCGCTCTCTGACCCTCTCCTCTGCTCTTCTCCTCTCCTCCCCTCCTCTCCTCCTCTCCTCCTCTCCTCTGACCCTCTCCTCTTCTCCTCCTCTCCTCCTCTGACCCTCTCCTCTGCTCTTCTCCTCTCCTCCCCTCCTCTCCTCCTCTCCTCCTCTCCTCTGACCCTCTCTCCTCTCCTCCTCCTCTCCTCCTCTGACCCCTCTCCTCTGTTCTTCTGCTCCTCTGTGGTCTTCCTCTGCTCCTCTCTGGTCTTTGTCTTCTCCTCTGCTCTTTCTTTTCCTCCTCTGACCTTCCCCGTTCTTCTTCTGACCTCTAAACATGTCGACCAAATTTGGGTGTGTGGGTCGGAGACGTGGGGCGGAGTCAGGGGGGTCAGGAGTGGGCGGGGTCAGGGGGTCATTGATAAAACCTTTTCCTTGAGGTGGTCCTTAAACGATCAATACTGAACAATACGAGAGGCTCTGGGGGAGGACCAGGCTTTGGTCCTGGTTTAGTTCTGGTTTAGTCCTGGTTTAATCCTGGTTTAGTCCTGGTTTAGTCCTGGTTTAGTCCTGGTCTTTCTTGGAGCCTCTCAGACTTGTGGAATGTGCTTCTTTGTGATCGGAGCTTTTCAACGAGAACTGCGAAATTCTCAGAAAAGAAAAACAACAAACAACAAACCCACAACTCAGACTCTGAGGCCAAACCAGACCAAACCAGACCAAACCAGAACAGAACAGACCAGACCAGACCAAACCAAACCAGACCAAACAAAACCAGACCAGAACAAAACCAGACCAAACCAAACCAGACCAGACCAGACCAAACCAGACCAGAACAGACCAATCCAGACCAAACCAAACCAAACCAGACCAAACAAAACCAGACCAGAACAAAACCAGACCAAACCAAACCAGACCAAACCAGACCAGACCAGACCAAAACAGACCAGACCAGAACAGACCAAAACAGACCAAACCAGACCAAACCAAACCAGAACAGACCAGACCAGACCAAACCAGACCAAACAAAACCAGACCAGAACAGAACAGACCAAACCAGACCAGAACAGACCAAACCAGACCAAACAAAACCAGACCAGAACAGACCAAACCAGACCAGAACAGAACAGAACAGAACAGAACAGAACAGACCAAACCAGACCAGACCAGAACAGACCAAACCAGACCAAACAAAACCAGACCAGAACAGACCAAACCAGACCAAACCAAACCAGACCAGACCAGACCAAACTGAAACTAGTGTCGAAACCAGAGCCTCATTTTCCACAGATTTACAGAGCAGAACCTGAATGTGTTTAGAACAAACTGGAACTGGACCAGAACAAGTGTAAGAGCAAAGAGACTAGAATACACCCATGGACCTGGTTTAGACCTGGTTTAGACCTGGTTTAGACCTGGTTTAGACCTGGTTTAGTCCTGGTTTAGACTTGGTTTAGATCTCTTTTAGTCCTGGTTTAGTCCTGGATGGAGAGAATCATAGAGGAGCAGAGAGAGGGAGAGAGAAGAATTGGAGAGAGAGAGAGAACAAGAGAGAAGAAATAGCACTGAGAGAAAGAAAGAAGAGAGAGAGAGAAAGAGAGAGAAGGGTAGAGAGAGAGACAAACAAGAGAGAGGGAGGCAGAGAGGGAGAGAGAGAGAGAGGATGGACACAGATGGAGAGAGAGAGAGAGAGAGGATGGACACAGATGGAGGAGAGAGAGAGAGAGAGGGATTTCAGAAGATGAGGGGGCATCTCCAATTACTGCACAAAGCGTCCTCATTCAGAGTCTGAATAATGAGACAAACCCCCTCTGCCCCCCTCACTGTACCCCAAATGTACCCGGCCCCCCCCCCTCCCCGGAGCCCCTTGACCCCCCCCTCCTCTCTTCCCCCTCTCTCTCCTCTCTCTCTCTCTGTCTCTCTACAGTGGAGTATCACAGGACTCATTCTGTGGCATTTTTAAAACCAAAACTCTACAAAATCCACAAATGTTTAGTCCTGATTTAGACTTGGTTAAGACCTGGTTTAGTTCTGGTTTAGTTCTGGTTCAGATCTGGTTTAGTCCAGGATTGGATTGTTTTAGACCTGTTTAGTCCTATAAGTGACTATTTCTCCATCCACACCACAGCACCTGGGAAGGCATCTGACACACAGGGGTAGAGGAGGATGGGAGGGCATCTGACACACAGGGGTAGAGGAGGATGGGAGGGCATCTGGCACACAGGGGTAGAGGAGGGTGGGAGGGCATCTGACACACAGGGGTAGAGGAGGATGGGAGGGCATCTGACACACAGGCCCTTGTCTCCACATTAAAATTACATGAGCAGAAATAAACACATTTAATATTCTTCCTGGAATCATTAAATCCTCATCGACTTCAGGCCCGAGTCCAACGACATCACTGATTTATGTTTGTGTTAGACCAGGTTTAGACCTGGTTTAGTCTTGGTTTAGTCCAGGTTTAGACCTAGTTTAGTCCTGGTTTAGAACTAGTTTAGACCTGATTTAAGTCTTGTTCTCTTCTGGTTTTCAATAACAATCTAAACCAGAACTAAACATGTCTAAACCAGGACCAATCCAGGACTAAACCAGGACTAAACCAGGACTAAACCAGGACTAAACCAGGACTAAATGTGGTGCTGTCAGTTGCCATACAGACGGTCTTCAGGCGTTTGAAGCTCTTACTGTTGTTGTGCTTTAGAGCAAGACACTTCAGTCCCTTTGTCTTCTGGGAATGTTGCCACATGGAGAGACTCTGAAGAAGAAGGGAGGACACGGAGGGAAAGAACAGAGGAGGGGAGGAGGGGGGCATTAGGAAAGAGAGAAAGAGGCGAAGGAGAGAATAAAATGAGAGAGAGAGTGATGTGTTATGTGAGGAGGGATGGAGAGAAAGAACTGACGGAGAAAAGGAGTGAAAAGAGGTTGATGGGGGTTAGAGAGAGAGGAGAGAAAAAGAGAGGGAGAAAGAGTGAGAGATATAGGGGCCAGGAGAGAGAGAAAGAGAGAGTTAGGAGAGAGAGAGTTATGAGAGAGAGAGAGAAACAGAGAGAGAGAGAGTTAAGAAAAAAGAGAGAGAGTTAGGAGAGAGAGCGTAAGGAGATAGAGTTAGGAGAGAGATAGAGTTAGGAGAGAGAGAGAGTTAGGAAAGAGAGAGAGAGAGAAACAGAGAGAGAGAGTTAAGAGAAAAAGAGAGAGAGTTAGGAGAGAGAGAGAGTTAAGAGAAAAAGAGAGAGAGTTAGGAGATGGAGTTAGGAGAGAGAGAGAGTTAGGAGAGAGAGAGACAGAGAGAGAGTTTGGAGAGAGAGAGAGAAAGAAAGAGAGGGAGAGAGAGTTGGGAGAGAGGAAAGAGAGAGGGGTTAATATTGAAGAGAGAGAGAAAGCAAGAAAGAGAGAGGAGAGAGAGGGATAGCGCTGATGAGAGAGGGACTTTGTTTAAGAGGTGGAGAGAGAAGATGAAGGGAGAAGAGACATGGAAAGAGGGATAGTGAGAGAGAGGGAAAGCTGAAGAGGTGGAGAGAGAGGAGAGAGCGAGGAGAGAGGGAGGAGAGAGGGAGAGGAGGTTAGGAGAGGGGGATAGGCTTAGACGGAGGGAGAGAAAGAGGGAGAGAGTTGAACAAAAGTCTTTTTCCTTTGGGCTTTGAGTCGCATAGCTGAGCGTCTCCATGACGACCACACAGAGAAACAGGAACACAAGCATCTGAAAAGACCAGACCAGAACCAGGACTAAACCAGGACTAAACCAGGACTAAACCAGACCAGAACCAGGTCTAAACCAGGACCAAACCAGGTCTAAGCCAGGTCTAAACCAGGACTAAACCAGGTCTAAACCAGGTCTAAACCAGGACTAAACCAGGACTAAACCAGGTCTAAACCAGGTCTGAATCAGGTCTAAACCAGGACTAAGCCCTTATAAGTCCACAGTCTCATACGTCAGTCATGTTTAGTTTAAAAATATTTGTGAATCGTGAAGAATGTGACCAACAGGAAGTGGTTTCTCTCTTTTCCTCTTCACTTCCTGTTTCTCTGCTGTTGTTCAACGACAAGGCACCAAGCCAAGTTTACACTGTTTATTATTCTGTCTGGACCAGGTTTAGTCCAGGTTTAGTCCAGGTTTAGTCCAGGTTTAGTCCTGGTTTAATCTCGGTGTAGTCTTTGTTTAGTCTTGGTTACATCCTGGTTTAGACCTGGTTTAGACCTGGTTTAGACCCAGTTTAGACCTGGTTTAGTCTTGGTCTAATACTGATCTAGTTCTGGTTAATCGTGGTTTTGTCTTGGTCAAGTCCTGGTCACGTCCAGGTTTAGTCCCAGTTTAGACCTGATCTAGTCCCGGTCTTGGTCTGGTTTTATACATTTTCTGTCTGGGGAGAAACAGGAACTTCAAACAAATGCCCAAAGCTGATTGGTCGAAGTGTGTCAACATGAGAACAAAGAAAATCAACCAGGTCTAAACCAGGTCTAAACCAGGACTGGACCAGGTCTAAACGAGGTCTAAACCAGGTCTAAACCAGGACTGGACCAGGTCTAAACGAGGTCTAAACCAGGTCTAAACCAGGACTGGACCAGGTCTAAACCAGGTCTAAACCAGGTCTAAACCAGGACTGGACCAGGTCTAAGCGAGGTCTAAACCAGGTCTAAACCAGGACTAAACCAGGACTAAACCAGGTCTAAACCAGGACCAAACCAGGACCAAACCAGGTCTAAACCAGATCTAAACCAGGATTGCAGCAGCGGGTTAGGATTAGAGGGTTCAGATGGTGTGTTTTTTTTTTGGACATTGAGGTCCAGACTGAAGAAGAGTTTCTGCAGAGGAGCGTTTGTGTTTTTATAAATACAAAATAATCCCAAAATAGTAAAATCAGATTAAAGTCAGACTTTACAGTAAATCCCACAGAGATCTGAGTCTAATCTGTTTACACACAAACTGAAGATGAAGGAAAGACTCTGGAAACACAAAACTGTGGTCCTGTGTGTGCTCTCTCTGTCTCTGTCCTGAGAGAGACAGAGACAGAGACAGAGAGAGAGAGACAGAGACAGAGAGAGAGACAGAGACAGAGACAGAGAGAGACAGAGACAGAGAGACAGAGACACAGAGAGAGACACAGAGACAGAGACACAGAGACAGAGAGAGAGACAGAGACAGACTGAGACAGAGAGAGAGACAGAGAGAGAGAGACAGAGAGAGATCCTGAGGGAAATTCAAGTTCACTAAGAGGTCAAAAGTGTCCCTCCTCTGTGTCCTGCAGTATCACAGCAGCCTCCAGGGGGAGCCAGGGGAACACAACAGGAAATGCTTTGTTCTTACTCTGCTCTGGTGTTTTAGTTGGTGATGAAATGGTTCATTTCCTCAAAGTGTTTCCTCTGGAAGATCTTCTGCCACATTTACTGCCACGTATGGTGTAAAAACCTTGTAATATCTCAGATGTCCATAGCTAACAGCTCATTTCACAAAATCCAACAGTCCCATTCTTGTGTCCTTAGAACTTCTTAGTCGGTTAAAATCCCATGATATGATTTTAAAAAATGAGGGTGAGCCACGTAGCCACAAGAGCAGCCACCCGCTCTGTGGCCACGGGAATATTTCATGTGAGAAACATCACGACTATGACTTCCTCATGACTGTGGTCTGCATCTGAATCAGAGCTGATTTGTTTTCCAGTCCTTCTGGAGATGTGAGTCTGGACACAGTGAATCTCCCAGAGTTCAGAGGGGCGTGACTGACAGGTGCACGAGCCAATCAGAGACACGCACGATCTGTCTGTATCAAAACAAATATGTCTGCTCACGAGGAAAAGAAAGGACAAAAATACGACAGCGGCTGAAAAACACGGAGACGAGTGAAGCACTAAAGTGTGTTCATCTGAGGTTCACAACAACGGTGACCAATGAGCGTCACTGAAATAAACAAATCTGATTGGACGACGGTGTTTGGCTCCAGACGGCGCGGGAACCTGATGTTTTAAAGGACTGAGGTTTGATCGTTCTTTTTGTCTTGTGAGAAAATGGAATAAATGAAGTTTAAGAGGTTTAAGACGCTAACCACAGACCAACTTTTAACTTCAACTTTCAACTATATTATTGTCCAGTGTGAGACATACAACAGACGCACAACACAATTCAATAATACACTAAACCACAACTTAAACTCAACAATGCAGAAGTACATTCCCTTAAGAATAGGCAAAAAAGAACAGGAGATGTAACCGATTTCACCACGACTGATCCAAGCTTAAAGAGAACATTCATCCAAGTTATGGCTTCAGGAATAAAGGAAGTCCGAGCTCTCTGGGTCCTGATCCGGGGCGTTCTCAGACGCCGTCCTGAAGAAAGGAGGTTAAACTTCTCACAGAGCAGGTGGTCAGGACTTTCCTTTACTTCTGCTGTAGATGTCCTCTAGCTGCGACCGCGATAAACCGACAATTTTACCGGCCACTTTGAACAACCAAGCCAGACGATTTCTACGAGACACAGAGATGGTCCCAAACCAACAGACAATCCAAAATGCAAGGACAGATTCAGTAAAACAATAAAAAAGGGTCATAAGAACATTACTGACGTTAAAAGAATTCATTTTCCTTAAAAAGATCCATATCCAGACGTCGTCCTCCATCTGAAACTGGGCTCTTCACAAAGATCTGACCTCACGTTTTATCTGAACGTGCCTCATGATTTATTCCTCAGACGTTTGTGCGGTTTGTTTTGCAGAAGTGCCTCCATTTTGTGTGATCAGCTGATGGGGTCAGGGGGCGCGCCCTCTGCGTTACCGTGGAAACAGCCCGAAGTTCACCCCACAAACAGGAAGTGAGGTCGTCCACCAGACTTCCCCCAAAGGTTAGCGCTAAAGGTAAAGGTACAAATGTGTGGGTTTGAATTTATGGTTTAATTTTGTGGAGAATGTTTGAAGATGAAAAGTAAAAACAGGAATTAATAAAAATGGCAAAGTTTGTAAAAGAATAAAAAGTAAACTAATCTATTAAATCAGACCTGTTCTGCAAACTGGACTTTTCAGATCTTTCTCCATGTTCTAGTAGTTTCTTCTCATTAACCCTCTGAAGATGTTTGAGGAACAGAGTCGCGTCATCATTTTGGTCCAATTTTAGAGTGACCAGATGTCCATATTTACCGGGGACAGTCTCAGTTTGAGCCCTGTGTCCCCTGTCCCGGCAGATTTATCCAAAACCAGTGATTTGTCCCAGTTTTATACAAGAAATGTCGCAGGTGTCCCTATTTTGGACCAATTTGAAACCTGTCAACAGTAAAGAGACATAAACTGTCATTTATTTAGTTAAAATACAAAAAATCTGCTTAAAAACGACTAAAACACAAAGAAAATGTGACGATAATGACTCACATGTTTTTCCTGAATGGTCTCTGCAAAAACATCCATCCATCCATTTTCTTCCATTTATCCGGGGCCTGGTCGCGGGGGCAACAGTCTAAACAGGGACTCCCAGACTTCCTTCACCCCAGACACTTCCTCCAGCTCCTCCAGGGGGACCCCAAGGTGTTCCCAGGCCAGAGAGAGACATTGTCCCTCCATCCTGGTGGGACATGCCTGGAACACCTTCGGGAATCCGATCTGGACGAGCCACCTCAACATGGAGCAGCAGTGGCTCTACTCCGAGCTCCTCCCGTGTGACTGAGCTCCTCACCCTGTCTCTAAGGGAGCGCCCAGCCACTCTGCGGAGTCTGCAAATCTGCAAACAGAAGAGATGAGATCCTGTGGTCCCCAAACCGGATCCCCTCTGGCCCCTGACTGCGCCTAGAAATTCTGTCCATAAAAACAATAAACAGAACCGGTGACAGGGGCAGCCCTGGCAGAGTCCAACATGCACCGGAAACAGGTCCAACTTACTACCGGTAATGCGAACACAGCTCCTGCTCCGGTCTCTGCATAACAATTTTCTTTAATTTCGCACTCGTTTCACAGTTTTATTATTACCAACCACCAAAAAACCAGGGATGTCCCAGTTTTTTATTTTGAAATTCTGGTCACCTTTTCCAAATGTTTGTCGTCACGACGTTTACGGCCACGTCAGCTCCACTGGACACCACGGTTTTCTAACGCAGAAGTCAGCACACTTGTTTCTTTTATGAAGTCGTTTTAGGCAAATATTGAGATTTAAAATGTCACAATTATAACAGAACGATCCACGGGGTCAGAGGTCAAAACTACAGAAACACAAAATCGCAACAGGGCCGATGTAAAAGTCCACAGGAAAAGCGTGAGGTTTGGAACAGACTTTGGAGGAGGAAAGTGAATCGTTTTCATTTGTTTTGAAGACAAACTGAACTTGAACCTCAAATTCTAATTTAGTTTTGTAATTTAAGTATTTTGATATTTCAGTAGTTTTTTCTTTTTTTTTTTTTTTAAGTTAAAAGTCTGATATTACACTATTTTCAGTCCTGGAATTGCCGATCTCTACTGAACTAAAGGTAAAAGGAGCTGTTCACTTGAAAACTACCACTTGATGACATCACAAGGTGGAACAGAGCGTTTGGAGCTTTGGAGATGTAGACAGACTAATAATAAAGAGTTCCTCAAACATGTGAATGAAACAAACACAACTCCAGGTCTGTTTTTGAGGAGGGAACAGCATTAAAACATGATTTAAAGCTCAGAAGAGTAAATTTAGTGTAATAAATGACCTTTAAGAAAAAAAAAACAAAATAAAAAAAGTCCAAAATGAACAAAACTCATTAAATGATCCTTTTCGTTATTAGAAAATGATTCCCAAACACATTAAAGCTCCATGAGACACGACGCACCTGCTCAGTCTGACCCCCATTTTACACGCCCCAGTGAGACACCCGCTGATTGGCCCAAACACGGGGGTGAAAGGTCGTGACCCGGGACAGGGGGGGTCACCGGGGGACAGGGGGGTCACTGGGAAGGGGGGGGGGCGGCTGTGACGTTCCCACCGGGATTAAACCGGGAACACACTAATATTTATCTAAAACAAGCGTCACGCAGACAAAAGAACACATTTATCTGAGTGATGCAGGCCTAATGTGTCAGATGCCCTCCCGTCCTCCCCTCAGTGTCTCAGGTGCCCTCCCATAATTCTCCGATATATCCCTGTATGTCAGATGCTCCTCCATCCATGTCAGATGCCCTCCCATCCTTCTGTATCCCTGTGTTAGACTGAGCTGGGGCAGGTCAAACGTCTCTGTTAATCTGCAGATTCTGTGGTGTGTCAGGTGCCCTCCCAGATGCTGTGGTGTGTCAGGTGCCCTCCCAGATGTCGTGGCGTGTCAGGTGCCCTCCCAGATGTCGTGGTGTGTCAGGTGCCCTCCCAGATGTCGTGGTTGGACTTTGTCTCTGATAGAACTGCTCAGGAAACATTTGTAGAATGACAGAAACAGGTCAGGTGTCTGGTGTGTGGACCGGTGATTGTTGTTAATTAAAACAATAAAGGAGTGAAACACAACCTCACCATCGGCGCGTGTGATTGGTCCATATAAAAGACGACCTCACCATCGGCGCGTGTGATTGGTCCGTGTCTGTGCGATTGTCTGTGGTCTGTTTGCTTTGGAGATGAGTTTATGGCACGTTTCATAACCTGAGCACCTGGACTCTGCTCATCAAAGACACTAGTGTAAAGATGCACTGTGGAACTTTTCTGGTGGAGGGTTTGCCACCTGCTTGTTTCCATGGAGATGCTGGTGCCTTGTCTGGAATGTTCCACACTTTGGCATTAAAGTTAAGTATTTCTTTAAAGAGAAGCAGGAGATGGCTCTATAAACATGAAAACCCACGACTGAACCAGGACTGAACCAGGACTGAACCAGGACTGAACCAGGACTAAACCAGGTCCAGGTCTAATCTGGACCTGGACCTAATCTGGTCCCTCACTGTAGACCTCACTTCACAATATGTGTAGAATCCCTCAGTCGTCCAGGTAGAATCCATGGCGAAAGGAGAAATTTAATTTGTCAACTGGAGTTTATTTGGTCGAATACGTTTCTCAGCTCATCCAATTTCTCCTTTTGCCTCACTTCACGGGACCCCCGCCACTGCGCATGCGCCAGTCCGATCCACCACACTCCACTGCGGGACACGAGCCTCCGCGCTTTGCCTCGAGGTAAAACACTTTTTATTATTTTAAACCGGATGTATCATCACTTTATCTGTCTTCACGGGCTCGATAATGAGTCACAAACAGAGCAGAACTGTCGCAAAGTCAGATTTTTGCCGCTGTTTGGTGTTTTAGCGCAGTTTGGTGCGGCACATCCCAAAAGCACCAGGACCGCTCAAACCGGGACCGCGCTCCTGTTTTTCTGCTCAACTTCAACTTTTACATTTGACTTTTAGCTTTTCATTTCCCGAACCAAGACATTTCAGTTTGTTAAAAGTGACATTCTAGTTTCGTGTCACGCAAGCAAACCACATTTTGGACGCACGTTTTTGCGCATAAACGTGACGGAATCCTGCCGCTGTTTGATCCGCGCACCTTATTCCTCTGAACGCGTTGGATCTTGGCTGCATTTTTAAAAACACATTTTAAACATCTGACTTCTCATTAAACCAGTTTATTTAACCAAACGCTCGTGTTACGCACACAGAATCTCCTTTTACGCAGACGTGACCAGGACAGTTTGAGCCAAAAGTGACGGAATAACGTGAAAATCTGACGTTTTAACGCGTTTCTGGAAGTGACAGTCAAACCGTGAAGAAACGGGACTGATACTGTGATAAAATTTAGTTTTTTTTGGGGTGTTTTTGGTTCTTAAAGTTGAATCTCAACCGCGCTGTTCTGTCGCTCGGTGAGATTGTGACCCGCGGGAGAAAGTTCTTGTGAATAGTTTTTTTTTTTTTTTTTTTTCTTTGTACCGTGGGAACAGGCTCGCGCTCAAACGCGGAGGCGAGCGGCATCCCAATTAGTCCAGACGTGTTTGGGAACCGGGACCGTGGAAAACACGAGCGGCGCGCGGTCAGGAAAACACTGCTGGAACTTATTATAGCGCCACTGTGGGTCTGTGAACGGGGCATGGACTTTTTACACTTGAAGCCACAGTGTGTAACTTTTTTTTAAAGCTCAAAAACAGACTAAAATGAAAGCATGTTTGTCTGTTTGTTTGTTTGTTTGTTTGCGGGCTTGCATCTCCACAAACCTGACTCTTCCTGCTTGTTTCCATGGAAATGTTGTCCTTCAGCTGTAATCTTCTACACTATGGCCTAAAATGTAACCTTCTGTTTCCTTGGAATCCTGCAGAATGTTACACCGTAGCTTTAATGTGTTTTTATGTAAGTCCCAGTTCATTTAGGGCAGTGGTTCTAAACCTGGTCTAAAAGAGGACCAAGTCCGGTCTGAACTGAGTCTAAACCCGGTCTGAAATATGAAACAACCATTTTCCTATAATTCTACAGAAGAAATAATACTGGACCAGGACTGAACCAGGACTAAACTAGGACTGAACCAGGACTGAACCAGGACTGAACCAGGACTAAACCAGGACTGTTTACTATAATTCTCAAAAATAAATACTAAATAGTTTGAAATGACCGAACCGGAGGAGGAGGTGTTTCTTGTTTGTGTGTAGAGTTTGCATGTTCTCCCTGTGTCTGCTCCTGACAGGTGTAACCCAGAGACCCTGTCGGGCGGGTCAAATGCAGTTTAGCTTTTCCTGCTTTTGGACTCGCTCACATTTGTTTCTTGGTCCTATTTTACGCCCAGTTTAGTCCTGATGTGGATTTGGTTTAGTCCTGGTTTAGTTCTTGTTCAGACCTGGCCCTGGTTGAGTCCTGGTCCTGGTCCTGGTCCTGGTCTAGTCCTGGTTTAGATCTTAAGCACTCTGAGTATTTATAGAAGTGAATCGTGTTTACGTCTTTCTCTCGTTGAGGTTCTTTCGTTCAGAGAAAAGAGTTTTTTGTGGCGACATCAAAAGCACCAGTAAAAGTTTAAAATGTTTTCAGATCTCTCTCCCTCTGTCCTCTTTCACTCTTTCTTTTCATTCTTTCCTCTTCTCTCCTTTTCCCTTCCTGTCTTTTCTTTCTCTCTCCCTTTTCTCACCTTTTCCCCCTCTCTCTCTGTCTGTTTGTCCCTTGTCTATCTTTCCTTTCTTTTCTCTCTCCACTTCTGTATTATATCTCTCTTTCTCCCTACCTCTCCTCTCCTCACTCCCTCTCTCTCTCTTCCTGTCCCCGCTACCTCTCTGTCTTTCTCTCCTTCTCCTCTCTTCTCCCTTTCCTCCCACCTCTCTCTCCCTGTCTTCTTGCCTGTCTCTCTCTTTCTCTCTGCCTCTCTCCCTTTCTTTTGCCTCTCTCCTTTCGCCCTCTCTCTCTCCTCCTGTCTCTCCTTTTATCTCCATTTCTTTCCTCTCCCTCTCCTCTCTCCCTTTCTTTTTTCTTTTCCCTGTCTCTCTCTTCTCCCCCCTCTCTTTCTCCCTCTCTGTCGCTTTCCTCTTATATTTCTCCCCTTTCTTTCTCCCTCTCCTCCTTCTCTCTCTCTCCCTCCCTTTCTTTTTTCTTTTCCCTGTCTCTCTCTCTCTCTCTCTCTCTCTCTCTCTCCTTTTCCCCCTCTCCATCTCCCCGTCTGTCTCTCTCCTCTTATCCCCCTTTCTTTCCTCTCTCTCTCTCCTTTCTCTCCCTCCCTTCTTTCTCTCTCTTTCTGTGTTTTTTTCTATTAAACTTCCAGGCGCAGGTTTCATTAAGGCTCTGATCTTCGTAAACTCGTCCAATTAAACTCAGCGCAGATTTAAGGACGAATCCAGTCCCCTGCATTTGACCCGTCCTCCAGTGTCTCTGGGTTAAACCTGCATTTGACCCGTCCTCCAGTGTCTCTGGGTTAAACCTGCATTTGACCCGTCCTCCAGTGTCTCTGGGTTACACCTTAGACCCGGAGTTGAACTGTGTCGACTTAAACTGGTCATAACTTGTAAACCAGGTCACAAACAGAGCCACACCAGGTTTAAACAGAACTAAACCAGGACTAAACCAGGACTGAACCAGGACTAAAGCAGGACTGAACCAGGACTAAACCAGGTCTAAACAAAAATCACAACTAAAATAAAACTACAGAACTACGCAGAAGTAACAGTAGCAGTAGTAGTAGTAGTAGTAGCAGTAGTACTATTATATTAGTAGTATCACTCTTTCATGTTGAACTTTAGATTTGAAGTAACCTGATAATCCTTTCTTTCTTTCTCTCTTTCTTTCTCTCTCTCTTTTCAGACGGATGCACTGACCTCTGCTCGCTCGCCCTCTCGCTCGCCCTCCCTCCCTCTCTCTCTCTCTGGAGTCCTGGTAGACGGCGCCCTCTGCTGGACGTGGACATGGCTCACTGTGTTTTCAAAACCTGCAGTTTTCATGACGCTCAGAGGATTTAACTGTGACGCTGTTGTGAGAAAACAAATCGCCGTCTGGATCTAATTTTACAACTTTTCCTCCGTTTTTCTACAGATTCGAGGAGAAATTCATCTTCAAAATTTTTGAATTTTGGGGGGAAATTTATGTACACAGTAAAGAGTCAACTTTTGTGGATTTGACAACTGAAAACTGGCAAAAAATATCTATTATTTTCACACAATTTACATTTTTAAATACTTGGAATTCACATTTTTCAGAATCTACTGACTTTTTGATCAATTTGGATTAACCCTCTGGACAATTTTGCCAATTTTTACCTTTTCAATTAAATGTTGGAACTCTGGTAAAGACGTATTTTTTGGGGATTTTTGCTTTTCGTTCTGTTTACCACATTCACAATTTAAAAACAGACTTTCTAAGCAATGTAGCGTCATCTTTACCTCTTGGCTCTATGGAATACCTGTTTTAACCTGCATTTTTTGGAAACTGCGCCCGTCTCTCTCCAAAATGGCCGACCTCATCGCCTCGCACTACAACTACACCGGCAAATTCCGTAAAACTCAGCAGGACTCGGGTCTGAAGGCGGACTCTGTGGTCTTCATCATCGTCTGCTGCTTCATTTTCCTCGAGAATCTTTTGGTTCTGATCACGATTTGGCGAACGAAGAAATTCCACAAGCCCATGTACTACTTCATTGGTAACTTGGCACTGTCCGATCTGCTCGCCGGCGTCGTCTACACCGCTAACATCCTGCTGTCCGGCGCAAACACGTACAAGCTAACGCCGACGCAGTGGTTTTTCCGCGAGGGGAGCATGTTCGTAGCTTTAGCCGCATCTGTTTTTAGCCTGTTAGCGATCGCGATTGAACGGCACCTGACCATGCTAAAGATGAAGCTACACAACAACGGAAACACCTTCAGAGTGTTCCTTCTGATTAGCACGGTGTGGATGATAGCCGCTATGCTCGGTGGGCTTCCGATCATGGGGTGGAACTGCATTGAAAGCATGGAAAACTGCTCCACCGTCCTACCGCTCTACCACAAAACCTACATCTTATTTTGCACAACTGTTTTTAGCATAATCCTGATGGCGATTGTCGTTCTTTACGCTAGAATCTACGCCTTGGTCCGCACGCGAAGCCGCAAACTCGTCTTCCGAAAAGTTACAAATGGCGCAAGAGGAAGCACCAGCACAAACAGCAAAAGTTCGGAAAAGTCCATGGCTCTTTTGAAAACCGTGATTATAGTTTTGAGTGGTTTTATCGCGTGCTGGGCTCCTTTGTTCATCCTGCTTCTCCTTGACGTAGCTTGCGAGACGCTAACCTGCCCGATCCTGTACAAAGCGGAGTGGTTTTTGGCGTTAGCCGTGCTGAATTCGGCGATGAATCCGTTGATCTATACGCTGACGAGTAACGAGATGCGCCGCGCGTTTCTGAAGACCCTCCTCTGCTGCACGTCGTGGATCAGACCCCGGTTTCAGTCTGGACCCATCGCGGAGTTCAGTCGGAGCAAATCGGATAACTCCTCCCACCCCAACAAAGACGACGGAGAATACTCGCCGAAGGAAAGCGCCTCCGCTAACATCACGTCCTCGTCCTAAACCCAGACTGAACTCGAGATTTTCAACAAACATTTGGAAAACTAAGCAAAGATATTTCGCGTTTTATCTCACAGATTTGCTTATGTTTGGAAAAAGCTCTCATTTGCAGCACTTAGACTTGGATTTGTGTCTGCGCCCTCTGCAGGCAACAGCTGGAAGTGAAAAACATGGACTAAACAAAAAGGAAACAGCTGATTTTAGCAGCACGACGCTAACAGAATGAGGATTTTTTGGTGAATGAAATTAGAGCACTGAAATAAACCAGTGGAATCATGGAAATGAAATGGACTTGGGACCTAAGTTAGTTACAAGCTGGATGTTGCAGTTTGACCATTTTTTACTGAAAATTGTATTAATTTAAAGCTGTAATATGTAGCTTTTCTGGTGCGGGATTAGCCACTTTCTTGTCGTTATGGAGATGCTATTGCTTTGTCCAGAATGTTCCACAGTATGACATCAAATAAATCCATCTTGGTTTTCATAGCAAAATAATACCTTGAAAACCATGGGCTTGTGGGCTCACCTCTCCACAGATCTGACCTGTAACCTGCTTTTCTCTGTGGGGATGTTTGTCGGTGTCATCTCTCATTCGTCCAGAAGTGGTTCACGGTAGAAAATGTGTCAAAGGTCGTTATTCGGACACTGTTTTTTAAAATGTAGTCAATTCGATTTCAAAAATATTGTCTGTGGAGATAGACGCGTTTAATGCCATATTGTGGAACATTCTAGACAACGCAATAACATCTTCATGGAAACGAGCAGGTGAGATGAAGCATATCCTCTATCAGAAAAATTACATAGTGCATCTTTAAGCATACGGCAACTTAACGACAAAATCTGGTCAGAACCTCCAGTAAGTTTGTGATTTTTGCATCTTCTGCTACAGTTCAACTTGTCCAAAAAAAGCTCTTCAGACTTCAGTGGAATTACAATAAAAATGGAGGCGATTTACATAAAAAAAACTCCAATAATTTAGTGAAGATTTCTCCAGAGCCGACACTGTGACTGCTCCACTCCTCAGTGCACCAGCAGGGGGAGTCCTTACACCTCTTTGTTGATCTTTTCTGGGGTTTTCTGACAGTTCGACTCTGGTTCAGACAAATAAACCTGCTTCAAAACATTTATGAAAGAAAGACCAAGGCTGAGAATACGGGACATTTAATGTGTAGATCAGAGTTTTGTGACGTTCAGAACCTGGATTTGCATCTTAAACTCACATTTTCACAAAAAGTACGACTTTCAAAATGACGTGTTTTGTATTTTGAGTTCGGTATCTTTTTCTGAAACATTTAACAAAAAAATACTGTTGGACTCTTAACATGGACATTAAAGCGGCACTGTGTAACTTTTCGATTGGGTGGTCTGTCAGTGGCTTGTCTCCATGGAGATGTTACTGCTCTCTTTGGAATGTTCCACCGTATGACTTTAAACTTATGTCACATTTATTAAATTCCATGTGTTTTTATTGCTCAAAAGTACCTTGAAAAACATGTATTATTACTGTGAGTGGGCTCGCCTCTCCACAGATCTGTAACTTGTCACCTTGGAGATAGATAAGTTTAATGCTATACTTTGGAAATTTCCAGGCAACGCAATCACATGTCCATAGCTACAAACAGAACCTAAATCAGGAAAGTTCCACAGTGTTTTTCCAACTCAAAGAATGACAGTAATCCAGAACCCATTGGATTATCTTTGTGGTTTCCATGGATACAGTTTTGAACTTTAACTTTTGTGCTGCTTGTCAACAACTTCATGAAACAACGGGACGAGATGAGGTCAGTTTTTATGCTGCAAAACCCGGAAACCGCTTCTGTACAGCCCCAAAATGGCCGCCAACTTAAAAACCTGGCTGCTTCTTTGGACGTGAGCACTTAACGTTTTGACATTTACGTCTACGGGACAGATACAAAACAACACTAAACAGATGAAGAATTTAAAGAACAATTCTGGGACTTTTAAGCCTTGGACGTGCATTTACTCAGTCATTGTAGACTAGCTCACTCTTAACGTTTTATGATGTGAATAATTGATTGATTTAAAGCTGGAGCAGCTTCCTGTGGTAGAGACGTGAGTGCTGTAAATGTTCTGAGGATGTTCTGAGCTCTGCCGGACTCTTATTCACTGACCATTAAAACTACCGTCACCGAGAAAGCACTTACGGTACTGAAAGGGCCGGTACCTGATTTTGGACCATGAGTGAAGCGCGGGCTGTTGTCTCCACGTGGTTCTCACCCACCGATATCTCTGACTGGACGAAAACTTGGCACTTACTTCCTTGTGGTTCTGATTCGACAAAATGCTTTTAAAAACGTGTAGAATCCACGTTTCTTCAACACTTTACAAGTACTGGTCCCGAGTCTGGTCCCGGTGAATCTCCCAGAGTTCAGAGGGGCATGATTAACAGGTGGATGAGCCAATCAGGGACGTGCATGGTTTGTCAGTATCTAAACAAATACAGGGACTGGAAAACACGGAGGATTTCTGCAGAATCGATGAGCGAAGCACCAAGTTAGGACTTAAACCAGGGTCCCGCCAACTGAAAAACTGAAAATAAGTCACTTTTAAATCTGAAACATTTTGTCTGTCCGTGGATGTTCAAATCATTGGTTATTTCTGTTTTAGTTGAAGCTAGTCCCTCCTAACAGTAGTTCATTTGTTTATTTGTTGTCAACTCATCACGATAACGAATTTTGAAGTGCGAAATATAAAAACCTTTAAAATCCTACGTCATCAGAAAGTTCAAAATTCTAGACTGGAGGCAAAGTGAAGCTGACGTCGTGTATTTTCAATGATTTTCTACATTATAACAAAAATTAAACAATTTTGAATTTCCAAGGCACAAATATTCGTTAATTTGCTTCTCTGTTAAAAAGAATAAAAAAATACTCTTCTCTAACCTGAAAATCATATTTGAGCTTCACAGTTTATACGATTTATGACGAAATGTGGCACACTGTAGTGGACTCAACTTTCCTGTCAGGATTTATCAAAAAAAAACTTGCTTAGTGTCTCTCATAATCTCTTTTTAAATGAACAAACAATGTAAAACACAATAGTAAATGTTTTTAAACAGAATCTGACGTCACTCACACGTATCTGAGTGGTTTTCATTTGCTAAATTTCCCCAGATTTTTCATATTTTGGGATAATCTGAAGTTAATCCCAGTTTTCCCATTGGATTCCCATTATGTTCCACTTCTCTTTTGCCTCCAGCCGCCTCGATAAACGATAAACTAGAATATTGAAACTAATTTATGACGCTGACACAAAAGCCAGGAGCAGATTTAAACCACAAAAACTGTTCAAAATCTACAATTTGATTAAAAAACAAAACAAAACAAAAAAACAAGATCTGTAATAAATAAACAGCAGAATGAAACACTTTCGTACTTAATTAGCATCAGTAATGAGTCAGAGACGTTATTATCATCCTTTTACATCTTAAATCTTATTAAAAAAATAACCCAAAACTTTATTTCCAGTAGTGCAAAGAAAAAGTGCACATGGTAAATACTAAATCCCCAAAAATTTTGGTCAAGCTTTCGTGTCCTTAACGATTCGCGGATATAACGAGTTCTGCGACAGGCCTAGTTCTTGATGCTGGAACTACCTGTGTGGTTATATAAAAATAATGTATGTATGTAATATTCGCGTTAGAATCCTCCCTGACCCTCATAGAAACTTGTTTTTTGACATCTTGAACTTAATTCTCCATGAAACAACAAAATCTGGTCAGAACCTCCAGTAAGTTTGTGATTTTTGCATCTTCTGCTGCAGTTCAACTTGTCCAAAAAATGCTCTTCAGACTTCAGTGGAAATACAATTGAAACGGAGGCGATTTACATTAAAAAACTCCAGTAATTTAGTGAAAACATCTCCAGAGCCGACACTGTGACTGCACCACTCCTCAGTGCACCAGCAGGGGGAGTCCTTACACCTCTTCACTGATGTTTTCTGGGGTTTTTTGACAGTTCGATCCTGGTTCAGACAAATAAACATATATTTAAAGTTTCACTATGTAATTTTACGATGAAGGGTCCACCACCTGCTTGTCTCTATGCAGATGTTATTACTTTTTTTAATTTTTAATTTTTAATTTTGCCTTTTTTTTTATCATGCATTTATTCGAAAACAGCTAAAGAATACGTTGAAAATCTGCATTCTGTGAGCGGATTTCCACAAAACAATCAAACCGTGTTGCTCTGGCTCTGGAGGAAGTGAGGACCAGACTGGTTTAAAAAATAAAAGTCTCATTTTGACGTTACAATCAGGGACCGGCCCTTTAAATCCTTCTCTTTGTCTTATTTTAAAATGACAGAACCCCAAATATTTCCACCTAAACCAGCCCGCAGTGTACATATGATTTTGTGTGTGTAATTTTAACTTAGAAATGTTAGTTTTTCATTTTTTCACGTCAAATGCACTTAGATCTCATTGGGAGAGTCTCGTGTGAGTTTTGAAGACGTTTTGACCCGATATTTTTGTAAAAATTAACTGTAAAAATGTGTAGATGTCACGTTAATATTTTTGTTTTTCTTATTTTTACTGCTGATGTTGTAAATGGTTGTATAGTTTAGTAAGTCTTTTGTAGTTTTATTAATTTATATTTAAAACCAGGAACAGACGTGACGGTTGTGGGGAAAAAAAGTGATTCTACGGAAGCCTGTTTATGCCACAAATCTGCAAAAAAAAAATCGATTTACAAGTTTAATAAATAGCATTGACAGTAGCACAAGAGTTTAAGCATGTGTTTGTGTCTTTGGGCAACGCACTTTCGCCACTGGGAGGGCATCTGGCATAAAACCTGATTAATTGTGGCCGACTAAAATACAATAAAAATCAAATTATGTAAAAAAAATACATTAATTTCGTTGTTTTCAGGAGTAGTTCAGTTGGTTGAGCATTTGCCCACTGGCCATTAGGTTGTCGGTTCTATCCCTTCTTCCATCGCTGCATACCGAGGTTGTGTCCTTGGGCAAAACACTTCACCAAACTTGCACCATATTAAAGGGAGCATCTGTCACGTTTAAGTATGAAAAGAGCCACATTTTTGACATAAACAGGGTTCCGTAGTTGTAGTCCTTGTGTGCGGCGCTTTTATTTTGAAGGAGCCTTAAAACCCTTTGACCTGCGGAGGACGAGTTTGTGTAAAGTGTAAAGTGTAAAGTGTAAAGTCTGTCTGCACTCGGCGTTCATAGAGTTAATAAAGACATAGAAACACATTTGGTTTTATACATTTTATTCTGAAAATCCCAGAATATTGAACAGATTAAAACAAGGGTGGGCAATCAGTTCTTTTTTCCATGGGGCCACATGAGACACAGAAAATATTGTCAAGGGCCAGGCCACAAAAAAATCAATTCTGCATCATATTATTTGTATTTCTTTATATAAAAAAAACCAAAACAGTAAATCTCATTGTTTTGACGCACTGGGAAGAGTTTATGTTCTGACTAAAGCAATGAAAAAGTGAGGCTGCCCTACAAAAAATGTCATTTAAAAAACACCTCTAAATAAAACCAACGCAGCTTTAGTCCAGGTATGAGGTAAATTATAAAATATGTTTATTTTGTAATTCCAGATGAGTTTAAACGAGCCGGTTTAAAGAGCCGTTTGTGGCCCGGGAGCTGAACAATGCCCAAGTCTGGATGTGGTTAGTATTTGCATAGCTAACAAGGGTGTGCAAAAATACTGAAATATCAATGTCTCGTATCGTTTAATGTGATAATAAAGCATTAGTATCGTGGGCTGCTGTATTGATATATCGCCAAGAGTATTTTTTGGTTTCTTTAACTAAATTATTTTGTCACAGCTACAGTTTTGTTGCTTGTTCAGTAGAAGGAAACTCGTTTGTGCGACACATTTGACATATTCACTGTTTTGAGGATTTAAATGTTTGTGTTTCATATGAACTTTGCACAAGAAGTGGTTTAACAAAGACTTTTAGCGTCACAGCCACGATTTAGCCTTTATTTTTATTGAACCGTATCGAATCGATTTGAAATATATCGTATTGAATCAAAAGCTCACTGTTTAGAGACATGTATCATATCGTGGCCTGTGTATCGAGGTATGTATCGTATCGGCAGCTTCTTTCCCAACAGGAAGTGAGCATGGGTACACTTCTGGCTCAACTTTGGCTCCAATTCACTTTCTATTGAAAAATCGTCAACCCTCTGTCTATACCTGCTGCAGGTTCGTCATTTTGTTCTGAAAATGTTCGTATAAACTTGCGCTACAAGATCCCAGGGTTTTTATTTCACTATTTTGTTCCTAAATCAAGATGTGAACATTGATAACCGACCAATCAGGTGCCTTCTTTCGTTAGCAACAGGTTTGATTGACAGCGTTGCTAAGTGCCGCTCTCTGCTAAACCATATGGAACTCAGCTTCAAATTTGCTCCTATAACCGAGGATCTGGAATAAAACTTGGATAAGCCCCTCCCCCTCTGTCCCCGCTCTAGTGGACACTCCAGGTACTGCAGCTCCCAGACAGAATTCTCCCATAGAGCACAATGCATTTTGGGAATTCAACCTGCCCATGTTCTGACAGGGCATCCGGCTTTCACAAAAGTCAGATTTTGTAGGATTCTTTTCTATTTTCACATCATAAACTTTTTAAAATATTTAAATCCTCAAAGCTCCTAAAAGTGATCTTTGTCAGACTGAGCCTCGCCGCTCTGAGCCGCGCTCGCTCCGCTCTAGCAGCTCTCGCTCTGATTGGTCCAAACGCTCCACGCCGTGCTCTGATTGGTCCAAACGCTCCACGCCACGCTCTGATTGGTCCAAACGCTCCACGCCGTGCTCTGATTGGTCCAAACGCTCCACGCCACGCTCTGATTGGTCCAAACGCTCCACGCCACGCTCTGATTGGTCCAAACGCTCCACGCCGTGCTCTGATTGGTCCGTACACGTTACAGACGTCACACGGTGGGAGGAGCTCGCCTGGATTGAGGAAGTAAATGTGGAAGTGAAAATTATTTTTGGGCCCATGAGCCAATGAGCCCAGGCCCCTGAAAACAACACAACGCCATCTTGTGGTCAGGTTCAGGTTTGATTAGAGTTCTATGCCTATAACTGCAAGCCTCGATGAGCTTCATTTGACTGCTGTAGGTGACGTCGCACTCGCTCTGAACATTTTACACAGTCTGTGGGAGATGGTCACAAAAACAAAACAAAAAAAAACTTCTTTAGACGGTCTATGGATGGAGCAGAGATGGTTAGACTGATTCTCACCCAGACACAGGGAGAACATGCAAATTCTACATAGAAAAATGTTTGTAGAATCCCTCAGTCGTCCAGGCAGGATCCAAGGCAAAGGAGAAATTCAGTTCTGTCAATTCTCACGTTCAGCCTGAGGTGAGTTCCTGTTTAAAAACCCGTCCGTGCTGTTCTACCCCGCACCAGTAGGAGGCGCCGTGAGCTCGCGGTGCTCCCTCCCACAGACAGGAGGCGCTGTAGAGTCCCCCGCGCTGAGTCCAGGAAGTGCAGGAGTCTGACAGCGAGACCGAAGTCCCGTTCACCCACCAGAGAACGCCCCCCGCAGGAGAGGAAAGGAAGTGCACCACGCAGAGGAGAGAGACGAGGGAGGACGACCGAGGAGAATCCAGAGACAAGAGCAGAATCTGGGGCACTGAGGAGAGGAGAGAGGAGGTAGAACCAGGACTGAACCAGGACTGGACCAGGACTAAACCAGGACTGAACCAGGACTGGACCAGGACTAAACCAGAGACTAAACCAGGACTGAACCAGGACTAAAACAGGACTAAACCAGGACTGGACCAGGACTAAAACAGGACTGAACCTGGACTGGACCAGGACTAAACCAGAGACTAAACCAGGACTGAACCAGGACTAAAACAGGACTAAACCAGGACTGGACCAGGACTAAAACAGGACTGAACCAGGACTGAACCAGGTCTAAACCAGGACTAAACCAGGACTGAACCAGGACTGAACCAGGACTAAACCAGGACTGGACCAGGACTAAAACAGGACTAAACCAGGACTGGACCAGGACTAAACCAGAGACTAAACCAGGACTGAACCAGGACTAAAACAGGACTAAACCAGGACTGGACCAGGACTAAAACAGGACTGAACCAGGACTGGACCAGGACTAAACCAGAGACTAAACCAGGACTGAACCAGGACTAAAACAGGACTAAACCAGGACTGGACCAGGACTAAAACAGGACTGAACCAGGACTGAACCAGGTCTAAACCAGGACTAAACCAGGACTGAACCAGGACTGAACCAGGACTAAACCAGGACTGGACCAGGACTAAAACAGGACTAAACCAGGACTGGACCAGGACTGGACCAGGACTAAACCAGGACTAAAACAGGACTGGACCAGGACTAAACCAGGACTGGACCAGGTCTAAAACAGGACTGGACCAAGACTGAACCAGGAATGGACCAGGACTAAACCAGGACTGGACCAGGACTAAAACAGGACTAAACCAGGACTGGACCAGGACTAAACCAGAGACTAAACCAGGACTGAACCAGGACTAAAACAGGACTAAACCAGGACTGGACCAGGACTAAAACAGGACTGAACCAGGACTGAACCAGGTCTAAACCAGGACTAAACCAGGACTGAACCAGGACTGAACCAGGACTAAACCAGGACTGGACCAGGACTAAAACAGGACTAAACCAGGACTGGACCAGGACTGGACCAGGACTAAACCAGGACTAAAACAGGACTGGACCAGGTCTAAAACAGGACTGGACCAGGTCTAAAACAGGACTGGACCAAGACTGAACCAGAACTGGACCAGGACTAAACCAGGACTGGACCAGGACTAAAACAGGACTAAACCAGGACTGGACCAGGACTAAAACAGGACTGGACCAGGTCTAAAACAGGACTGGACCAAGACTGAACCAGGACTGGACCAGGACTAAACCAGGACTGGACCAGGACTAAAACAGGACTAAACCAGGACTGGACCAGGACTAAACCAGAGACTAAACCAGGACTGAACCAGGACTAAAACAGGACTAAACCAGGACTGGACCAGGACTAAAACAGAACTAAACCAGGACTGGACCAGGACTAAACCAGGACTGGACCAGGACTAAAACAGGACTAAACCAGGACTGGACCAGGACTAAACCAGAGACTAAACCAGGACTGAACCAGGACTAAAACAGGACTAAACCAGGACTGGACCAGGACTAAAACAGGACTGAACCAGGACTGAACCAGGACTGAACCAGAGACTAAACCAGAGACTAAACCAGGACTGAACCAGGACTAAACCAGGACTAAACCAGGACTGAACCAGGACTAAACCAGGACTGAACCCAGTTCTGACATTTTCTTATATTTTTCTGTATTCTGCTGCCCTCTTGTGGCAGTGCTGAGACTCACGTTTTGAGTTTGTCTTCAGTCCTCTGTCCTCCACCTGCACCATCAGCTCCACACTTTCACTGAAAACCACGAAGGAACTGCTCCTCTGGAAATAACCAAAACTGAAAACCAAATTATGATTTCAGATAAAAAATGTTTGAATTTTAAAACGTGGAGAGGAAAATCTGAATTCTCACCAAAGTAAAACGAAGAATGTCACCGTGGCGTCCATCTTGGAATCATTATCCACAAGTTAAAACGGTTCAAGAGATGTTCTGAGGGAAAAAAAGAACCAAAACGTGATGAACTTTAACCTTTATCCTATTTTCCTTTAAAGCTCCGCTGTGTAACATTTCGGGAGGAGGACCAGCCACGTGTTTGGTCAGATTTGCGAAAACCAAAGACACACAAAGTTTTTCAAGGCATTTTTGAGCAATAAAAACATCTGTAATTGAATAAATCCAAGATAGCTCCATTTAATGCCCTACTGCGGAACATTTCAGACAAAACAATAGTCTATGCAGTTTGGAAAGAGTTATTGTAGCGTCTAAAAAAACAAAACAAAAAACAAAATACTACAGACCAGTCGATGTTTTCAAATACGGCACACCAAACATCTCATAATCTGATTTCTGTGGTAGTCCGATTACTAAAATGTAAACAGTTCAATGTTTCAAACCAGAGTTAAGAAGAAGAACACGGCAAAAATACAAACTCATGTAGTAATAATATTTCTGATGTTCATCTAAACACACACCGGTAATCAGATCTGGTGACTGGGTAATCTGATTACTCCGGTTATCTGATTTCTCTGAAGTCATGAATGTGCCCAGTGTGACTTACCGTTTTCCTCTGATCTCCTCTGGGCTCTGGTCTCCTCATTTAGATGAACATTTGAGCTTCACGTGCTGAAACACTGAGCTGAAACACTGAGCTGAAACACTGAGCTGCAGATGAAGCAGTGGAGCAGATCTGAGTCTCCAGAGTTTTGGGAAAGAAAAATCCGTTATGACGAGAAGAAGGAGCAAAACAGGAAGTTCAACCCCCACACAGCTGCAGAAGAAACAACACCAACGGATGGAGAGATGGAGAGAGATAGATAGATAGATAGATAGAGAGAGAGAGAGACAGACAGACAGATAAATAGATCTTTATTGCAAACTCATGGTTCAGAGTAAAAAAACAGACAAATACATAAAATACAGTGATGGCCATTTTCCACCAGGTTTTTGCTGGTGCTGATTCTGGGCTCCTGGTGCTGGTTCTGGGCTCTTGGTGCTGGTTCTGGGCTCTTGGTGCTGGTTCTGGGCTCCTGGTGCTGATTCTGGGCTCCTGGTGCTGGTTCTGAGCTCCTGGTTCTGATTCTGGACTCCTGGTGCTGATTCTGGGCTCCTGGTTCTGGTTCTGGGCTCCTGGTGCTGGTTCTGAGCTCCTGGTGCTGATTCTGGGCTCCTGGTTCTGGTTCTGGGCTCCTGGTTCTGGTTCCAACTTGGTCCCAGTTCAGACCTGGTCCATAAATGATCCAGGTCGTGTCTCTGTCTCCCTCTGTCAGTCTGTGTATTATTTTTAAATTAGAAATAACACAGAGACTCACAGAGGCCTACTGAGATGTTCTGAGGCTCCTGTTAAACGGCCCAGACGGACCAGAACCACTAACCTGTTTGTGTTTGTGTCTCTGGAGTGTCTCTGTGCAGGTTTAAGTGTGAGGATCAGTGTTTGTGCTCTCTGATCTGTTACTGTTCCTCTTCTCTGCTGTGGAAACACTGGTTTGACTCCGGACAGGTGAGGGGCCCCTTTTCCACCAAGGTGCTGGTTCTGGGCTGGTTTGGTTCTCCACCAAATAAGAGCCAGAGCTAAAATCATTTGTTTTGTTTTTCTCCTGCATTAACAGACTTTGTTTTGCCTCCTCCATGATTCACTTTTAGAAAATGGACACTATAAAATCATATGTAACTTAGACTTAGACAAACTTTATTGATCCACAAGGGAAATTATTTGGAAAAATAAGTAATAAAATATAAAATATAAACTCTATGTTTCCTGCTCCACACGACCTGGGTCATTTCTGGACCAGGTCTGAACTGGGACCAAGTTAGAACCAGAACCAGGAGCCCAGAACCAGGAGCCCAGAACCAGGAACCCAGAACCAGCACCAGGAGCCCAGAACCAGAACCAGGAGCCCAGAACCAGCACCAGGAACCCAGAACCAGGAGCCCAGAACCAGGAACCCAGAACCAGGAGCCCAGAACCAGGAACCCAGAACCAGGAGCCCAGAACCAGGAACTCAGAACCAGGAGCCCAGAACCAGGAGCCCAGAACCAGCACCAGGAACCCAGAACCAAGAGCCCAGAACCAGGAACCCAGAACCAGCACCAGGAACCCAACATCAGGAGCCCAGAACCAGCACCGGGAACCCAGAACCAGGAGCCCAGAACCAGCACCAGGAACCCAGAACCAGCACCAGGAACCCAGAACCAGGAGCCCAGAACCAGGAACCCAGAACCAGCACCAGGAACCCAGAACCAGGAGCCCAGAACCAGCACCAGGAACCCAGAACCAGGAGCCCAGAACCAGGAGCCCAGAACCAGGAGCCCAGAACCAGGAACCCAGCACCAGGAGCCCAGAACCAGGAGCTCAGAACCAGCACCAGGAACCCAGAACCAGGAGCCCAGAACCAGCACCAGGAACCCAGAACCAGGAGCCCAGAACCAGGAACCCAGAACCAGGAGCCCAGAACCAGGAACCCAGCACCAGGAGCCCAGAACCAGGAGCTCAGAACCAGCACCAGGAAATCTTGGTGGAAAATGGGCATCACTGTATTTTATGTATTTGTCTGTTTTTTTTTTACTCTGATCATTTATTCTTTATTTTTATATTTTCTTTGGATTTCAGAGTCCCTCAGAGTCAAATATGGACCACCCCGGCCTGTAAAAGGACACGGCTTAAACCTGAACTGACCAAACTGCAGGTCATCTGGTCTAAACCGGACCTCCCCCACTGGCATGAATAAAGTGATGAAACATAAAGTGAAACTTAAGTCAGATTCTGTCATTTGTAGTAATTAGATAATAACATGTATTTATATCTGAAGTTAAAAAAGGCTCTAGGCTGAATATTTCCACAGTTTTGGGTAGCCGTTGCCGTGGTGACTGCTGCTGTTTTTGTGGTTCAGTTTATTTCTCCTTGGCAGATGCAGCTGAACTGTGTTTGTGATGGTTTCCTGTTTTTCCACAAAGTCAAGATCATAAAAACACAAACCGTCACAAACACCAGAGCTGCTGCTGCCGTGGAGGAGAACGCTCCGCTCCATCTGACCGTAGAGAACTTTAAAGAACCTGTCCTTCCTCTGAAACATATTCTTTTGTTGGGAAGTTTTTTTTGTGTTCACAAGAGACTTCGAAATAAAACGTTTGGAAAATGCTTTAGTGATCACCAGCAGGGGGCAGCATTTACCAAACATAACCAAAAACACGCGGCGCAGTTCTGGCTTTATTTTAGTGCTTTTTTAGTCTTAGTTTGGCCCTAGTTTAGTCCAGTTTTAGTCTAGTTTAATTCTGGGTTTATCTTGGTTTAGTCCTGGTTTAGTCTTTGTTCAGTCCTTGTTCAGTCCTGGTGTAGCCCTGGTTTAGTCCTGATTCAGTCATGGTTTAGTTCTGGTTTAGTCCTGGTTTAGTCCTGGTTTAGCCCTGGTTTAGTCCTGATTCAGTCATGGTTTAGTTCTGGTTTAGTCCCCACCTATTATCTTCTGATTTTTAAATGTAAACGTGCTCACCGCATTAATGCTTTTACAACATTTTAATTCCACTTCCTGTTGTGCACTTTATTTTGAAAGGCTCACCGGAAGCGCTCTCCCTCTTTCGTCCCTCTCTTCTCCCACTTTTTTCCTCTTCGTCCCAAACTTTTCCTGCGCTTGGACCGGACCATGACCAGAGGAGAGCGAGTGGCCGCGGCGACACAAGGTAAGCGCTGCCCGGGGCTCCACACGGACAATCCGACGTGCCAAATGTGCCATTACGCATGACTTTTACGCACTGTATGTTTACGCAGGCTTTTGTTTCGCCGGGTTAAACGTTTACCGCTGTTTATTGTGTGGCTTGTGGGTCTTGTGCGCGGTTCTCGCCCCTTTCCCGATCACGCGTCCGGTGTGGCTGATACGGTTACAAAACTATACAGTAAAGTTGAGTTCTTTGCGTCTTCAGTGGATCGGGGACGTGTTTGAACTGCGCCAGGCTGTTGTTGTGACTGTTTCACGGTTTCAATTTATGATTCTTGTTCTAACGCGGAGAAAATTTCTTGTAAAATCGCTGCGTAAAAAGTCAACAGTGTTGGAGAACGGTGCGGCCGCTTTCTAATGAAACAGGCGCGTATTTTCCGTTAAATCTTAATGACGTAACTGACGGTAATTACTGAAGTGACTTATGGGGCTTTTTCTGACTCTGGCGCCTTTTTATTTGAACATTTGTTAAAAATGTAGAAATTACACAGTTATTAATAGTTGTTTTAGCCAAGCCTGTATTCGTACTTTAAAGCTGCACTGTGTAACTTTTCTGGTAGCGTTTCCTCGTGTCCATGGAGATCTTATTACGTTGCCTGGAATGTTCCACCATACGGCATTAAACATTTCTTTAACATTTGTTCAAATACAGATGTTTTATTGGTCAACGGTGCCTCTCCAGGTCCCTCTCCACAGATCTGACCTGTAACTTGCTACTCAACCTGCTCGTCTCCGTGGTGATAGATGAGGCTAATGTCGTACTGTGGGACATTCCGGGCGAAGCTCCAACCGCCCGATAAAAAAACAAAAGTTCCACCTTGAAGAAACAAGACGAGAGTGTGTGTTTCACCTGATGATGTCACGAGGGGAGAGGGCTCTGTGTGTGTTTCACCTGATGATGTCACGAGGGGAGAGGGCTCTGTGTGTGTTTCACCTGATGATGTCACGAGGGGAGAGGGCTCTGTGTGTGTTTCACCTGATGATGTCACGAGGGGAGAGGGCTCTGTGTGTTTGTGTGCGTCTGTTTCACCTGATGATGTCACGAGGGGAGTGTGCGTCTGTTTTACTTGAGTTTAAGATGGACGGGCACAAGATTTCACATTTTGGCCAAATTTTCTCAGATAAAATTTTGACTCTTGCATGACGGAATTTTGGATTTGTCTCATTGTGATAAAACGACATCTGTACTGCGTTTATACTCTATTTATACAGTATTTATACTACTGTATCTACTGTATTTATACTCTATCTATACTGCAGTATTTATAGTCTAAAAATTCAGTGGTTTGAATATTAAAGTGCAGGTATTTCCTGATGCCCTGGAGAATGTGGGACCTGTGTCACTGCTCCATTATTAGAAACGTCCGTTTGTCGTTTTTCTGTCCCCCCCCCGACCTGGGGATGTGTCACTGCTCCACCCCCCACCCTCTTCTCCTCCGCTCTTCTGCCCTTTCATTACTACTTCCTGTCCCCGTCCCCCTCTTTCTTCCTCTCTTTCTCCCCCTCTCCTCTGTCCTCCTCTCTTTTGCACCCTCATCTTCCCCCTTCTTTCCTCTCCTGTCCTCTGTCCCCCTCCTCTCTCCTCCTCTCTTCTTCCCTCTCATTACTCGTCTTCCTCTCAGGTTCTGTCCCGTCCCCCTCTCCTCCTCTCTCCTCCTCTCTCCTCCTCTCTTCTCCTCTCTCCTCCTCTCTCCTCCTCTCTCCTCCTCCCTTCTCCTCTCTCCTCCTCTCTCCTCCTCTCTTCTCCTCTCTTCTCCTCTCTTCTTCCCTCTCATTACTCGTCTTCCTCTCGGGTTCTGTCCTCTGTCCCCCTCTCTCCTCCTCTCTTCTCCTCTCTTCTTCCCTCTCATTACTCGTCTTCCTCTCGGGTTCTGTCCTCTGTCCCCCTCTCTCCTCCTCTCTCCTCCTCTCTCCTCCTCTCTTCTTCCCTCTCATTACTCGTCTTCCTCTCGGGTTCTTCTTCTCTTCAGTCACACTTTGGTTTGTGGCTTTGGTTTAAATCACACGTTTCAGATTTTGTGAATTCTTGTTTCTTTCTGTGAGGAGCTTTATGATCGTATATGTTTATTTTTTGTTTATTTTAGATTTAACTTTGTTCTAATGTGAGGAAATGTCCCACAGTGGGGCTTTAAAGTCCCGTGTTACACAAACTGGACTCTTGTGATCTTTAAACCGTGTTCTGATGTCGAACAGACCTGGAGTTGTGTTTTGTTTCATTCACATGTTTCACACACAAACCTGCAGATTTAACATGAGTTCTTCTCTCAAACTGAAAACACTCTGTTCCACCTTGTGATGTCATCATGTGGTGATACAGGAAGTGCTCCACTGTGTTTTTAAACTCCACACACCTTCACTAGAGCCATTTGGATCATTTCAGTCCTGGAGTTGCCGATCTCTACTGAACTAAAGGTAAAAGGAGCTGTTCACTTGGAAACTACCACTTGATGACATCACAAGGTGGAACAGAGCGTTTGGAGCTTTGGAGATGTAGACAGACTAATAATAAAGAGTTCCTCAAACATGTGAATGAAACAAAACGAGAAAAGAGGAGGAGGAGAGAGGGAGAGGAGGAGAAAGAAGGTCTGGAGCATACAAGAGGGAGAAGAGAGGAGGAAAGGAAGGTGTGAGAGAGAGAGAAAGAGGAGAGTGGGAGAGGAGAGAGAGAGAGGAGGAGAAAAGGGGTCTGGAGCGTAGAAGAGAGAGAAGAGAGGAGGAGGCAAGGGAGAGGGTCCAGAGCATACAAGAGAGAGAGAGAAAAGAGGAGTAGAGGAGAGAGAGTGAAGAGAGAGAGAAGGAACCAAAGAGGGTCTGGTGCATACAAGAGAAAGACAGAAAAGCGGAGGAGAGGAGAGGAGACGAGAGGAGGAGAAACCAAAGACGGTTGGGGGCATACGCAGGCAGACAGGAGAGAGGGAAGAGAGAAACAGGAGGAGAGGAGAGAGGGATGAGAGAGGAGGATTGACAAGGAGAGTGGAGGAGAAGAGACACCAAACAGGGTCAGGAGCTTATGCAGACAGACAGGAGAGAGAGAAGGAGGAGAAGGAGGAGAGAGGGAGAGGTGACAGGTTCGTATGCACAGACAGGGACAGGGAGAAGGAGAAAGAGAGGGAAGAGGAGAGAGAGAGAGAGAGAGGAGGAGGAGGAGGAAATGTGAGGCCAGGAAGAACTTGTTTTCTAATGTATTTCAGAACCTGTGTGTGAACGTCTGAACTACGGAGTTAGACGGCTTTTACACTGAATGGAGACACAGGGAGGGCATCTGACACACACAGGGAGGGCATCTGACACACAGGGAAGGCATCTGACACACAGGGAGGGCATCTGACACACAGGGAGGGCATCTGACACACAGGGACATTCCAGAACTTGTTTGTGGAGGTCTGAACTACAGGGTGAGCAGATTTACGCAGAATAAAACCGAACATTCACTCAAACTGCACATGTATTCGCTCACCATTTAAATTCAGGTTGTGTTTTTATTTGTTGTGACAAACTGTAACGATTGACCCATGACCTCTGACCTCTAACCTCTGACCTCTGACCTCTGACCTTTAGCACTGTAGAATCTCTATAATACTGATCCGCTCGTCCCTGTCACACTCTGTGCTGTGGGTCGTTTTCTTTCGGAGACTCCGGCGACACTGATCTGTTTGGTTTGTAACATGTCTGCAGCTCTCCCTCACACCTCATTCCTTCTCACCACCTCCCTCCTTCCTCTCTCCTCTCCTCTTCCCTCTCTCCTCTCCTCTCCTCTTCCCTCTCCCTCCCTCTCTCCTCTCCTCTTCCTTCTCCCTCCTTCCCTCTCTCCTCCCCTCTTGCTTCTCTCTCCTTCCCTCTCTCCTCTCCTCTCCTCTCCTCTTCCTTCTCTCTCCTTCCCTCTCTCCTCTTCCTTCTTTCTCCTTCCCTCTCTCCTCTTTCTTCTCCCTCCTTCCCTCTCTTCCTTCTCCCTCCCTCTCTCCCTCCCTCCCTCTGCAACTGAACCCCGGTGTGTCTTCCGCGTGGTCATTAAAAATAGTCCGTCCGTCTTGTGTCACTGTTCAGGTCAGGAGCAGGTTTCTAGAAGAACCTGCTCTGCTCCAGAAGCTCCTCCTCTGACAGAATCTCCAGAGGTTCCTCAGAGTTTCGTTCTGTTTGTGAGCTGGTGCCTCGGGACCTGCTTCTGCTTCTCGTTCTGCTTGTTCTCTCTTTACTTTCTCTGTTTACATCGTCTCTTTGCTCTTTGCCGCGGACTCTGGACAGTTTTAGCTCGATTACGATGTGAGTTATTTTGAGCTGAGATCGAGAGACTCGGAGCATGAGGCAGAGCTCCAGGTCTGAGCATCAGCAGAGACATCGAGAGAGAAGAGCAGATCAGGCTACATGAGTTTAAAGAGGGAGTATTACACGTCTGTGGGGTATTTACTGTGAACAAATAGAACATAATAACACGTTTATAACATTTAATAATATTTATAACATTTAATAACATGTTTAGATCTCCGTGTTCCCTCACAAACTCTAGAAAACACGATTTGTTTGGCTCAGACTGAAGCGTTTGCATGTGACAGAAGACCGACCAATCACAGAGCAGCGTGGTGACAGGTGCTGAGTCCGACCAATCACAGAGCAGCGTGGTGATATGTCCTGAGACTGACCAATCACAGAGCAGCACGGTGACAGGTCCTGAGACCGACCAATCACAGAGCAGCGCTGCGGTTTGTGGAGAAGCTGACGGCAAATTAACCAAAAACACGGCGACTCCGACAGACTTCAGCCCGTTTTGTGAAGCTCTTTGTGCGTTTCTCTCACCCGGATTTAAGTCCAGTTTTATTTTTGTCTCGCTGTGATGTTGGACCAATCAGAGTGAAGTGCTTGAACGTGAGCGGCGTCCCAGACTCTGTGGGAGACGTTTTGTTCTAGTGGAGAAACTCCTGTTTAATTCTGTAGTTTAGATCTGTACAAACGTGTCAGATGCCCTCCCTGTGTCTCCATGGTGCCTTATTCTGCATAAAAACGTCTCTGTACTTTAGATTCATAAACATTTTCTGAAATGTGGGTTTTGTTTTAATTTTAAGTTCAGGTTTCATCTTTAAAATGTTTAAAATGTGAAGTGAATCCTGAAGGACAGTTTGGAACCACAATCAGTGAGGAGCACGGAATCATGAGGAACCTGCCCCTGTCCTGCCTTTGACTGCACCCGTCCTGCCTCTGACTGCACCCGTCCTGCCTCTGACTGCACCTGTCCTGCCTCTGACTGTCCCTGTCCTGTCTCTGTCCTGTCCCTGTCTCTGTCCTGTCCATGTCTCTGTCCCTGTCCTGTCTCTGTCTATGTCCTGTCTCTGTCCTGTCCCTGTCTCTGTCCTGTCTCTGTCCCTGTCCTGTCTCTGTCCTGTCCCTGTCTCTGTCCTGTCCCTGTCTCTGTCCTGTCCCTGTCCTGTCTCTGTCCTGTCCCTGTCCCTGTTTCTGTCCCTGTCTCTGTCCCTGTTTCTGTCCCTGTTTCTGTCTCTGTCCTGTCCCTGTCCTGTCCTGTCTCTGTCCTGTCTCTGTCCTGTCTCTGTCCCTGTCCCTGTCCTGTCTCTGTCCTGTCCCTGTTTCTGTCTCTGTCCCTGTCTCTGTCCCTGTTTCTGTCCCTGTTTCTGTCTCTGTCCCTGTCCTGTCCCTGTCCTGTCTCTGTCCTGTCTCTGTCCCTGTCCCTGTCCCTGTCCTGTCTCTGTCCCTGTCCCTGTCCTGTCTCTGTCCTGTCTCGTGCACATTTATAGGAGTCTGTTCTTCTGGGGACAGTTTTATTGGAGGACGTTTTGTTGTGGCTTCGGTTTATTTCTGGACGAGCTTCATTTAAACCGGAGCTTCTGTGGTGGACGTTTCCGTAGACGTTTCATCAGATCTGAGGAGGAACCAGAGGAGACGTCGTGATGTTTTCAGTTTCTGTGTCATTGGAACATTTGGACCAAAATGATTTCTTCTTCTGCAGTTTCTCCTCCGTGGAGTCGACAGTCGAGCGCAGGAGTCTCCAGACTTTTCCTCCAGTGATTTTCCTCCAGAGAACTGCAGGTTTTACAGGAGAAATGGAGTTTATTAAAGTTCCACGACGAGCCTTAAATGAAGTACACTGAGATGCCTACAAAACAGAAACCATCACCCGTGTGTAAATTATACATGTACAGTGGTGACAGGCATTTAATTCATCAAACTTTACGAGAACCCTGGTCTAGCGCCACCTGCTGCCTGCCCACAGAGAAGCTCCTGTGTCCGACTGAGACAAGACTTTTCCTGCTCTTCCAGCTGAAAACAAAGATTAAATCCGAGTTATGAGACATGAGAGAATTCCGAATAATCCGAGTTATTCTTCGTTTGTTTTTCCGTCACAAATGTATAAAGAAACGGCAGCAGATCCTTTAAAGGTTTCCTACTGCACCGAACTGACTCCTGGAGCTTTATGCCGTGTTCCAACGCTGTTCCTCCTCGAAAACACACCTGGAGTTCACCAAATGTTGTTGCTTTGCCTGGAATGTTCCACAGTGTGGCGTTAAACCTTTCTATCTCCATGGAGACCAAACCAGACCAAGTTACAGGTCAAATCTGTGGAGAGGCGACCCCGCTCACAGTCAGAATGTTTGTTTTTCTTGGTATTTTTGAGCTCTAAAACCACCTGGAATTAAATAAATGTAAAGTAGAGCTGTTTAATGTCACACTGTGGAACATTCCAGTATCCATAGAAACAAGCAGGTGACAGATCCCCAACCAAAAAGTTACACAATGCAGCTTTAACTCGGCGGTCTCATTCCCGTTTCACTCGTATCAGGCCAGAGTGGGGTTTTTCCGTCATGGTGATAAAATAAAATTGGAATGCTAACCATGCACTTCCTGATTCTCAGAGGATAAAGTGTTTTTTTTATTATTAGACGCAGAGGACGCAGTCGTCTTATTTTGACCTTTGACATTTGGACAAGTTTTTTTCATCTGCCTCTAGAACAACAGAGTTTGAAATTAGACTGACCCCCTGTGTTCTCACATGTGACCACTAGAGGCTCCTGCTTTAGTCCTGCTTCAGACCTGGTTTAGTCCTGCTTTAGTCCTGGTTTAGACCTGGTTTAGTCCATGTTTAGCCCTGGTTTAGTCCTGGTTTAGTCCTGGTTTAGACCTGGTTTAGTCCTGGTTTAGTCCTGGTATAGACCTAGTTTAGACCTGGTTTAGACCCGGTCTATTTTACTCAAATAAATCTACAGATGGAGCTTTAAAGTTTCCCCACCCAACTTTTTATGACAAAAAAATTACCAAAAGTTTTTTGTTGCACTAATGGAAAAAAATAAAGCGACTGGGCTCGCATCTCCACAGACCTGACTCTTATTTGGCCTGGAAGAGGGCTTTCTGTTTGTTTCCATGGAAATGTAGTTCCTTTGGCTCTAATCTTGGATTGTCTTAGATAAAACATGTCGATCTCCATGGAGACCGTGGCCTGAACTTTCTTTTTCCATCATGGAAGTGCCGTGCAGGTGAAAGTTCCGTAGTGTTGCTTTAATCCTGCCCAGCCTGAGGTTCAGAGGTGATCGTGCGTTTTCCGTTTTCCGTACAGTTGTTGTTGTGAAGTTTGGGCGTTTGAATGAAGCTCTTTGTTGTTTTTTCCAGTTCTTTTATTTCTTCACGTCACAAACTGAATCGTTTCATCCTCCGCCAAAGTGAAAACCATAATCAGGGTTTTTCTGAATCGTCCTCAGACTTTGTGATCTCCTCGAGTTTTGTTCGAGTGTTTAGATGTTTGTTTCTGAGCAGCTGCAGGTCCAACGCTGAACATCTGGGATTCTTCTGACCAACACTGAACATCTGGGATTCTTCTGACCCTCAGTACGACTCGTGATTTATGATTTTAAAGATAAAAAAAATTCAGTTCAAAGTTCAGATTTGAGACACGTCCAGAAGAACCGACAAAAAGACACACTGATACTTGGACCTGGTTTAGACCTGGTTCAGACCTGGTTCAGACCTGGTTTAGACCTGGTTTAAACCTGGTTCAGACCTGGTTTAGTCTTGGTTTAGACCTGGTTTAGACCTGGTTTAGACTTGATTTAGTCCTGGTTTAGACCTGATTTAGTCCTGGTTTAGTCCCTGACAAAAACACACACTTCTTGACACTTTGCAGTGCCATCGTGCTGTGGATGTTCTGCATATGTGTTTGTGGTGGAATGTTTAGCAGTTACCATGGTGACACAACACAAAAAAAAAATACTGAGGTAATGTGAAAACTCAAGAAAAAAAATACAAAAATGTATTTAAAGAGCAGATTTTCAGGATCCTGTGATCCGTCCGAGCGCTCGGGGTCCGGTTCTGTTAAATTGTGTTAAAACAAAACTCAGATTAAAGTTTTATTTAAGTAACAGTTTCAGACAGAGCAGTGCCTCCAGTTAGCATCACACCTCCAGGGAATGTTGACGACTTGAACTGCACCACAGCTTTTACTCAGAATGAGACACGGGGAGGGCATCTGACACAAACAACAAAAACAAAAACAAATAAAACACGAGATTCAGTTTTTGTGGAGGAAATTTGGTTTGATTTGCTGATTGTGTCACACTCAGATTATGATTTCAGTTTGACAGTCGTGAATCCTGCTGCTCCAACACGGTCCAGTGTGTGTGTTTGTGTGTGTGTGTGTGTTTGTGTGCGTCTGAACAGCTGTTTGGTCCAGTGTGTGTGTGTGATTGTGTGTGTGTGTGTGTGTGTGTGTGTGTGTGTGTGTGCGTCTAAAGTGTTTATCTTCGCTCCTCGGGTTTTTTCATGAGAACGTCCAAATGAGAAACATGGGACCTGAAACACCTCAACCACTGAACGAGGGAGGAACGAGGGAGGAACGAGGGAGGAACGAGGGAGGAATGAGGGAGGAACGAGGGAGGAATGAGGAGGAGGAGGGAGGAACGAGGGAGGAACGAGGAGGAGGGAGGAACGAGGGAGGAATGAGGGAGGAACGAGGAGGAGGGAGGAACGAGGAGGAGGGAGGAACGAGGGAGGAATGAGGGAGGGAGGAGGAGGAGGAGGAGGAGGAGGATGGGAGGACAGAGGGAAGAGGAGGGTGATAAGAGAGGGAGGAAAGAGGAGGGGAGGAGAGAGAGAAGGACAATAGAGGGTGAGAGAGATGGACAAGAGAGAGGACGAGAAGGGGAGGAGAGAGGAGAGAGGGATGAAAGAGGGAGGAGGAGGGGTAGAGAGAGAGATGGTTGAAAGGGAAGAGGAGAGAGGGTGAGAGAGGGAGGGGGGCAGAGGGAGAGAAGGATGAAAGAGGGAGGAGGAGAAGGGGAGGAGAGAGGGAAGAGAAGGAGGGAAGGACAGAGGGTGAGAGAGGGAGGGTCAGTGACGACAGTGTGGGAAAACTCCAAACCAACGCGATGTCGGATGTTTGGTCCAGAACATCTGTTGTTTAAACGTGTTTGTATTTTTCACCGGGGCAAAAGAATCGGGACTCAGACACGAACCGATACTAAACAAGTATCGATACCAGATCCTCAGAGTTCACGGGTATCGATACTAAAAAAGTCCCATTTTCAGGACTGAGCAGAACCTGAATGTGTTTAGAACGAACTGGAACTGGACCAGAACAAGTGTAAGAGCACAGAAACTAGAATACACCCATGGACCTGGTTTAGACCTGGTTCAGACCTGGTTCAGACCTGGTTCAGACCTGGTTCAGACCTGGTTTAGACCTGGTTCATACCTGGTTTAGTCCTGGTTTAGACTTGGTATAGACCTGGTTTAGACCTGGTTTAGACCTGGTTCATACCTGGTTCAGACCTGGTTCAGACCTGGTTCAGACCTGGTTCAGACCTGGACCACTGAGGGATTACACAGATATAAAGACACATGGGAACAGAAAAGAAAGTTCTGCCATTTAATGTTGAAAATCACATTCTGTTGTCTAAAGTAAAAGTGTAGATTCCCTGGGTTTCTTCGTAAATAAAAGAACTTCACGCTCCTTTTAGAACGTTCTGATGATTTTTAATTCTTTTTCGCCCTTAACTCGGACACCGTGAAAACTTAAAAGACAGACAGAGAAAAAGGCTCAGCTCTAATATTTCATCACCTTTAAAACAAATCCAGAATACAAAAAAAATCATATTTTCCGTCTTCGCCTGTACATCACCAGTGGCTGTTGAGTCGCATTTCTTTTAAGTTTGACGTCTTTTCTTTACCCTTCTCTATCGTCTTTTTCGCGGCGACTCTTTCTCGCTTCCGGGGCAAAGTAAAAGGTCACGTGACTCATAAAGGTCAATCATTTTTTACAAATAAAATATATGAAAATAAATAACAGTGGTGTTCTGACACATTTTAATACAGATAAAATAATGATCATTTTCAGACTGTGAAAATGTACTGACAAAGAGGGTTTTTATTGTAATTGTGGTATCAGAATCGGTATCGAGTATCGAGTCTGTTCTGTCAGAGGAGCAGGCAGGTGCAGACAGGAGCAGACAGTTCACTCAACAAACTGTCAAAACAGAAACAAGTCAAGAAAGACAAACTGAGAGACAGACGAGTAAACACAGAGGAGGACGAGAGGGGCCGGGAGAGGAGAGAAAAAATAAAAACTACAATTTCAAATTCAAGATTCAGATTCGATGATTACGATGATTCAAACTGTGAGGAAAGAGTTTTGACGACAGTTTAAAAAACAAGCGTAAATATTTACCGTTTCAGTTTTGTGCTTTTCAGATTGTTGAATGTGACGATGTCAAAATCTCTATCAGTTTATCGAGTTACACGTCTCTTCGCTTAAATTAAAAGTTATGAAACGGAGACCATGATCCTTTGCTCCGTTTCAGTCCAATTTAAACGATGAAATAACTTTTCTAAGCACTTTTAAATCTTAACTCTTTGGGTTATGACAGAACCAAAGTCTTGTCAAGGCATTTTTAAAGGAAAAAGTAAAAGTAATATATTCACAATTCGGTTCGCCTTCACAAAATATCGAAATAAATATCGTACCGTGAGATGCGTATCGTGAAAATATCGTACAGAGAAATCTGGATATCGTAAATCTCTTTTTTTTGCAATTTATTCAGTGTTTTTTTTATTTATTTTCCATTTATTCAGTGCTTTCTTTTTCAATTTATTCGATGCTTTTTTTTAATTTGCAGTTTATTCAGTGCTTTTTTCCCCTCCACATAAGAAAATTAATAACACAATAACACATCCACACATAAAATTAATAACAATGTAAAGATGCATTTAAAAAAAAAATAATAAAAATAAATAAATAAATAAAAAGTTTGTTACAGTACAAGAACAGAGAGTCTTTTAGTAGATTTATTTAAAGAAAATCTAGAAGAATAAATTTGATTTTCTGATTGTTAAGCGTAAAATCCAGAATGATTTTGACTATCAGTAGAGCTGATTTAAGCTTGTGCACTTCTGATTCTTTACTTGGATAAAAACGACAGTGAGGCTAATTCTGCAGAGGAAACAAAGTCCGAGTTAGCGCTTTTGTTGTTGTTGTTGATGTTGTTGCCGTTGTCGCTGTTCTTGTTGCGCTTGTTGTTGTCGCTGTTGTTGTTGTTGATGTTGTCACTGTTCTTGTTGTCGCTGTTGTTCTTGTTGTCGCTGTTGTTGTCGCTGTTGTTGTTGTCACTGTTGTTGATGTTGTTGATGTTGTCACTGTTCTTGTTGTTGCTGTTGTTGTTGCTGTCGCTGTTGTTGTTGTCGCTGTTGTTGTCATTGTCGCCGTCGTTGTCATTGTTGTCGCTGTTGTTGTCGCTGTTGTTGTTGCTGTTGTCATTGTTGTCGTCGTTGTCATTGTTGTCGCTGTTGTTGCCGCTGTTGTTGTCATTGTTGCCGTCGTTGTCATTGTTGTCGTCGTTGTCGTTGTCATCGCTGTTGTTGTTGCTGTTGTTGTCATTGTTGCCGTCGTTGTCATTGTTGTCGCTGTTGTTGTCGTCGTTGTTGTCGCTGTTGTTGTCGTCGTTGTTGTCGCTGTTGTTGTCGTCGTTGTTGTCGTCGTTGTCATTGTTGTCGTCGTTGTCGCTGTTGTTGTCGCTGTTGTTGTCGCTGTTGTCGTCGCTGTTGTTGTCATTATTGTTGCTGTTGTCACTGTTGTCGTCGCTGTTGTCGTCGCTGTTGTCGTCGCTGTTGTCACTCTCCGTAGCTCAGTTTTTCTACTATGCGTCCACACTAAAGGCTAAATGAATAAAAGAGGAAACACAAATGTCTTTTATCTTATTATCTGAGTGTTTTAAGCGTCTGCAGAGCCGAATAGTCGACGTAAACAGCGGCTGCAGGTCGTCGCTGAGGAAAACACACTGTAGTATCGGATCGGTGATTTGGTCCGAGTACTCGCCGATACCGATACCTGAAAAATGTTCAGTATCGGAGCTTTTCTGCGTTAAACATGACCGGGCTGTAGAAACGCAGCTGTGAATTTGTACAAAATCAGACGGCAGAATCCGGATCTCGGCTCTAGACCGTTGAGACTCTTCGGCTGACGTCATCAACATTCCCTGGGGGCGTCATGCTAACTGGAGGCACTGCTCTGTCTGAGGCTCTGTTAGACTTTAATCTGAGCTTTACTTGAACACAATCTGACCAGCTGGAACTCTGATCCGTGCTCTTAAACAAGTCCCTCAAATAACAGTCCAGTCACAAGCATTAGCCGACAGTTTTTCAGTTTGAATTTATTTATTTTACTTTATTTTTATTTATTTTGCACGTCTATAAGATATAACAATAAAAAAGGCACATTAGATAAGATTGAACATTATAGCTGTGCTACTTTAAAAAATTACATTTACTCATTTACTTTTTTTATTTGTTGAAAATCAAACTCCTAAACAGGACCACGAACGCTCGGACTGATCACAGGAAAATGAAAATATGTTGTTTAAATCCGTTTTGTATTTTTTCTTGAGTTTTCAGACGATCTTAAAACTTTTTTGGCAGTGTTTGCTAAAGTGTGCGTTGTGTCGCCGCGTTAACTGCTGAATATTTATCTGTTCAGACTGGATTAACACTTTAATGCTCTGACACTTCATATTTTCAATGTTTTCATGTTGGGTTGGTTTTATCGGTCGCCTTGAGTGTTGTAAACGGCTCTTGTTTGATTGATTGATTGCGCCGTACACATAAATGTAGAACACCCCCAGCGTTTTTTTTCACCGTACTGCTCACCCCAGAAGGCGAAGGTTCGAGTCCATCCTCCTCACAAACATCTGCTCGTGTTTTCCACAGAGTCTGAAGTTTGTCCTCTGAATATTTACCAAGTGTCCTTCAAAGGCTTCCGTAGATCTGAGTCCTGAGTCCTGTCATTACACTGAGAGATAGAACCGAGGTGTGAAGAGAGAGGGAGGAGAGGAGAGGAGGAGAGAGGGAGGAGAGGAGAGGAGGAGGAGGAGGAGAGAGGGAGGAGAGGAGAGGGAGAGATGGAGGGGGGAGGGAGGAGGAGGTAGAGGATGAAGAGAGTTGGGGTAGGAGGAGAGAGAGAGAGAGGAGGTGATAGAGGAGAAAAAGAGTTGGGGTAGGAGGAGAGAGAGGGGGGCACAGCGAGAGAGGAGGAGAGGGAGAAGGGGGTAGAGGAGAGAGAGAGGGAGGGAGGAGGGGGTAGAGGAGGAAGAGTTGGGGTAGGAGGAGGGGGGCAGAGAGAAATCGAGAAAGAGAGAGGGAGGAGAGGTGGGGGAGGAGTGAGAGAGGGAAAAGAGAGAGGAGGAGCGAGAGGAAGAGGGAGGAGAAGAGAGAGAGAGGAGGAGAAAGAAAGGGAAGAGGAGAGAGGGAGGAGGGGAGATAGAGGGAGGAGGAGAAGAGCGAGAGGGAGGGAGCACAGAGAGAAGGAGGAGGGGGGGGACACAGCTGCTCTGCTTCTGTGTGACCGTTTAAACATCTGCACAGCCTGGACTGCAGACAGGAGCTGACAGGAGCTGACAGGAGCTGAGGCATGGGCCAAAAAACGAAATAACTTGTGAGCGTTAGATTAGAGTAAATGGGTGGTTTCCATGTGCCGCCTCTGATTAAAGGAATGAATGAAACGAGGTGTTTATTTTAGTGGAAATGTTGAAGCACTTTAGAGCTGAAGTGAACTGAGCAGCTGCAGGAGCCTGAAGCCCGTCTGAGGGTTAGGGTCTGGGTTTGGGCGGGATCTTCTGCCCCACGCGAACCCACCGTTTCAGAGGAGACCAAAAGAACAACGGAGAACTGAAGAGGAACCAGAGGAGGAACTGAGAATCATTTTACTGAAGCACAAATGAAAGATTCTACATGTTCAAATTAAACTTAGAACTTAGAATTGGAAAATTGTCTTGTAGTCCACTCAGTTTGGACATAAAGATCACGTTTGTTTTCACAGTGAAAATAAAAATGCATTTTTAAAGAACAGAAGGTCAATTTCAAAGCAAAATAATAAAGTAAAAATAAAGTTCCTTTCATTTTCCATGGGGACTTCTGTGGGTTCTGGTGCAGATAAAACTTCAGGAACGTCACATTTGCGCTGACAGTAAAGAACTGAGGGAGAGTGACGTCACCCCCAGCGTTCAGCTCCAGACAAATGAAGCTCATTGTAGCTAGCAGTTATAGAAGCGAATCTGAAGCTGAGTTCATATTTAGAATTTCGACCGCGAGTATCATGGCAACGAAAGAGCCAAACCAAAGGCTGTTTTAGCAGCTGGTTTAGCAGAGAGCGTATTTTTCCCATGGGGCCACATGAGAAACAGAAAATATTGTGGAGGGCCAAAAAAAATCAATTCTGCATCATATTAATTATATTTCTTTATAAAAATCAGTAAATCTCATCGTTTTGACGCGCTGGTGAGTCTGGGAAGAGTTTATGTTCTGACTCAGCAATGTAAATTTGAAGCTGCCTTACAAAAAATGTCATAAAAAAAAAAAACACAGCAGCTTTAGTCCGTGCGTGAGGTAAAATTATTATTATGTTTATTGTGTAATTCAAAATGAGCTTAAACGGGCCGGTTAGAGTCGACCAAAGAGCCGTTTGTGGCCCCGGAGCTGGAGCCCAGGTCTGAAGGTCTGTTATTAATGTTCAGATCTTAATTTACGGACCATCCATCCATTTTCTGCCCCTTTTCCGGGGTCGGATCGCGGGGGCAACAGTCTAAGCAGGGACTTCCAGACTTCCTTCACCCCAGACACTTCCTCCAGCTCCTCCAGGGTGGACCCCGAGGGTCCCAGGCCAGAGAGAGACATAGTCCCTCCATCCTGCTGGGACATGCCCGGAACACCTTGGAGGAGACATCCGGATCAGATGCCCGAGCCACCTCAACATGGAGCAGCAGCGGCTCTACTCCGAGCTCCTCACCCTATCTCTAAGGGAGCGCCCAGCCACTCTGCGGAGGAAACTCATTTCGGCCGCTTGTATTTGCGATCTTGTCCTTTCGGTCATTATCCAAAGCTCATGACCATAGGTGAGGGGAGGAACGTAGACTGACGGTAAATCCAGAGCTTTGCCTTTCGGCTCAGCTCCTCTTCACCACAACGGTCCGATACAGCGACCACATCACTGCCGACGCTGCACCGATCCACCTGTCAATCTCACGCTCCATCCTCCCCTCACTCCTGAACAAGACCCCGAGATACTTGAACTCCTCCACTTGAGGCAGGGACTCTCCACCCAATTTAAGGACAAATAGCGAAATAAAACCTCCAGGATCACGTAGAGCGAGTTTATACAAACATTTTAAGACCAAAATAACAAGACCAACAGCAGCAGATACAGATAGAAGGACGAATTTTCTCAGTCTAAAGTGAACTGGAGCCAGAATTGATGCTCACTTTATTTAGAACGTGGCAGCGAGCGGGTCAGCCATGTCCAGAGATAAAAGTGTCTGGTACTGCACACAGCGTTCCTCACTGCGCCCTCCCCTCCTCCTCCTCTTCCTCGTGCTTCCAGTGAAACAAAAGAATGTTCTCAGCACTTTGGACCAACTTCACTTTGTTTACTCTCCTCAAGAGCTCGTTTAACGTCCCAGACCCGTCCCACGTTCACGCTGAGCTCTGCGTCCTGGTGATCACCACACTAACATTTCAATTTCATTTAGAAACACTCATTTTCAATACTAAGGAACACGCTCGATACTTAACACAGACTCTGATGTGATTTTCCACTTTAAATGGCAGAACTTTCTTTTCTATTCCCATGTGTCCTTATATCTGTAGAATCCCTCAGTGGTCCAGGTCTAAACCAGGTCTAAACCAGGTCTAAACCAAGTCTAAACCAGGTCTAAACCAGGTCTAAACCAGGTCAAAACCAGGTCTAAACCAGGTCTAAACCAGGTCTAAACCAGGTCTAAACCAAGTCTAAACCAGGTCTAAGCCAGGTCTAAGCCAAGTCTAAACCAAGTCTAAACTGGGTCTAAACCAAGTCTAAACCAGGTCTAAACCAGGTCTAAACCAGGTCAAAACCAGGTCAAAACCAAGTCAAAACCGGGTCAAAACCGGGTCAAAACCGGGTCAAAACCAGGTCAAAACCAAGTCTAAACCAAGTCTAAACCAGGACTAAACCAGGTCAAAACCAGGTCTAAACCAGGTCCATGGGTGTACACTAGTCTCTGTGCTCTTACACTTGTTCTGGTCCAGATCCAGTTTGTTCTAAACACATTCAGGAAAAGGTTCTGCTCTGTCCTGAAAATTGAACTTTTTTAGTATCGAAACCTGTGAAAAATGAGGATCTGGTATCGATACTTGTTTTAGTATTGATTAGTATCTGATTTTCTGTACTTTATTACGTGTTATTATAGTAATTTTTTTTTTTTGGTGGAGAGACACAGAGCACTCATAGAAAAGTCTTACAGAGTCTGGGAATTGAACCCGTAATCACAGACAAACAGACTGTGTTGTGTTTTCTGGTCAAGAGATAAAACTGTATTTTCCTAAACAAAATGTGAGTGAAGTGTCTTGCCCAAGGACACGGTGGGAGAATGTATTATCATTAGAACAGTAGGGAGCAGTGGCCAAACTTCTCTGAGAAACAAGTGCCCAAAATAAGAAGGAAAAATGCTCCTGAAATAGTGTCGTGAGACTTTTTTAGAGTTTCCAAATATCGAGCTTCATTTTTCTGTGAGAATGAGCCAAAGGTCAAAGGTCAGAGGACACATTTTGAACATGGACCAGAGCAGGACTGGACCGGATCAGGACTGGACCGGATCAGGACTGGACCGGAGCAGGACTGGACCGCAGCAGGACTGGACCGGAGCAGGACTGGACCGCAGCAGGACTGGACCGGAGCAGGACTGGACCGCAGCAGGACTGGACCGCAGCAGGACTGGACCGGATCAGGACTGGACCGGATCAGGTCTGGACCGGAGCAGGACTGGACCGGAGCAGGACTGGACCGGAGCAGGACTGGACCGGATCAGGTCTGGACCGGATCAGGTCTGGGCCGGATCAGGACTGGACCGGAGCAGGACTGGACCAGATCAGGGGTCTGGTGTGAGGAACAATGACGTCTCTCAGAAGTGACTCATAACATGGAGACCAGAGAAGAGCTGCTCTGTTCCTCAAAGAGTCCTCAGTGTGGAGAGTGGGACGAGGGCAGAGAGGAAGAGGGCGGAGTCAGGGAGGAAGAGGGCGGAGTCAGGGAGGAAGAGGGCGGAGTCAGGGGAGGAAGAGGGCGGAGTCAGGGGGACGAGGACAGAGTCAGGGGAGGAAGAGGGCGGAGTCAGGGAGGGACGAGGGTGGAGTCAGGGAGGGACGAGGACGGAGTCAGGGGAGGAAGAGGGCGGAGTCAGTGAGGAAGAGGGCGGAGTCAGGGAGGACGAGGGCGGAGTCACGGAGGGACGAGGGCGGGGTCACGGAGAAAGAAGGCAGAGTCACGGAGGAATATTCCAGCGCAGGCTTGTGATTGGTCGCTGTTGTGCCCAGGCGTCTGCACAGTGGACGGTTCAAATCAAAGGAAACCGCAGGACGTTTATTAATCGAGGCTTTGTCACTGTTCGGACCCCGACGAGCTGAACTTTGACCCTGTGAAGAGATGGGGGTTTGGGTCTGGGGACGGAGGAGGGGCAGGAGGATGGGTGGAGATAAAACCTGTCAGAAAGTTTATTTACAGAGATATTTATGACTTTATTGTCTTAATTTTATGCCGTGTGGAGGACAGTGTCTTTGTTTCAAAAATAACCAACGCCTGATTTAAAGACGAGTATTTGACTTCTCTGTAGCACGTCACATATTTAGATCACCGTGTTCTCTTTTATTGTTTTAAAAATGCTATATTCACCCAAAACATCCGCGCTAAGTCACTCCCCCTTCAGAGCGTTCACTAATGAAGCTCCTGTACATCACGTCAGGTTTGTGGAGCTGCTGTGTTCAGTTTTGTGTCATGTTTTTGTCGTGTGGGAGCGTGGGTGAGGAAGGAGGGTTTGAAAAGGGCCTAGAGAGATCGCTAAATTACTCAAACATGCATGGATCATTCTAAAACCTCTTGAGACATGTTTTTGGTGATGGAACAACGTTAGAACATGGGAGAAAACTCAAAAGAATCGACTCTTCATAACACTTCCTCTTTAAAAACACACTGAAAACTTTTACAAATCTGAATCCGTTAACATTTAGGCTCTTCCATCGTGGCGCCGCTTTAAACCGTCTGATCTCTGCTCGTCTCTGGTCTTCAGAAGTCCACAGCTCGTCTCCTCTCGTCCATTTAAAACCATGAACCGTCCCTTTAGCCGTGACTGTCCAAACAAACTGTGAAACGCCTGAGCGCTCCGTGCACAGATAAGAGCTTATCTCGTCCTCGTGTCATGGTCCTCGTGATGTTCCTCTGCCCCAGGAGCCGGACCCCCACCCTCCTCTTCCTCCTCCTCTTCCTCCACTCCTCTTCCTCCTCCTCTTCCTCCTCCTCTTCCTCCACTCCTCTTCCTCCTCCTCTTCCTCCCCCTCTTCTGCTTCGGGACTGTGGCGGACGGTAAAGAGTTTGTAAAGTACTGCACTTACGTCGACATTTGAGGTATTTGTACTTTAAAACGCACTGAAGTAACGTGGATACCTTTTACTTCACTTTTTGAGAGCAGGTATGTGTACTTTTCTGAACAGGACTGAAAAGTTAAAGTATTTTTATTACATCACTGACCCTGCAGAAAAGGCTGAGGGTTTATTTTTTAACATATTTAGACTTAAACTTTATTGATCCACAAGGGAAATTATTTGGACACAACAGCTTCACACATTACAATATAATATACAGTAATAATAAAAAGTAAAAAAAAAATGGTAAAAATACATTCTAAATATAGGCGTAATTATATAAATGTGCACACAGTCAAAATAAAATAGAAAAATAAGTAATAAAAAATCTCAGTTATACAAGAAGTCATAAGGAAGACGAGATAATGATAAATTTCAGTACAAAATCACTACATTTTAACCGTTATAAAACCTCAAAATCTGCTCAAATACTTGTACTTATTACTTACTCAGGTACTTTAATACTTTAACTTAAGTCACCTGCTTGTCTCCATGGAGATGTCATTGCTTTGTCTGGAATGTTCCATGGTGTGACATTAAACACGTCTGTTTACCAAGTGTTTCTTTTCCTCAAAAATACAATAATTCTCTGTGTGTCTCCCTGTTTCTCCACAGATCTGACCTGTAAAGTTGTCTCGCTTCAGATACACAGGTTTAATCTTTACTGTGGAACATTTTAGACATTTTAGAAGCATTAACATCTCCGTGGAGACGAGCAGGTGACGGACCTTCCAGTAGAAAAGTTACATAGTGCAAGTAGATTTGTCCATGTGATACTTTCTATTTTACTTGAGTATTTTTTTGTTCACAGTGTGGCATTAAACCGTTCTATCTCCATGGAAACCAAACCAGACCAAGTTCCAGGTCAGATCTGTGGAGAGGCGACCCCACTCACAGTCAGAATGTCTGTTTTTCTAGGTATTTTTGAGCTCTAAAACCACCTGGAATTGAATAAATAAGGTAGAGCTGTTTAAAGCCACACTGTGGAACATTCCAGGCAAAGCAATGACGTATCCATAGAAACAAACAAAGCAGGTGAGGGACCTTCAACCAAAAAGTTACACAGTGTAGCTTTAAGTAACAAAACTGAGTACTTGTGGCACTGGCTCCAGGACAATGGGACAGACGGACGGAAGTGTGTGTGGAGGGGGAGGACTTCCCTTTAGGAAACGGCAGATTCCTCGATCCGAAGCAGCAGAACGTCCAAACATTCCCGAGGAAACGGAGAACAGGCAGAGGTCGGAATTCTGTTCAATCTTCAGCTGCACAAGAAACATCTGAGTGAAACATCTGAGTGAAACAGAGAGAACAGAGTGAAACATCTGAGTGAAACACAGAGAACAGAGTGAAACATCGGAGTGAAACATCGGAGTGAAACATCAGAGTGAAACATCTGAGTGAAACACAGAACAGAGTGAAACATCTGAGTGAAACACAGAACAGAGTGAAACATCTGAGTGAAACATCTGAGTGAAACATCTGAGTGAAACACAGAGAAGCACAGAGAAATGTTCTATATGGACCCAGTAGAGTCTGAAATAAAGCTTGAAGCTTGAATTGAATTGAACAGAGTGAAAGATCTGAGTGAAACACAGAGAACAGAGTGAAACATCTGAACAGAGTCGCGGAGTTTGGGGCGTTAAGTTGGTGGTGAAATCTGTGGGTCTGTGGGTGTAGTTTGGAGTGTTGTTTTCACGATACTGAAATTTCAAACTCAATTTCGAGAAATGAAATGTGTTATTAGGTTCTTTTTTCAGACCAAAGGTTTGTTTTCAGACCTGACAGTTTGGACTGCTCCCTGCGGTCTTCCTCAGAAGTTTTGGCCAGTGGAGGCAGGACGACAGCGCCATCTGCAGTCCAACTTCCACAGGACAGTATCCCAGGTGTGTGAGAGTAAAAAAGCCCCCTTGTCCCGGTTTATTGTCCCGTGGGCACTATAAAAAACATTTTTGTATTGCGATTGTGTCTTTAATCCAACGACGATGTTTGTTTCCTCTGGGACGGAGCAAACACTGGGACGGAGGACAAACATCGCTTGACTCTGAGGTAGAGAGCGAGTGAACAGTCGAAACTGTCGGGGATGAAAACAAACCCTTGGTCTGAAAAAAGAACCTAATAACATGAATTATCGGAAGGCCAAATGAACCTTGTTGGACTACTCCGATACCATGATGATAATAAAAAAATAACTTTCTTTAGACATTAAATTGTAGAACTTTTGCTTCTTTTCCCTTGTGGCCTTAATATCTGTGTAATCTAGGGATCTCCAACCTGTAACTCAGGAGCTTCCAGCAGCTCCTCTGCACCTTCCAAGGAGCTCGCCAAGGGATTTCTGAATTCTATGTATAAAATCTGATAATTTAAATGCCTATTTTCATTGCAAAATTAAACTTTGTGGACTAATAACTGGTTTATGTTTTATGTGTCTAACTGTACCCCATCAAAGACTGTCGTGGCTCTTACATTTGCTCAAATTCTGTCGACCGCTGAAACGAGTAGCTCTCTGGCATTTTCGTTTTCCAAAAAGTACCTCCCTGGAGGAAAAATATCGTTCTAAAGACGTTCAGGAAAGGTTCTGCTCTGTCCTGAAAATGGGAGTTCTTTTTTAGTATCGAAACCTGAGAAAAACGAGTCTCTGGTTTTGGATGTTTGCGTTTGTTTTGACCCAAACAGCAGGAGTAAAGTGTGAAGTGTTTTTTTCTGCCGTTTCCTGAGTTTGGTTTAAAAAAAAAAGCTCTAAATCGTCCACAGAAATGCCACACACTTGGACCCGGCGGCCTGTGTCACAGAGGAGCTTTTCTCATGCAGATCACTCATTCACATTCTTCTCTCTCTTACTTCCTCTCTCTTCATCACTCTCTTTTCTGTCTCTTCTTTTCTGAGTAGTCCACTTGTCTGTTTTCTCTCCTGTGTCTCTTCTGCTTGTCTCTCCTCTGTTTTGTCCAGTTTGTTCTCCTCCTCCTCCCTTTCTCCTCTCCTCTGCTCTCTTCTCTCCCCTCCTCTCTCTCTCTCTTCTCTCTCTCTCTCTCTCTGTCTCTTCTTTCCTGTGTGCCTGTTGTTGGTGAAGTGTGGCCAGGTGCCCCCTCCTCCCTCTCTCTTCTCTCCTCTCTTTCTCCTCTCTCTCTTCTCTCCTCCTCTGTCTCTTCTCCCCTGACCTGTCTCTCCTCCTCCCTCTCTCTCCTCCCTCTCTTTCCTCTCCTCTTTCCGGCGTGTGTGTTGTTGGTGGACGGTGGCAGGGGATGAGGTCAGCTCCGTGTTTCCGGTTCCATGAACTGAATTCTCATTTGTCCTCTGCTCTGGACTTTCCACACATCAGTCCTTCCTCTGGCTCCGGGGCTGTCCGAAGAATCGAAAATCAAATCGATACTAAAACTAATATCGAAACTGAATCCTCACTTTCCACAGGTATCGATACTGAATAAGAAATCCCACTGGACAGAAAAGAAAAGACGAGCGTTTCTTCACTGAGACGGAGAAAATGAAAACGTCAAACTCTGAAAGATGTTTTAGAAACACAGACGTCATTAAAGGAGCTGGACTCAGAGGAAAAGTAACACAAACCCTCCACGCCAGAGACAGAGAGAGACAGAGAGACAAACCCTCCACTCTTCCACTCCAGAGACAGAGAGAGAGACAAACCCTCCATGCCAGAGAGAGAGAGAGAGAGACACACCCTCCACTCTTCCACTCCAGAGACAGAGAGACAAACCCTCCACGCCAGAGAGAGAAACCCTCCACTCTTCCACTCCACAGAGAGAGAGACAAATCCTCCACTCTTCCACTCCAGAGAGAGAGAGAGAGAGAGAGAGAGAGACAAACACTCCACTCTTCCACTCAACAGAGAGAGAGAGAGAGAGAGAGACAAACACTCCACTTTTCCACTCCACAGAGAGAGTGAGAGAGACAAACCCTCCACTCTTCCACTCAACAGAGAGAGAGAGAGAGAAACCCTCCACTCTTCCACTCCAGAGAGAGAGAGAGACAGAGAGAGAGACAAAACCTCAGATGTTTCTCCAAACTGTTCCCCTCAGATGTTTCTCCAAACTGTTCCCCTCAGATGTTTCCCCAAACTGTTCCCCTCAGATGTTTCTCCAAACTGTTCCCCTCAGATGTTTCCTCAAACTGTTCTCCTCAGATGTTTCCCCAAACTGTTCCCCTCAGATGTTTCTCCAAACTGTTCCCCTCAGATGTTTCCTCAAACTGTTCTCCTCAGATGTTTCCCCAAACTGTTCCCCTCAGATGTTTCTCCAAACTGTTCCCCTCAGATGTTTCTCCAAACTGTTCCCCTCAGATGTTTCTCCAAACTGTTCCCCTCAGATGTTTCTCCAAAGTGTTCCCCTCAGATGTTTCTCCAAACTGTTCTCTAGTTCGATGTTCTTCACGGTGATACTCGTAGTTTTGGGCAGCGTCGCGTCGTCATTTTGGTCCAAATGTAAAAAAAAACCGCTCTGCTCTAGTGCAGCTGTCCACAGGAGGGACCACAGCCTGGTTTAGTCCTGGTTTAGACCTGGTTTAGTCCTGGTCTTGTCCTGGTCTTGTCCTGGTTTAGACTTGGTTTAGTCCTGGTTTAGACCTGGTTTAGACCTGGTTTAGTCCTGGTTTAGTCCTGGTTCAGTCCTGGTTCAGTCAGAGCTCTTGTTTCTTCTATGAAGTCGTTTTAGATGAATATTGTGATTTAAAATGTCCAAATTACAACATAAGTGTCAGAGGTTGGACAAACTCAAGCACAGTGTGACAGTTTTCATTGTCCAAAAATCAGGAACTACCCCTGGTGTGCTGTTAGCATGCTAGTCAGCTGCAAAGTGTCAATATTGGGAATGTGTTTGGGAAGTGAGGATGAGGTTTGGAAACTGCAAACTGAAAAAGCAATAAAAAACTTTTCTACACATGCCCCAGTCCCCTTTCTCTCTCCTCTGCTCCTCTTTCCTTTGCTCTTCTCTCTTCTCTTCTCTTCTCTTCTCTTCTCTTCTCTTCTCTTCTCTTCTCTCCTCTCTCCTGTTCCTCTCCCCTCTCTCCTGCTCTTTTCCTCCTCTTTCTTCTCCTCTGCTCCTCTCCTTCTCTCTCCTTTCCTCTCTCCTTCTCTCTTTCTCTCCCCTCTCTCTTCGCTTCCTCTCCTTTTTTCTCTCCTATCCTCTCCTCACTCCTTCTCTCCTCTCTCTTCCCTCTTCTCTCCTTCCCTTTCTCTCCTCCTCTCTTCCTCTATCCTTTCCTTCTTTCTCCTCTCCTTTCCCCTCTCCTCACTCTTCCTCTCTTCCTGTCCTTTCTCTCCTCCTCTCTTCTCTCTTCTCTCTTCTCTCCTGCGTTCCTTGTTGTCCCGGCGTCCTCAGCTCGGCGTCTTTATAATGGTGCGTTTTGTTTACGACGGCGCTCTCGTCTCTCGGGGCGATTTCAGAGGAATGTGTCTCCTCTGTAATTTAGAGCACGCGTCCGATCAGTACAGACACATCCAGGAGACACGTCCAAGAGACAGAGACAGGAGACACATCCAGGAGACATGTCCCAGAGACAGGAGACACATCCAGGAGACAGAGACAGGAGACACATCCAGGAGACATGTTCCAGAGACAAGAGACAGGAGACACGAGACACCACCGGGAGACACAGACAGGAGACAGAGACAGGAGACACGTCCAGGAGACAGAGACAGGAGACATGTCCCAGAGACAGGAGACACATCCAGGAGACAGAGACAGGAGATAGAGACAGGAGACACATCCAGGAGACAGAGACAGGAGACATGTCCCAAAGACAGGAGACACATCCAGGAGACAGAGACAGGAGACACAACCGGGAGACACAGACAGGAGACACATCCAGGAGACAGAGACAGGGGACTGAGACAGGAGTCACATCCAGGAGACACGTCCAGGAGACACATCCAGGAGACAGAGACAGGAGACACATCCAGGAGACATGTCCCAGAGACAGAGACAGAGACAGGAGACACATCCAAGAGACACCACCGGGAGACACAGACAGGAGACACATCCAAGAGACAGGAGACAGAGACAGGAGACACGTCCAGGAGACACGTGCAAGAGACAGGAGACACGTCCAAGAGACAGAGACAGGAGACACATCCAGGAGACACGTCCAAGAGACAGAGACAGGAGACACATCCAGGAGACATGTCCCAGAGACACCACCGGGAGACACATCCAGGAGACAGAGACAGGAGACACATCCAGGAGACATGTTCCAGAGACAGGAGACAGACAGGAGACACATCCAGGAAACAGAGACAGGAGACACAACCGGGAGACACATCCAGGAGACAGAGACAGGGGACAGAGACAGGAGTCACATCCAGGAGACATGTCCAGGAGACACATCCAGAAAGAGAGCGACAGGCAGAGAGAGAACGAGACAGAGAGGGAGGGAGAGAGAGAGAGTTAGTGGGAGAGAGGGACAGAAAGAGAGAGTGAGACAGCGAGAGAAAGAGACATACATCCAGGAGATACAGAGAGAAAGAGACAAGCGAGAGAGAGACAGAGACACACAGAAAGAGGGAAGGAGACAGTGAGATATAGAGAGAGCAACTTGGAGAGACAGACAGAAAGAGAGAGTGAGAGACAGAAACAGAGAGAGTGAGACAGGAAGAGGGAAAGAGACAGAAAGAGACACATGCAGGAGACAGAGAGGAAGAGAGAGACAGAAAGAGATGAGAGACAGAGAGAGAGAGAAACGAGAGAAAAAGAGACACAGAAAGAGAGAGAGATAAATAGAGACAGAAACGGAGAGAGGACAGTGAGACAGAGAGAGGGAGAGAGAGACACAGAGAGAGAGAGAGAGACAAAGACAGAGAGACAAAGACAGAGAGAGGGAGAGGAAACGGCTCTAACGTCCAGGAATCGGGGGAACAGAGACAGGAAGTTTGTTTTTAATCTGAGAAGCTGACGACAAATGAACTCGAACGTGTCCAAGTGTCTCTGTCCCGGACGTTGGACGAGGGCGGGACAGAGACACAATGGCTTTCCACATTCTCGGCTGATGTCATGTTCCTGTTATTGGTAATCGCTGTGGCAACGCTCCAAGTTTTTTTTTATCATTCTGAAACTCGTGGATGTAACTCTACGGGAGAATCACCGTTTTCAAATAAACGAGCAGAAACTGGAGCTGTCAGAAAAATCAAAAATCTGATTTAATCGATACCAGATTCTCATTTAAGTCGTGTCGATACTAAAAACGTCCCACTGAGAGCAAATGGAAATATTTAAAAATAGGATAAAAATGAGACCAGACGAGAGGAGAAGAAACCAGACCAAAGGAGAGGAGACCAGAGGAGATCAGAGGAGAGGAGACCAGAGCAGAGAAGAAAAGACCAGACCAGAGGAGAGGAGACGAGATGAGACCAGAGGAGAGGAAACCAGAGCAGAGGAGACAAGAGGAGATGAGAGGAGATCAGAGCAGAGGAGAAAAGACCAGACCAGAGGAGACAAGAGGAGATGAGAGGAGACCAGAGCAGAGGAGACCAGAGAAGAGAAGACCAGAGGAGAGGAGACCAGAGGAGAGGAGACCAGAGCAGAGGAGACCAGAGCAGAGGAGACAAGATGAGAGGAGGCCAGAGCAGAGGAGAGGAGACCAGAGCAGAGGAGAGGAGACCAGAGCAGAGCAGAAAAGACCAGACCAGAGGAAAGGAGACCAGAGCAGAGGAGACCAGAGCAGAGGAGACCAGAGCAGAGGAGACCAGAGCAGAGGAGAGGAGACCAGAGCAGAGCAGAAAAGACCAGACCAGAGGAGAGGAGACCAGAGGAGAGGAGACCAGAGCAGAGGAGACCAGAGCAGAGGACACCAGAGGAGAGGAGACCAGAGGAGAGGAGACCAGAGGAGAGGAGACCAGAGGAGAGGAGACCAGAGGAGAGGAGACCAGAGCAGAGGAGACCAGAGCAGAGGAGACCAGAGCAGAGGAGACCAGATGAGAGGAGGCCAGCGCAGAGGAGAGGAGACCAGAGCAGAAAAGACCAGACCAGAGGAAAGGAGACCAGAGCAGAGGAGACCAGAGCAGAGGAGACCAGAGCAGAGCAGAAGAGACCAGACCAGAGCAGAAAAGACCAGACCAGAGGAGAGGAGACCAGAGGAGAGGAGACCAGAGCAGAGGAGACCAGAGCAGAGGAGACCAGAGGAGAGGAGACCAGAGGAGAGGAGACCAGAGGAGAGGAGACCAGAGGAGAGGAGAGAGAAGATCAGAGCAGAGGGCTGATCAGAGCAGTGACGTTCTCTCAGAAACATCTGTAAAAGTGATTGTCCTTCATTATGCGTCAGATATCGAGTGTTTTCTGTTCAGTTCAGTGTCATTCTGAAAATGCAGGAGAGCCGCCAATTTTCGAGGTCGCGAGAAATGATGCAGCTAAATGAAGTAACGGCACAGTGGTGTAACAGCTGGAAGCATCGTGGTCATTCGTGGTTATTCGGCACAGTGTGTAAAACTTCAAAATCCTTTGGCGAGGTTCTTGGAAGGAGGTGGAGACCCCTGCCGTATAGAACAATGCAGGTACTTTTAGATTTAAACGGACACATCAGTTATTTTTGGTTCAGGTGCAGAGGTCAGGCGGCTCGTGAACTTTCTGAAGACGCACTTTGGGTTTTGTTTACTGTACGGTTGCTAGGTAACAGTTATCACAGAATGACCTCAGATCGAACCAGGAAGTGAAACGATAAACTTCACCAAATTTGGGGAAACTGTGCGAAATATTTTTATTTGTTTTTTTATTTGTATTTGTTTTTCTTTGTTGCTGGTTCGGTTGGAGTAGTGTCGTGTTTCCAGACGTCAGAGGGGGAGAGGGGCTGACGGGGCTGACACTACCCAGGCCTGAGTGAGTGTTCCTGGGATAAGAGCGGCCGCACACGCCCTTATCTGCTCCGGGGCATCTGTCTCATGTCCAGCTCTGACCGCGCCGGCTCTGCGGATAATAAAGGTCCCACTGTTTGTGAGCGTAAAACCACTTTAGAACGGAGAGAGCGTCTTTCACGTCATTACAAGATTCAATTTAAATTACCCAAAATGCACTGTTTATTAAGACGTGTTCTGTTCCACCTCGTGATGTCATGAAGTGGTAGTTTTCAAGTCAAACAGCTCCTTTTTTTACCTTTAGTTCAGTGGAGATTGACAATTCCAGGGCTGGAATTGTCCAAATGATGCTAGTGGAGGTGTGTGGAGTTTAAAAACACAGCGGAGCACTTCCTGTATGACATCACAAGGTGGAACAGAGTGTTTTCAGTTTGAGAGAAGAACTCGGCATAAAAATACGCAACAATTTACGCACAAAGAAGGCATTTTTCTGTTATTTTTATTCGTCTGATCGTAATTATTGTGTTGCTCGTGTCCAGGAAATAAAATTATAAACGTTACCAAAATAAAGTATTTGTAAAATATATATATATATAATATTATATAATATATTATATTATATATTATATATATATATATATATATATATATATATATATATATATATATATATATATATATATATATATATATATGTATAAAATATATAATCATGTTACATTTTTATTTTAACTTTTTTTTGGGTGAAATTAATTTCAAATGCACTTTATTAAATGTCCAGTGTTTTCGGTTTGGAGCTCAAATAAAAGCTATAGTATGTAATATTTCCTCGTCATTATTTACCTGCTGAAACAAAAGCTGCAGTTCTGTGAGTTCCTCGTGGCTCAGGCCTGTTCAGTCCTGCCCCGGTCCTGGTTTGACCTGGTTTAGTTTGCGTTTCCGCGGTTACGGAAGTTTTGTTTTGAGAAAGTTACACATACCTGTGTCAGATCCAGTTCCTACGTAATAAAAACATTTGATATTTCACAGAGCGAGGCCTCGGAGTTTGTTAAAGGTTCGGTCGCAGATGAGGCAGATTCATAATGTTTAACCGCGGGGTTCGGAATGAGGAAAAGGAAATCAGGAGCGTTACCATAGCAACGGACAATTCAACACAAAATATTCAGCATTTTCAGTGGTTTTTCACCCGTCCTCAAAATGGGAATTATGTCGTTTCCTCCTCACAAACAGAGCAAACTCAAACTCTGCGTAGTTCTTCCCTCAAAAACACTCTTTTCCACTTTATGATGTCATGTGGTGATACAGGAAGTGCTCCAGTGTGTTTTTAAACTCCACACACCTTCATTAGAATCATTTTAGCTCTGGAATTTCCGATCTCGACTGAACTAAAGGCAAAAGGAGCTGTTCAACTTGAAAACCACCACTTGATGACATCAGTGGGTGGAGGGGGTTGTGGGTCTTCTGTCGGGACACGCTGGAGGAATGTGCCCCAGGGCAGAGGAAGCGCGGCAGCAGGGTGGTTAGCCTCTCCACACTCTGACACCGTCTCTGCTTTGGTTCATGTCAGTCTGTCTCCGGCTCGTCTCCGGTTCGGGGACATGTGACGGGCCCCGGCGGCTCCCTCTGCTGGACAGGGACAGGTCCACACACGTCCACGATCTGTCAGAGAAACATCTGAAGAACGTCAGATGTTTGATTGTAGGTTTCAAATATGCAGACCTCATTGTTCCTGAATTTGCTCCAGACATCTCCAGCTCATATTTAGATCGGGTCGACCAGCGTCCCACAGAATGAACGTAAAGTTTTATTTGAACACTTCACTACGATGAGGAGGTTGCTCTCTTACAGGGTTCTGGTTAAAAACGGCTGCGGGTGAGTTTGTGGTAAATTTAACTCAGACGCGACAGAAGCTCAGTTTGTTGGGTGTTTGTCCTCTGATGAGAAGGTCGGCGGCTCGAATCCCGTTCTCGACATAAACGTCATTGGTCGAGCGGTCAAATCCACTGTTTATGCTCTCGGGCGAGACATTTGACCCACTGGTGAACCCTGGTCTCTGTGGGTGAGTGGGTCCTTCATGTAAAGTGCTTTATGCTTTAAAGGAGGAAATTTGTGAGAAAATAAAGAATATCGGCAGAGCTCATTGGCCATCGGTTTATCTGGATCAGTATCGGTATCGGTCATGTAAAAAATCCCGTATCGATCGATCTCTAGTATTCGCACCTTTTAACTCGTGCAGAAAGACTAAACTGAAGTGAGACGCTCAAATATAAACATTTCGATCTTTATACTGAATTTGGTGAGACGGTATCGATACCGTGGGCTGCTTTTTCGATATATCGGCATGTTGTTTTTTTTTGTTTGTTTTTTTTTGTATGTTTTACATTTGTCTCCATTTGTGCAGGTCGGGCTTTAACAAAGAAACACTGTTCAGATGTTTTGGTGACGTAACAGAATATTTTGTGCAATACATGAATTATATCAAGAATCGCAGAGTTGAGCTGTTCTTGTATCGTGAGCCGTGTGGGATTATGAGGGGCCCTGTGAGTCATGTGATCTGTGAGGAGCAGTGGTGAGTGCTTGTGAGTCCTGTGATCCGTGCAGGGTGGTGGTGAGTCCTTGTGAATCCTGTGATCCGTGCAGGGCGATAGTGAGTCCTGTGATCTGTGAGGGGCAGTAGTGAGTCCTTGTGAGTCCTGTGATCCGTGCAGGGCAGTGGTGAGTCCTTGTGAGTCCTGTGATCCTTGCGGGGCAGTGGTGAGTCCTGTGATCTGTGCGGGGCAGTAGTGAGTCCTGTGATCTGTGCAGGGCGATGGTGAGTCCTGTGATCTGTGAGGGGCAGTAGTGAGTCCTTGTGAGTCCTGTGATCTGTGCAGGGCGGTGGTGATCCTTGTGAGTTCTTGTGAGTCCATGCAGGGCAGTGGTGATCCTTGTGAGTTCGTGCAGGGCAGTAGTGAGTCCTTGTGAGTCCTGTGAGCCTTGCAGGGCGGTGGTGAGTCCTTGTGAGTCCTGTGATCCGTGCAGGGTGGTGGTGAGTCCTTGTGAGTCCTTGTGAGTCCTGTGATCCGTGCAGGGCGATGGTGAGTCCTGTGATCTGTGAGGGGCAGTAGTGAGCCCATGTGAGTCCTTGTGAATCCTTGTGAGTCTTGTGATCCGTGCAGGGCAGTGGTGAGTCCTTGTGAGTCCTGTGATCCGTGCAGGGTGGTGGTGGAGTCTCAGCAGACAGCTCAGGAATGTGATCCGTCTAAAGAGAGAAGAAAACGACATCCACAAGGAGATCAGGCTCTGACAGGGCTCAGCTCTGTCTGTACTCACTGCACGTTGTTGTTATGCCCTTGGGCAAAACACTAAAGAGGATGAAGTTACTGAGGAAGTTTAAGGCTGATGTGGAAAACTGGAGAAATAAAAGATATTAAACTAAACTCTTGTGTGACTGGAGTAAATGAACAGTTAAAGAGCCCAGGTTACAATGTTCTGGAGTTATGTTTTGTTTCATTCACATGTTTAACACACAAACTCTGCAGATTTAACACGAGTTCTTCTCTCAAACTGAAAACACTCCGTTCCACCTTGTGATGTCATCATGTGGTGATACAGGAAGTGCTCCACTGTGTTTTTAAACTCCACACACCTTCACTAGAATCATTTGGATCATTTCAGTCCTGGAATTGTCGATCTCTACTGAACTAAAGGTAAAAGGAGCTGTTCACTTGAAAACTACCACTTGATGACATCACAAGGTGGAACAGAGCGTTTGGAGCTTTGGAGACGTAGACAGACGAATAATAAACTTAACAAACGTGTGAATGAAACAAAACACAACTCCAGCTCTGTTTTGGTTACAGATTCTCGGGTTTAATGGGAGAGTTGTAGTTTCAGTCTTCATTGGTTTTGTCTGATGATGCACGTTGTTAAATTCAAAAATCAAAATCACTGATATTATATTGGAAATGTATGAATTAAAATAAATAAATGGTCTGGATTCTTGTTTTAAATGTGTGTGTTTGTGTGTTTGGCTCCACAGGGCAGTGAGGTACATGGAGGAAGACCCAGGCCTGAACAGCTGCATGAACCCCCCACACAGACAGGTAACCCCTCCACACGCCTGTCCCTGATTGGCTAATGCACCTGTCAATCACACCCGTCCAATTCCCCGCTGAACCGCTCAAACTCACGTCTTCAGAAACTCACTGACCTTCTGCGTTCAGAGCTTCCTAAGTGCTTTTCAGAACTTTCAGACACCAGAGAAGAGTTTTACCTAATAACTAGCATGCTAACACACACTTTCCCTGAGTCACGGACAATAAAACACTTTTTAATTGGATTTATTCTGACCTCAAGAGCTGCTTCTACATTATATCTGAATTGGGGAGGGACGTGTTTTGCTGAAACATGCGGGAAACAAATGTGCACTGTATTTTTTCGTCACGGTTCTCGTTCTGTGGAAATGCCGTTCTGCCCCTGCCCCTCTGATACGGCAGAGAAACAGCTGTGTCCGAACAGGAAGTGCACCGCGGGTTTATGGGCCTGTTTGGGACCGGAGACGCTGGTTTAAGAGGGTCTAAGTGCAGGAGGGGGGTTACACTTCCTGAAGGAACAGCCCAGAGCCACGCAGAGTCACACAGAGCCACACTGAGTCACGCAGAGCCACGCTGAGTCACGCAGAGCCACACTGAGCCACGCTGAGCCACGCAGAGCCACACAGAGCCACACTGAGCCACCCAGAGCCACGCAGAGCCACACAGAGCCACACAGAGACACAGAGCCACACTGAGCCACACTGAGCCACACAGAGTCACGCAGAGCCACACTGAGTCACACAGAGCCACAGTGAGCCACGCTGAGTCATGCAGAGCCATGCTGAGTCACTCAGATCCACACAGAGCCACACTGAGCCACACTGAGCCACTCAGAGCCACTCAGAGCCACACTGAGCCACGCAGAGTCAGCCAGAGCCACACTGAGCCACGCAGAGTCAGCCAGAGCCACACTGAGCCACGCAGAGTCACACAGAGTCACACAGAGCCACACTGAGCCACGCTGAGTCATGCAGAGCCACACTGAGTCACGCAGATCCACACAGAGCCACACTGAGCCACTCAGAGCCACACTGAGCCACGCAGAGTCACCCAGAGTCACCCAGAGTCACACAGAGCCGCCCAGAGTCATCCAGAGTCACCCAGAGCAACACTGAGCCACGCAGAGCCACCCAGAGTCACACTGAGTCACACTGAGCCACGCAGAGCCACGCTGAGCCACACAGAGTCACACTGAGCCACGCAGAGCCACGCAGAGTCACCCTGCCCCTGCCGCTGTGTCTCAGGTCAGAGACTCATAGCCTCAGGTCTGTGTAAACTCATGTCCCGCCTCATGTGACGTGGAGCCGTTACACAAGTGTGAGTGTGATTAGAGCATTAGCACATTAGCATTAGCCCAGGCCGAGCAGAGCGGGTGTCTCGTGTCTCAGACTAACCCGGAATTTACACCAGGAGCATCAGCAACACGTACCGTCGGAGAACTGCACACGCTCGTACTTTTAAGAGCGTCAATTTACACCAGACACACAGAGCTGCTCCTGCGACGTCGGCCTCTGTGGATTCTCACGTTTAAACACTAAAGTTTTTTTTTTTTTTTGCTTATGTGTTCTAGTGATAAGAGGCCATATCTGCAGTTAATTAAGATACTCACCATTTCACTTTGGTTCTCTGCTCCACGTGCCTTTTCCTTCAGAACTTCTTCTTGTAAAGTTTCTGTCTGATGTCGCAAAGTGTTTTGTATTTATCCTCCGCGGCTGTAAACTCTCCATAGTCCATCACGATCCTGTAGTGGTTTTAGAGAGTGTATTTTGAAAGGGCATCTGAAGTTTATTTTGACTCCACGTGCTTATTTCCTGGTAAAAAGCCTGGAGATTCTCTGTTGACGCTGAAACATTAGAACTCCAACCTAATTTGAGCGGCGCGTAGTGTATTGACGACCGTTGGCTGCGCGTATGACACCGCTGCTGTCGACTGTCCGCTCGGTCCAAATGGAAAACGATACCTGCATACGCTGCGCCCCCAACTGGGCGACGCCTGAAACACAAGAGCATCTTTAAGGTGGTGGCAAAGTGCCCCGTGCAGGAAGTCACCGGGCTCGTTTCACTGGAGCTCCGGTACTTTTACAGACTGGAGTGTACAGACAGCACGCCAAAGCCCCGCCCACCCAACACCACGCCCACACAAAGCCCCGCCCACACTACGCCACGCCCACTCGCCCGGGGGTCACAGCCGAAGTCGCTCATCAACCCAAAATACACGGTTTTCAGTTGAAATACATAGAAAATCTGTTTTTATAGACACTTTTTCAGGACTAGACCAACAACACATGCCCTGAACTCACTGATTAAACATCAGCGGAAACACTGGCTCAGTTTTTCAGTGATCCAGGACTTTTCTGTTTCTCTCCCATCTGATTTAGAGAGAGTGGAGACATATTCAGTTAACCTTTGCTTGGGTCGACCTGTTCTATGGGGCTGTTCTCTGCTCTAGACGTCGCCATAAACACGCAGACAGTTCACCATAATTTAAAGGATAGATCATAAAATAATGACAAATGTTCATATCATTTCATATCTTTTCTAGACCTTTACGTAAATGTGTTTAGATGGGCTGCAAAAGGGATTATTATACAAATGGTATTGCCAAAAGAACAAGGGCAAATCTCCTCTGGGCTAATGCGGTTACCTCCTTTAAACTGAGACAATGTGTCATGTGCCCGTGTCGTTGGAGAACATTCGATTTCCTCCTAAATAACAGACGTGTTTTTGTGTTTTTGTTTTTCTCAGGAGTTTCTCTGAGTTTGTGACACATAAACATGACGCAGTCGGTGCAAGTCAACCCCAAACTGCCAGGTACGAAAATGTTTTAAAATGTCCTCAAATTCATTTTCACAAACTTTTGATCAGTGACTTTAAAAAAGAAATAAGTACAACATTTTTACAGCAAGGGTCCATATTACGTTCTTTTCTGATCTGTGGAGTTTCCTCTTCACAAACACAAACCTGCAAATTTAGCCTGAGTTCTTCTCTCAGACAGAAAACACTCCATTCCACCTTGTGATGTCATGTGGTTATACAGGAAGTGCTCCACTGTACTCCACACACCTTCACTATGGAATTGCCAGTCTCCACTAAACAAAATGTAAAAAGGAGCTTTAAACTTGAAAACTACCGCTTCGTGACATCACAACATGGAACAGAGCGTTTTGAGCTTAGGAGATGTAGACAGACTAATAATTAAAGATCATGTTGTACCTCCAGACCTGGGCTCGGCGTTCCACTTCCCCAGTCAGGATGAGCCGGAGCAGGCTTCGTACTCCGTCCAGACGCCCTACGGCTTCCAGCTGGACCTGGACTTCCTGAAGTACGTTGAGGAAATCGAGAGCGGGCACGGGGCGCGGCGGGCGCCGCCAGGGAGCAGCAGACGCCCGGGGCGAGGGCTTAGACTGTCCCAGAGGAGCCTGGGGGTGGGGGGGGCGGGAGGCAGGAGCAGCGGGTGGACGTCCACAGAGTCCCTCACGTCTCCGGGGAGCGAGGACGGACGGGTGCCCCCCCCTCCACCGCCCAGAAACAGGCTCGGCTCTGCTCCCTGTGAGCACCTGTCACTGTCACCTGTCAGCCTCATCACAGTCCCGCCCCTGTCCGCCGGGCCCAAGGTAAAACTGCAGAAGAACACACAGATTATTGGAGGAATAAACGTTTTTATGTTGGAGATACAAACTCTTAAAGATCATTTTGTCTCATCAGATCAAATGTTCTTAAAGGTCAATGTCACTGTTAAATAAACCTGTTAGACCTTTGACCTTTGACCTGTGCAGTCTAAATGGAGAGTCTCCCCCCTCTGCCCTCAGGTGCCTCCCCCTCCCCCCCAGAGGAACCCTCGGGTGGAGCGCACCCTGCTGGAGACCAGCCTGCGACTGCAACAAGAACAGAACCACCAGAATGGAGCCGCTCCCAAACCTGCTCAAATTGCCCCCCCTCTGCCCCACACCGCCCCCCCTCTGCCCCACTCTGCCCCCCCTCTGCCCCACTCCGCCCCCCCTCTGCCCCAGACCCTCCCCAGCAGCTGGACCAAACCCAGCCCCCAGACCTCTGGCCGCAGCACCCCTGCAGGTACACTTACACCACAGACTGTATCATATAAAATACAGCGTGGCGAGCAGGTATAGTGGATCATCTGCATTATATTTGGAGATCCAAGACCAACGAGCCAATCAGGAGAAAGTCTGTTTAGGTACATGACAAAAAATGTAGTTTTGAAAATGAGCTCCTTCACATTTGTCAGTGAAATAAACCAATCTGAGTGAGGCTCGAGTCGCACAGAGGGAGTGGTGACCTGACTGACTTCCCTCTATTTAAAAAGTACAGAGAGATATCAGTCTGGACGTGCCTCAAACATAAAAATATCAGTCTGGACGTGTTTCAAACATAAAACAAATAAATAAATAGTGTAAAAAGACCTGTTTGGGACCATGAGTGTTCCACAGCGCTTAAACTCTATTTGTTTTCCTTTTTGCTGCTAAGAGTGAACTCATTTTAAAAACATTTCCACACCCACAGGAGGCAGCAGCAGCACCCCGGTGCCCCCGAGCCAGCTGCAGACGGTGAGGGAGCAGATGGCGACTGCCCTGAGGCAGCTCAAAGAGATGGAGGAGCGGGTGAAGGGCGTGCCCACTCTGGAGAGGGAGGTGGCACAACTACGCGCAGAGAAAGACATGCTAATGCTACAGCTACAGGAGAAGAGCGCCGCCCTGGAGGTGACCAAGCAGCAACAGCATCAAACTGAGTCCTCCACCCAAACTTCAGAAGAACCTCCAAACCACATCTCACCACAGACAACTGATGAGAAGATGACAGGCAGGCAAGCGGCTAAAGATGTAGAAGTTGTGGAGAGGAGGTCAGTGGGCGTCGGGGAGGAGAAGCCAATGGATTTAGCGGTTTTCTATTACAGTGAAGGCGTCAGAGATGTAGCTGTGAGCTCCGTGGTGTCGGTGAACGAGAGGGGAACAGAGACAGAAGCGTGTCCGATGAAAGAGCAGGGGACCCAGGCCGCGGTGGAGATGGAGGATGGGGAGGTGTGGGTCATGGAGGGAATGCTCGGGGCCACGTCCGAAGCGCAGAGAGAAATAGACACGCTACAGGACACCATCAAATTCCAACAGGAGTCCATTTTGGCTCTAGAAGAACGTTTAAGTGAAGCTGGGAGAGAGGTAGAAAACTTCAGAGCCAAAATGGAGGAAAGTGCTTCCAGAGTTAAGTGTGATGTTGGCATTTTAGCTGCGCCAGAGACTGCGAGCGTTCAGACCGAGACGAGAGCAGCGGAGGTGAAGGAGGCGGAGGTGTGGTGTTGTGCGGAGACGAGGGACGCAATTGTAGGAGGACATCTGAGTGAAAGCGAGGAGGGGACGCAGACAGACGAGCCCGCGGACGAGGAGAAGGAGGCGGGTGTGGAGATGGTGAGTGTGGGGTGCCAGTGTGAGGAGCTGGAGGTCACGGAGGAGAAGGACGAGGAGCCCAGGCCGGAGAAGACTGAGCCAGAGCCGGAGGAACCTATGACTCTGAAAACCGGTGAGCAAAACATTGTCCCACTGCTGTGATTCAGATGACGTCAACATTCTACAGGCCGGCAGTAAATGATTTAATACAGATGGGGGCAGGTTAAAAAAAAATCTCGTTAAAATGCAGATTTGTGATACAATTGCCACGTTTACATGAGAGCTTTAATTCCGATTAAAAGTAAGTTAATTCCGAATAAAAATGAATTCCGCTTTAAAAAGACCAGGTAAACACTTAATTCCTACTGAAAATGATTATTTGGAATGAAGTTTAATTCTGAATAATCATTTTAAGTGCGTGGTTTATTCCGAATTAATTTATTCCTCTTTATTCCGCTTGAAAATAATTCCGGTCGTTCGGCGCTCGTTGGGTCGTTCTTCTGACGCGATGACGCTCTGCGAGATGGCACCCGGAGCAAACGTTGGTCTTGAACCGAAACAATTATTTTAATAAGTTCACTGGAAGAACGACAAATAATGAAAAGAGCGGATGGAAAACAGAAAAACACAAACCAAACCGAGGTGACAAAAAGCCGGTAGCAGCTTAAGTGTGCGTTTTCTTCAGGTCGACATAAAGATCAGAATCAGGACCCTTCCTCATCCCCAGACGTTGATCAGAACATTTTTCACAGTGTTCCTGGTTCCTCACACATTTGTGTTCCTGATTGTCCCGCAGGTTTACTCAAGTCCATAATGAAGAGGAGCGATGGGAACAGCTCCGAGACCCGCAGCACCAACAAAAAGAGCCTGCAGTTTGTTGGGATCCTGAACGGAGGGTGAGAACCATCCAGAGACCGTGTGTACCAACCAGATACACACTTACAACATACCATCCTTTTAATTTTAGTCAATGAAATCTCTATCTTAGCTGACCAAAAGATTAAAGTCTCTGTACGTAATTTTTTCTGTCTTAAAACTATAAAAAAACAGAAGTCTTTCATTTGAAACCGTTTGCAGTTGTCCAAAGTTCTTCCTCACTTCCCTTCTGCATTTAGGGCATCCTCATTATCCACCATGAGTTTATGAGAGCTTTTCGCAACTCTTTCTCCAAAGAGGGTTTTGCCATAACAGTGAAGCTAACAATAACTGGCATGCTAACCATGCGTTTCCTGATTATCTGACAATAAAATGCTTTATAATTAGATGCAGACAGCACACAGCAGACTCATACTGACCTCTAGAGCTGCTTATTCAAAAACTGTACTGAGGCAAGACACATTTTGGTACAGGATATTTAACTGAAGTGCTTCTGTTTCCTGTGTCAGATATGAGTCCACGCCGAGTGAAGACGAGGAGGACATTTTAAGGACTTTTCCCTTTCAAAAGACATAATATTCTGATTGTTTGAAACTCATGCTTAGTCCCTGAGCCTTTAACTGAAGTGCCGCTTTTCCCTGTGTCAGATACGAGTCCACGTCGAGCGAAGACGAGGAGGAGGAAGAGGGGGAGGAGGAGGATGGGAGCTCGTCTGGAGACAGCGAGGACAGTGAGGAGGAGAGCGGAGATGCTGTAGACGATGGAGAGAGCTCAGAGGACGAGGCGGTGCTGGAGGTGGAGACGTCAGAGGAGGAGAGGAACGTGAATCTGGACGAGAGCGACACAGATGAAGAGGCCCTGAGAGCAGCTGACCGCAGCGGCCTGGAAGTCAAAGAGAAGTATGAGAATGTAGTAAAGCTGCACTGCGTAACATTTCTAGTGGAGGGTCCGCCAAGTTGTATGGAGGATTTTGTTTTGTTTCAAATTGTGAATGAAAGTTCAAAATAGCGTTATAGAGACGCAGCAGCCTTGGAATTATGACCACCAAAAAAAAAGAATGAAAATCCATCACCTGTGGACGTGGTGGGGCCAGATAAACATCATTATCTATTGGCTGTTTGGTCGTCAATCAAATTTTCTACGTTTCTAGCATCACTGACTCTCCGGTGCGCTGGGATTACGTGGTTTACGTTCGCCTCTCACACATTCCACAGACGCAAGACGCCGTTTACTCGACCAACGCAGCGGTTCTTAGCGGCTTTTTCCAACTGTAGCTTCCTCACAGTTTGCACAAAGTTTGTTGCGATGGCAAACGAGAATCCACTACCAGTTAGCCGCAAAAGAAAGTCTGTTTATGAGGTCGCTGAAAGAAGAAGAGAAGGGGAAAAGGAGTGAAGCCAAACTAAGGTGATTCTTGGAGATTCCTTCCAGCGATGGCGTCACTGAAGCAGACGAAGGGTCTAAAGACTGACGCGTTGGTCGATAAATTACTTCTGGACAGGAAACTTCAACAGCGATTCTGAATGAGCCCCGGCTGTAAACAAACAGGATTTCTAGAGTCTGGAGGAGGTGGAGGAGGCGTTTCTACTGAAGGAGCTGAGGAGGAGGAACATTTGAAAAAGGACAAACAGTCGCTGTGTTTCTCTTTCCTTGGAAAATCCTCTATACAACTTTTAAACCCATCTATCACCAGGGAGACGAGCAGGTCATAGCACTACGATACATTACAGGTCAGATCTGTGGAGAGCCGCCCCTGTTCACAGAAGGAATTATTGTGTTTTTGAGCAAGAGAAACACCTGCACTGCAAATTTCTCTGATCTGGCCAAGATTTTAAAACTTCTATCAGGTTATTCATCTTGTTTTCAGGTTTATTATCGACTTACGAGTTCAGAGACGGCTTCATTCTGGTCTAGAGGAAGTTTATTTAAAGAGAACTTAAAATAATCTTGCTGCATGGACAGATAATTTCACTACTTTAAGTCATTTTCTGATAGATTTAAGTGTTTGTTAGTTGTTTTAAATTTTGGCCAAGCTTTTTTGCAGTGTGGAATAAATAAATGTTAGATGTAAATGTTTAAAGTCACACCATGGAACATTCCAGGCAGACCTTCCACCAGAAAAGTTGTGCAGTGCAGCTTTAAAGTGCTCATGAGAGGTTTTCGTGATTTTTAATTCTGACTTGGTTTGGTGGGATAGTAAACGTGGTCAGTACATCAGTTCAGCGGCGGTTTGGGGATAAAAGTTGAGACGAAAAGTACAAAAATACACGAAGTAGCTCTGAGTTCAAAAACAGGATCCCTCAGCCCGTGGACCACCGTGGAACTTACCTGGTTGACTGAGGGAGTACACAGATACAAGGCCACACTGGAACAGAAAAGAAAGTTCTATGATTTAATGTTAAAAATCACGTTCTGTTGTCTAAAGAAAGAATGTTTTTAATGATCATTGTGGTATTGGAATCTGTAAAGAGTCTATTCCGTATTATTGCAATAAAGTTCTGCCTTTACTTCATGATTAACCCAAAGTGACTATTCGAGCTGTAAGTCTCTGAATGTGTTTTTAGTCTCAATACTGGCTCAAATGAGTATCTAGTTTTAAGTATTTAGTGTTGATTCGTATCTGATTTTCAATACTTTTGTCAAACAGACGAAAATGGAGCAAATTTAAGGACATTTACAGTATGAATTCAACGTAAAGTTTTATAAATGAGACCTCGGACCTGTCCCTGTCACAGTATGGAGATAAACTTGGTAATCACAGTGGAGACAGGTCAAGGGAGATGTGTTTAATGTCATCAACCGAAAACTCCAAAATACAGAGACAATTTACGCACAAGGACGGACTTTTTCTAACACTTTAAACCTTCATTTAACTAAATTAAGGCGTTGTTATTGATTTTTATGAGTCTAATCAGAACTGTTGTGTAATTTAGACAAGCTTTGGCCCTTGTTTACATTATGGTTGCTAGGTAACAGTTATGCAATCAGGAAGTAAAATTATAAACCACCAAAATTTTACATATAAACAAAATAGGCAGAAATTGTGGCGACGTCTTAAATATAAGTCTTGCTGGAGGACAGGTCAGAATTCTGTGGTGGAATTTTCAGTTTAAATATTGTTGAATATTTAAGTTTTAAATAAATACAGTGCCTTGAAAAAGTATCCAACCCCCTTGAACTTTTCCACAATTTCTCACATTATGACCACAAACATAAATATATTTCATTGAGCTTTAATGTGAAAAACCAACACAAAGTTGCACACAATTGTGAAGCAGAAGGGCAGTCATACATGAGTAAAAAAATTTTTTACAAATAAAAAACTGAAAAATATGGCGTGCAATATTATCCAACCCCTCTGAGTCAATATTTTGTGGAACCGCCTTTTGCTGCAATTACAGCTGCAAGTCTCTTTGGGTATGTCTCTACCAGCTTTGCACATCTTGAGACTGAAATTTTTGCCCATTCTTCTTTGCAAAGTAGCTCCAGCTCAGTCAGATTAGATGGAGAGCGTTTGTGAACAGCAGTTTTTAGATCATGCCACAGATTCTCGATTGGATTTAGGTCTGGGCTTTGACTGGGCCATTCTAAGACATGAATATGTTTTGTTTTAAACCATTCCATTGTACCCTTGGCTTTATGTTTGGGGTCGTTGTCCTGCTGAAAGATGAACCTCCGCCCCAGTCTCAAGTGTTTTGCAGACTCCAATAGGTTTTCTTCCAATATTGCCCTGTATTTGGCTCCATCCATCTTCCCATCAACTCTGACCATATTCCCTGTCCCTGCTGAAGAAAAGCACCCCCAGAGCATGATGCTGCCACCTCCATATTTGACAGTGGGGATGGTGTGTTTAGAGTCATGAGCAGTGTTAGGTTTCCGCCACACATAGCGTTTTGCATTTTGGCCAAAAAGTTCAATTTTGGTCTCGTCTGACCAGAGCACCTTCTTCCACATGGTTGCTGTGTCCCCCACATGGCTTTTGGCAAACTGCAAACGGGATTTCTTATGGCTTTCTTTCAGCAATGGCTTTCTTCTTGCCACTCTTCCATAAAGGCCAGATTTGTGTAGTGCACGACTAATAGTTGTCCTGTTGACAGATTCCCCAACCTGAGCTGTGGATCTTTGCAGTTTCTCCAGAGTCACCATGGGCCTCTTGGCTGCATCTCTGACCAGTGCTCTCCTTGTTCGGACTGTAAGTTTAAGTGGACGCCCTGGTCTTGGTAGGTTTGCAGTTGTGCCATTTTTGGATGATGGTGTAAACAGTGCTCCGTGAGATGTTTAGAGCCTTGGAAATCTTTTTATAACCTAATCCTGCTTTATACTTCTCCACAACTTTATCCCTGACCTGTATGGTGTGTTCTTTGGACTTCATGGTGCTGACTGCTCCCCAATACTCTCAAACAAACCTCTGAGGTTTTTACAGAACAGCTGCATTTATACTGAGAGTACATTACACACAGGTGGACTCTATTTAATCATTAGGTCAACATTGGATCCTTCTAAAGCCTCTAATGTGTTGCACTCAGAAAAAAAGGGGGTTGGATACTTTTGCACGCCCATTTTTCAGCTTTTTATATGTAAAAAAAAAATTAGATCATGTATGACTCCTTCTGCTTCACAATTGTGTGCAACTTTGTGTTGGTCTTTCACACAAAGGTTCAATGAAATATGTTTATGTTTGTGGTCATAATGTGAGAAAATGTAGAAAAGTTCAAGGGGGTTGGATACTTTTTCAAGGCACTGTAAATAGAAATAAAAAAACGGGAGCTGACATTTACCGTTCATATCTGATGAGTAAAACTATACTTTCCCTCAGGTTTGAACTGAGCTCAAAGATGCGTGAAGCCTGCCTCATCCTGAAGAACCACCTGAACGAAGACCACAGCGCCCCCCAGAGTAAAGAAGTGGTAAGAGCACACAGGGCTGGGAATCACAGGGAATCACATGGCTCACAAAAAGGATAACATTATGATAATATCGCCATGGTGATACTGCAATAATGAGATGATGTTTAGTAATTACACTTTAACTGGATCAGATCAAAACTTTATTTTGTTTAAATAAGCAACGACTTATGTTATTAGGTTCTTTTTTCAGACCAAGAGTTCGTTTTCATACCTGACAGTTTGGACTGCTCCCTGCGGACTTCCTCAGAGGTTTTGGCGCTGTCTTCCTACCGGTGGAGGCAGGACGACAGCGCCATCTGCAGTCCGACTTCCTCAGGACGGTATCTCAGGTGTGTGAGAGTAAAAAAGCCCCTCGTCCCGGTTTATCGTCCCGTGGGCACGTTTCCATATTTTGATTTCCTCTTTAATCCAGCGACGATGTTTGTCCCAGTCGAGTGAACAGTCGAAACCGTCAGGTATGAAAACAAACACTTGAAAAAAACTCTTGTGCTGAAAAAAGAACTTAATAACATAAATTATCAGAAGACCAAATGAACCTTATTGGAAGCAACAACTTAGTTTAGTAAAATATTAGGGTTGAGACACGAGATTGTGCACACATGCTGAAAATTGTCTGAAAATTGCTGAAAATTTAGATCCGACACAAAAATGGAGTTTAGTACCAATGGTGAGTCACATTTCAGTCTCTAAAAGTGCTGCTACAACGACAGCAGAAATATTAAATAAAGTAAATAAAAAATGGTGAGGTCAAAATTGGGAACTGGATTGAGCAATTTATTTATTTTAAAAATGTCAAAATCTTGTCTCGTCTCGTTCTCGTTGGTCCAGTCTCGTGTCTCGTCTCATTTTGTGGAACCTCTATAAAATATACGATATGATATGCCTTTATTAGTCCCACAGTGGGGAAATTCCATACATAAAATATAATACGTAATAGAGGCCACTGGAGGGAAAATTAAATCCACCATAGCATATTTTCAATGAATAACTGAAATGTCATGGTTTTATATTTTATTATATATATTATAATAAAAAATAAAATACAGTTTTGGATTTCCAGGGTACAGAATCTCCCACAGACCTTTACCCATTAACTGAGGTTCTCAAATTCTAGAACGTGAACGTGTCCTCCTCCATCTTTGAGAACCTAAGCTGCAGTGTTTCCTGCGACATGAACATAAAGCTGCATTGTGTAACTTTTTGGGTCGAGGGTCTGTCACCTTCTTATTTCCTTGGAGACGTCATTGCTCTGCCTGGAATGTTCCACAGTGTGACATTAAACAGCTCTACTTTACATTTATTCAATTACAGGTGGTTTTAGAGCTCAAAAACACCTAGAAAAACAGGCATTCTGACTGTGAGCGGGGTCACCTCTCCACAGAGCTGACCTGGAACTTGGTCTGGTTTGGTCTCCATGAAGATAGAAAGGTTTAATGCCATACTGTGGAACATTCCAGATAAAGCAATAACATCTCGTGGAGTCCTTTCATGGAGAAAAGCGTTTGACGGACCCTCCACCAGAAAAGTTCCACAATGCAGCTTTAAATGGTCTGATCTCACAGTGTGGCTAACGCGCTGTGTCCCTCAGCTCGCCAGCTCCCACACGGTGCAGACGGAGTGGTTCCGAGTGTCCAGCGCGAAGACGTCAGCTCCGTCGCGAGTGTCCGATTACCTCATGGCGTTCTCCGAGGTTTCCTCCTCGCTCCTGGAACACGTGGTCAACATGGCCGACGGCAACGGGAACACGGCTCTGCACTACAGCGTCTCCCACTCCAACTTCAGAGTCGTGGGGCTGCTGCTGGACACTGGTGTGTGGAGCTCTGTTTGGTTTCACATTTTGTTCAGACTGTGGTGCTACAAATACTTTCTCGATTCATAATTTCCTTCATAGAGTTTGTTGAGTTTAAATGTCACTTATTGTCTGTACTTCATTAACCTTCTGCAGCAGGATGGATTCTCACGATATTTGTGAATTCACAAACTCAAGAATCCTCTTGAGGTGCTCCTGCTGTGCGGTTTAAAATTGACCCGAGCAGAATCACAGAGCTTCTGTGGCCGGGGGAGGAGTTTCAGGCAGCATGACGATAACCCCAAGCTCCAGGCCTGGAGGCGGATAATTCCCTTAATGTGTAGATTTGTATTACAAAAACGCCTAAATTAGTTTATGGACGTCTTCCCTCTCCAGCATGACACTCGTTTTGGTTTTACCTGGCGTTAGTTGGATATGTCATTTTGACAGGTTTGCCATGATTGGCTAAAAAGAACCTGGTGGGCGGGCACTTCGGGGTGTTTCGCCCAATCAGCTCGAGGCGTTCTGCTGCAAGTCCCTCCTTTTTCTAAACTCTTCCAGCGAGAGCCGTTCAGATGGAGAACGTGAAGAACTCAGAGTGAAACACAGATCACTCTGGAGTGAGCCTCGAGAGTACTTCATAATTAAAGTACCGAAAACTCCACACATCTTCACTAGGAGCTGTGAACTTGAAAACTACCACTTCATGACATCACAAGGTGGAACAGCGCGTTTTGAGCTTTGGAGATGTAGACAGACTAATAATAAAGAGTTCCTCAAACATGTGAATGAAACAAAACACAACTCCAGGTCTGTTTTTGAGGAGGAAACAACAGAACATGACTTAAATCACAGGAGTCCATTTTGTGTAATACAAAACCTTTAAGAAGTCTTTTGTGTAGTTACTTTTTGTGTGAATGACAGTTAAAAAAGAAGAATTTTAGACTGAACTCTGAATGACTTTATGTACAAATTGTGCTTTCCAAATAAACCCGCCTTGGTGTGTGCAGGTCTGTGCAGTGTGGATAAGCAGAACAAAGCAGGCTACACGGCCATCATGCTGGCGGCGCTCTCCACGGTGAAGGAGGACGACGACATGGAGGTGGTGAAGAAGCTCTTCGCCCAGGGCAACGTCAACGCCAAAGCCAGCCAGGTCCGAGTCTGAGGAGCTCTCTGCAGTTTCCAATATGTTTCAATTATGATTTATGATTTAAAACGGTATAATTAGGACAGGGGAAGCGTTTCTATGTTTTTTAACTTTTGTTGGTTTTATTAATTAGTTTGAAATAATAAATCAGGACTAAACCAGGTCTACATCATTATAATTTCACAGGACTTTCACTAGAATCAGTGGAACCAAGAGACAGTTTGACATCAGAGACGCAACACAATTTAAAACAAAGCTCCGTGCAGCTCCGTGTTCTTTTCTAAACAAACACCTGATAATCACGTGTGAAAATCTACACACGTTACTTCACTTCCTACAATTCACGTCTGTAGATGTTCACTATTGTCCTCCACGTCAGGCTCCACCATCGACCCCAATGAAAAACACCGCGACAGAACAGGAAAGAACAGGCTGCATTCTAGAATCAGATGGAGGTCAGGGGTCTGTGGGGGGTTTTCAGGTTCTGGAAATGTGACGATGTCGGACTTCCAAATGGGGCAAGTGCCGGTTTTTCCTGTTGATTTGACTTAGACTTAGACTTTCCACAAGAGAAATTATTTGGATACAATACAGTGGCATGAAAAAGTATCTGAACCTTTTGGAATTTCTCACATTTCTGCATAAAATCGCCATCAAATGTGATCTGATCTTTGTCAAAATCACACAGATGAAAAAACAGCGTTTGCTTTAATTAAAACCACCCAAACATTTATAGGTTTTCATATTTTTAATGAGGATAACATGCAAACAATGACAGAACAGGGAGGAATAAGTAACTGAACCATCCCATTTAATATCTGGTTGCCCCTTTGGCAGCAATAACTTCAACCAGACGCTTCCTGTAGTTGCAGATCAGTCTGGCACATCGATCAGGATCAATCTTGGACCATTCCTCTTTACAAAACTGCTGCAGTTCAGTCAGATTCCTGGGATGTCTGGCAGGGTGCAGTGACGTTGTGTTTGTGTCCAGGCGGGTCAGACGGCGCTGATGCTGGCGGTGAGTCACGGGCGTCTGGAGATGGTTCGTGCTCTTCTGGAGTGCGGAGCCGACGTGAACATCCAGGACGACGAAGGCTCCACGGCCCTAATGTGCGCGAGCGAACACGGGCGCACCGAGATCGTGAAGCTGCTGCTGGACACGCCCGGCTGTGACATCTCCCTCCTGGACCATGTGAGAAGAAACACTGGGTCACACACACAGACACGCAGGTCAAATCAGAACACAGGAGCTGGAGATCTCTGGAAGAGCATTTGTTTCTTCAGATTTTAATTTGAAATGCCACTGAATAAGAAAACAAAGTGGTTTTGTTCAGACTCAGATCGGTTCCTGCAGGTTTTGTTCAGACTCAGATCGGTTCCTGCAGGTTTTGTTCAGACTCAGATCGGTTCCTTCAGGTTTTGTTCAGACTCAGATCGGTTCCTTCAGGTTTTTTCAGACTCAGATCGGTTCCTTCAGGTTTTGTTCAGACTCAGATCGGTTCCTGCAGGTTTTTCTCATTCTGACTAAGTTTGAGCGACTCCTCTTAGGATCAGTTACTTCTGCCACAGCCTCTTGAATCTTTGCTGTGGATTTTTCTAAGGATGCACCTATCAGGCTGTTTCCGATGCGATACCGATTCCGATACTTCGGGTTTAAGCATCTCCTGATACCCGATATCAACTGATACCAGTGGAGGTGCTAAAAACAGACATTATTTTACTAAAAACGAAAACTATTGTATGAAAAAATGTGTTATGTAGCAGCTGTTTACCCTTCAAGTAACAACAACAAGGTAAGGTAAAGGAGCGGTGACGTCTCCATAGAAACAAGCAGGTGTAACCAAAAAGTTACATAATGCACCTTTAAAAGTTCAAACATTCTGAGACTCTATATATGGAAGATAATTTGTTTGATCAGATTATGAATTTTAAATGCTGTTGAATTTTTCACTTTTTTTTTTAACTCTGAAAAAACATATTATTATTATTATCATTATTTTAATTTTATTTATTTTTATTCTGAATTTTAATTGATGAAATTTTAAGTGTATATTTTCACATTTTTATATTTTTAAAAGTCAATATGAAAAAATCACCTTTTAAATATTCAGCAGAAATATTTTCAAGCCTCAAATTCAACAGTCAAAATTCAGAGAGTCAAATTCGCAGTGAAAAGGGAAAGATCCAAGACGCCAAGGCAGAATCAATCGATCCTGTGTGATCCGATCGAACTTAGTAACAAACAGGAAATGGTGCAGTGAAGCGATCTGATTGGTCAGAATTCGCCTCATCAAAACCTCATCTCTTTTATTTGTTAAGTGTAAACCCCGCCCAGAGATGAGAACCATTAGGAAACAGCCTCTGTCCTCCTCACTCACACAGGATCGATTGCTTCTGCCTTGGCGTCTTGGATCTTTGCTGTGAATTTTACACTCTGAATTTTGACTGTTGAATTTGAGAACTTGAAAATATTTGTGCTGAAAATTTAAAAGGTGAAATTTTTATTCTTTTTATTATTTATGAATTTGAAACATGTACACTTACAATTTCAGCAACTAAAATTAAGAATAAAAGTATAAATAATTCAGACATAACAGTTAAAAAATTCAGAGGTATTTAAAATTCAAAATTTAATGGAAAAAATTATCTTCCATAATTACAGGCCCAACCAGGGTATCGGAAGAATATTTTGGAGCCGAAACCTGTTCATGGATCGACGCTAATATTCCAAACAAGTATTTGTATCGGAGCATCTTTAAAAAGAAACAAATCTTTTATTTTGGTCCATGTTTTTGGCGTTAAAGTTCCGTACTGTGTGTTTAAATGTTTGTTGTACGTGTATCGGCTCCTTCGTGTTCAGTGTCAGACAGTCCCACGGCCTCAGGTCTCTTGAAGTCTGAGCTCGTACTTTATCTGGACTTTACGTTAATTCGCACTCAGGAAGTTGTTTCCTGAGCTCCAGTCTGAGGCTCGGCTCCAGAGCATTTTTACATCTGTGTCTGGTCCGTCCTCCGCAGCGCCGTAAAAAAAACTCACGAGCTTTTCCTGTTTCTGTAAAGTTTGTGCCCCGACTCAGACCTGGACTCTCCCTGAACTTTAATGTTTGAACAGAGTCGGCAAAAACATGGATTTATTTAGGTAAAGTCCTCTGGAAGTACCAAAACTACCACGTCGTCATGGAGAATCTGTATTAAACATTTTCAAACAAACAGGTGGAAGAGCAGCTAAAAACTGTACTCAAGTGAAGTAATTGTACTTCAAAATTATGTACTCAAAGTAGAAGTACACAGTAGAGGTCAAAGAAATGACTAAAAAAGTACTGGAGAGTTTGTCAAATACTTTTCTCCATTTTTTTTTTTTTTGTCTGGAATGTTCCACAGTATGGCATTAATTAATTAATTAATTTATCATCATGGAGACCAAACCAGACCAAGTTACAGGTCAGATCTGTGGAGAGGCGACCCCGCTCACAGTCCAAAAAAATAGTAGCACCTCTGTTCCCAAATGTGTCTTAAACTGTGTGGTGTTTATATGAGTTTAGCTGTTCATATTTCTCTCTCTTTCTTTCTTTCTTCGTCTTTTTCCTCTCTGTCTCTCTTTACCTCTCCTCCTCTCTCTCCCTCTTTCCACCTCTCTCTTCCTCCCTCCTCCTCTCTCACACGTTTCTCTCTCCCTTCTCCTCTTTCTTCCACTCTCCCTTCCACCTCCTCCTCCTTTTCTCCCCCTCTCTTCCTCCTCTCTCCCTCCCTCCTCTTCCTCTCTCCCCCTCTTCTCTCCTCCTCTCCTCCTTCTCTCCTCCCTCCTCCTCCTCTCCTCCTCTCTCCTCCTTCTCTCCTCCCTCCTCCTCCTCTCCTCCTCTTTCCTCCTCCTCTCCTCTCCTCCTCTCTCCTCCTCCTCTCTCCTCCTCCTCTCCTCTCCTCCTCTCTCCTCTCCTCCTCTCTCCCCCTCCTCCTCCTCTCCTCTCTCCTCTCTCCTCCTCCTCTCCCCTCTCCTCCTCCTCTCCTCTCCTCCTCTCTCCCCCTCCTCCTCTCTCCCCCTCCTCTCCTCTCTCCTCCTCCTCTCCTCTCTCCTCCTCTCTCCTCCTCCTCTCCCCTCTCCTCCTCCTCTCTCCTCCTCTCTCCTCCTCTCCTCCTCTCCTCTCCTCCTCTTCTCTCTCCTCCTCTCCTCTCTAATCCTCTCCTCCTCCTCTCCTCCTCCTCTCCTCTCTCCTCCTCCTCTCCTCCTCTCCTCTCCTCCTCCTCTCTCCTCCTCCTCTCCTCTCCTCCTCCTCTCCTCTCTCCTCCTCTCTCCTCCTCCTCTCCTCCTCTCCTCTCCTCCTCTTCTCTCTCCTCCTCTCCTCTCCCCTCCTCTCCTCCTCCTCCTCCTCTCCTCTCCTCCTCCTCTCCTCCTCTCCTCCTCTCCTCTCCTCCTCCTCTCCTCTCTCCTCCTCCTCTCCTCCTCCTCTCCTCTCTCCTCTCTCCCCCTCTCCTCCTCTCCTCCCTCTCTCTCTGTAGGATGGGAGTAATGCTTTGTCCATTGCACTGGAGGCCTGTCATAACGACACCGCGGTGCTGCTGTACGCACACTCCAACTACACAAAGAACCAGAGCGCAACAGTGAGTCCAGACACACACACACACACACACACACGCACACACACACACACACACACACACACACACACACACACACACACACACACACACACACACACAAGTCAAATACACCCTCTTTAAAGCATTTAATGGCAGTAATAACAGTGTGTAACATGTGTGTAACATGTGTGTAACGGTGTGTAACGGTGTGATATTGTGCATTTTTCAGGGAAGTCCGAAGGCTCCGCGAAGTCCGAGCAGCTCTCACAAGTCCTGGTCCAGTCCGGACTAAAGACTGAGACCTGGTCTGAGCCACGCGCTGCACTGGAATCTGACTAAACTCTTGTATTTATAGAACGCCTTAACGCTCGTGTTTTATTATATTTGAGTTCTGATTATTTGAATAAACTCGTTATATTCATCTCAAGTCTCTTTGTCTGCGACAGAAACGAGGCTGCGTTCGTTCTCTTTGCACTCGTACTAATTATTACTGTTCACGAACTTCTGATCGATGGACTGAAACGTGTCTTTTTACCCAACGAGTTTAAAAATAACGTCAAGTCCAGATTTTATAATATTTTGGTTGAGTTTTGGAGAGTTTTAGTTGCAAACGGCAGTAATTTAAAAACATTATTTCTCTTAAATACGACTCCATTTTAAATGTGTAAACTGTAATTAACATCTGTGAACTTCTGCACTAACTCTATGCAATGTGTTCATATGGATATTTGAAATGTATATATTATATAACAATAAACTTATTTACACACTGAATCTGTTTTAATTTCCCGTCTTCTTAAGGTATTGTCTTTGTTTACAGTGGAGTAAAGTTGTATTTTTGACTTTTTAGTGTCCGTCAGAAGTATAAATGATTATTCCAGCCAATCAGAGCGCAGCGGTCACAAAAGACGCAGTCGTTTTGGAGCAGGTTGAACACAGACCTCCAGAGCTTCATCACAAACGAGTCCAGAGTCTCCAGCAGAGCATCGGTGCAGAGACGACAGAGCTGCAACTCGTAAGAAACGTCTTTAAGGACTCAGACCAAACTGTCCCCTTTGACTTCCCCAATCTCCAACACTGTCCACACCTCAGACCTCCGTTCAGACAAAGTTGGATGGTTGGTGTAGATGGCCTCTCGGAAGCTGGTGAAGCCGCTTTGGTTTTTAACGTCCGAGGAGGTCGTTCTGATGCAGCTGAGTAGTTCCAAACTGTGGCTTTAAGTAAAACAAAACCACGAAAATCTTGCATCAAAGCCTTCTCCAGTCCAGTACAGTGAGAAATAAATTAAAGGTCATTTTGAATAAGTTCTTAAATATTTCTTCAGATGCTGTTACTTCTTGATGAGCGCCAGAGCCTCCCTCCTGAGTCTGGGGTCGTCGTTGAACCTCCCCAACATGACGCTGGTGACAGTGTTTGTGTTGATCTTCTGCACTCCTCTCATCACCATGCACATGTGTCTGAACAAACATCAGTCCATTATTAGTGTTCTACTCAAACATGTTTAGAGTGTACAAATGCTCTGTAAAACTACTGACGCAGCCTCGATGATCACAGCGACCCCTGCTGGCTCCAGAGCCTCAGTGATGGCCTTTGCGATCTGGCTGGTGAGGCGCTCCTGCACTGTGGGCACAGTTCACACAGAGTTTGGAGTTAGTCTCAAACTGTTCATGTTCATGAAGCTCTCAGGTCCTCCTCATGACGTCAGGAGTCAGGAGACTTTTACCTTGGAGCCGTCGACTGAAGACCTCAACGATTCTGAAAGAAAAGAGTCACATTTAGACACAGCTTCTGTTCAGTCTAATATTAAACCTGTTTCACAAACCTGGCGAGCTTACTGAGACCAACCACCTTCTTATTGGGGAGGTAGGCAATGTGGACCTGAGAAGAACAAACTCAGTCTGTGTTTTTCTACAGTGGAAATATTTAGCATTATTAAAGTGTTTCTGTAGAAGTTACTTTTCCAAAGAACGGCACCAGGTGATGTTCACAGAGGGAGAAGAGCTCAGTGTCTCTGACCAGCACCATCTCCTCATGGTTTTCATCAAATATGGCGTCGTTTAAGATGTCTGTGAGAAGAGCACACGTGTGTCAGCTGTCATTTTAGGACTTATGCTGTAATCCGTTCACTCTCCTCACCCTCCTCACTCTCCTCACTCTCCTCACCTTCCTCACCCTTCTCACCCTCCTCACCTTCCTCACCCTCCTCACTCTTCTCTTTCTCCTCACTCTCCTCACCCTCCTCACTCTTCTCTTTCTCCTCACTCTCCTCACCCTCCTCACCTTCCTCACTCTCCTCACCCTCCTCACCTTCCTCACCTTCCTCACTCTCATCACCCTCCTCACCTTCCTCACCCTCCTCACCTTCCTCACTCTCCTCACCCTCCTCACCTTCCTCACCCTCCTCACTCTCCTCACTCTCCTCACCCTCCTCACCTTCCTCCCCCTCCTCACCCTCCTCACTCTCCTCACCCTCGTCACTCTCCTCACTCTCCTCACCCTCCTCACCTTCCTCACCTTCCTCACCCTCCTCACTCTCCTCACCCTCCTCACCCTCCTCACCTTCCTCACCTTCCTCACCTTCCTCACTCTCCTCACCCTCCTCACCTTCCTCACCCTCCTCACTCTCCTCACCCTCCTCACCCTCCTCACTCTCCTCACTCTCCTCACTCTCAGGAGACATTTGACTCTTTTTGTGACGTCCATCTAGAGAAGGTCGTTCTTCGAATGCTGGTGCCTCGAGTACATGGAACTGAAGGGACTGAATCAGAACAACAAAACAAACAAAAAACAAATAAAACAAACAAAAAACAAACAAAACGTCCCACACAGGTTGAAATAAGGCCGTCCATTTCCAAAGTTTCCATTTTCTCGTATCATTTGGACACACTGACCTGTTGGTAAAGATTATCATGACTCTGAATTTCACAGTTTCTTCTGCTCTGGTGAACTCCAGGGCCTGTCACATTTGACCCGTCCATGTGCGTTAAGAGCAATGGGTCACGTTGCTGTTGTTGTTGTTGTTGTTGTTGTTGTTGTTCTTGTATTTTCTTGTTCGTTTTGTGCTCAGCCTGAGGTTCACTGCAGCATTTACACGTCTCATAAGATCAGTGACGTCCCACTGAGACATGTGAGGAGGGACAATGGAAACACACATATACATACACATATACACACATAGACACACACATATATAAACACACACATACATACACATACACATACACATACACATACACACACACACAGTGGTTTGCACTCACGCCTCACAGCAAGAAGGTTCTGGGTTCAATCCCCGGGTCACCCAGGCCTTTCTGTGTGGAGTTTGCATGTTCTCCCCGTGTCTGGGTGGGTTTCCTCTGGTTTCCTCCAACAAACCTGAAAAACCTAAAACCTGCACCAGGGACGACAGGTGGAAATGAGCTCTAATACTACAACCTGGAACATCTCTGCTGTTCAGGTTCATGTAAACCGTCCCTGTCCCAGAAATAAACTAAATAAATGAAATGAAAGTTTGACTCCAGACTCTGTGGAAGCTGAGGCTGTGCTGTTTCTGTGTTTGTAAATGAAAGGTGAAAGGTTAAAGGTGAAAGGTTAAAGGGCCCGTTCACAGACTGATTTCAGTCGCAGCTCATCCTCGGTTTGATCTTTGTCCTGGACTCACTGAACTCAAGCTTTTCCCCAAGACCCGAAATCAGTGAACACCCAACTTCAAACAGAAACGTAAAAATAAAGAATATACAGGCCAGTACATGTGTAAATACTGTATGAGAACAGTTTGACAGCAGAGTCGTTCTTTTACCTCCATTACGGCTCACATTTCTTCATTACGTTTTTGTTCACACATTTTTAAAGTTTCTATCTGCCGTCAGAAGTTTGTCAGTGTCTTTTTTCTGGAAATGTCATAAGACCAGTCAAATGTCCGTCCTCTGAACGTGGCTGAGAGCGTCGTGAATGGATTAGAGAGATGAGTGAAGATGAACGTTCTGTCCAGTCAAAGGTTAATCCTGATGTTCTGCAGAATTAAGAACACAATATTAACCGACTATAATTTAACAATGTAGCGTTTAGTAAAAATATATATATTATTGGCCAGTTTTTTTGCACATTTCCTTTTTTTGTATTTATGTAGACATTATTAAAACACTTCCTTAAAAGCGTGGACTAGGGAACTTTTCCGTTTTCTGGTGGGGCTGCTGTCTCCATGGAGATTCTGTTGCTTTGAATGGATTGTTCTACAGTTTGGGTTTAAGGTTCTAAATCACACAAAATTTACTCTTCTGAGCTTTAAGTCATGTTATAATGTTGTTCTTCCTCAAAAACAGACCTGGAGTTGTGTTTTGTTTCATTCACATGTTTGAGGAACTCTTATTATTAGTCTGTCTACATCTCCAAAGCTCAAAATGCTCTGTTCCACCTTGTGATGTCATCAAGTGGTAGTTTTCAAGTGAACAGCTCCTTTTACCTTTAGTTCAGTAGAGACTGGAAACTGCAGGGCTGCAGTCATCAAAATGATTCTAGTGAAGGTGTGAGGAGTTCAAAAACTCTGCCTAAATCTGCAGGGTTTGTGCGTTAAACGTGTGAATGAAACAAAACACAACTCCAGGTGTTTGTGATCAGGAAAACAAGATTAGAGGACTGTGGTGGTATGTTTATGTAATTCAAATTTGGGAGGAAAAATACAATATTTATCTTTTAATAACAGTTGCATTTAAACGTGGACAAGCTTGGTGGTCCTGTCCTCAAAAGACGCAGGGACACGACAGATTTTATTCTTACATGAATGAAACTCCAGCATTTTATGAATGATCATCTCTTCAAACATCTCCAGTAAAAATCACATGACGAGTCAAATGTCCCTGTGAGCGAGTGACGAGAGTGAGGAGAGTGAATGGATTAGAGTGACTGAGGCAGAACATACTTGAGTACTGGACCAAACTCACTGCTTTTGGGGAGGGACAATGGACACAATGATTCAAGGTCAGTTTCATGGTGAATTAAAAATGATTTAAATAGAGAAGGAGAGGAGCAGGAGACCAGTAGCAGCTCCACAGTCTTCAGTCACAGACATGAGTCGATCTGAACACAAGTATTTGGACATGTTGACCGAGGGCCAGAGCCACAACCAGCAGGGGGAGCTGTGCAACAGCACTGTGTGTATAGAGGAGGCCTACAGCAGCATCCTGCAGGAGCTGGGAGAAGATGTGGAGAGAGAAGGACTGTTGAAGACTCCACTGAGAGCAGCCAAAGCCATGCAGTTCCTCACCAAAGGATACAAGGAGACTGTGCACGGTGAGGGCCTCTTCTGTCACTTTACTGGGCCGATTACACTAAACATCTGGAGTACTTTAGAGCTCAGAGCTATACGAGAGTTTATTTTAACGATGAAAATCAGAACACAGAGTCTATGCTAAACTATAATTCAGAATGATTTCTCTTTTATGGAACATCAGAAGTCCTAAAATGACAGCTGACACACGTGTGCTCTTCTCACAGACATCTTAAACGACGCCATATTTGATGAAAACCATGAGGAGATGGTGCTGGTCAGAGACATTGAGCTCTTCTCCCTCTGTGAACATCACCTGGTGCCGTTCTTTGGAAAAGTAACTTCTACAGAAACACTTTAATAATGCTAAATATTTCCACTGTAGAAAAACACAGACTGAGTTTGTTCTTCTCAGGTCCACATTGCCTACCTCCCCAATAAGAAGGTGGTTGGTCTCAGTAAGCTCGCCAGGTTTGTGAAACAGGTTTAATATTAGACCGAACAGAAGCTGTGTCTAAATGTGACTCTTTTCTTTCAGAATCGTTGAGGTCTTCAGTCGACGGCTCCAAGGTAAAAGTCTCCTGACTCCTGACGTCATGAGGAGGACCTGAGAGCTTCATGAACATAAACAGTTTGAGACTAACTCCAAACTCTGTGTGAACTGTGCCCACAGTGCAGGAGCGCCTCACCAGCCAGATCGCAAAGGCCATCACTGAGGCTCTGGAGCCAGCAGGGGTCGCTGTGATCATCGAGGCTGCGTCAGTAGTTTTACAGAGCATTTGTACACTCTAAACATGTTTGAGTAGAACACTAATAATGGACTGATGTTTGTTCAGACACATGTGCATGGTGATGAGAGGAGTGCAGAAGATCAACACAAACACTGTCACCAGCGTCATGTTGGGGAGGTTCAACGACGACCCCAGACTCAGGAGGGAGGCTCTGGCGCTCACCAAGAAGTAACAGCTAAAGTTCATCTTTATTTGGATCTAATCCTACAACACACAGTGTTATGGATGTGTTTTCTGCAAACAGATGAATTTATGTGACTGAAAAAATGAACATGCTCAAAGAAACACAAATCACTGAGCATCAGATCTTCTTTCTTATAAACCGCAGAAAAATAAACCCAAGATTCAGCTTCTCCACAGATTTTATGATTTGACAAAACAAATGCAGGTGTTTTTCCTTCATGTTCAAATTTCAATACTTTATCTTATCTTCTCATTTGAGCTTTAGAGCTGATGCAGAAAAGAGAAAATATCATCAGAAAAGGAGCAGTTACTGAGGAATTACAGGAGTGTTATCACCATCCTCACATGACGAAACATTTAAACTAGAACTTGGCAGGTCACATGACAAACTGCACAGAAGGTCCAATCAGCTGAACGTCCCACACGTGTTCACTGTGCTTTGATTTTCTACATTTTAGATTTTCTGTATTGATTACATGAGTAGAGGCGTTCCATTTTAGAACTCTGCAAACTTCTGTATTTTTGTGCTTTTCCTTTTCACTTTTTCTCCACAAACTGCCCTTTAAAATGCTTAAATGCTTTGAAGATGTTATTGTTTTGTCTAGAATGTTTCACAGTAAGGCATTAAACCTTTCTGTCAAACCAGACTAAGTTCCAGGTCAGATCTGTGGAGAGGCGACCCCGCTCACAATCAGAATATCTGTATTTCCTGATATCTTTGAGCTACAAAACCACCTGCAATTGAATAAATGTAAGGCAGAGCTGTTTAAAGTCATACTGTGGAACATTCCAGGCAGAGCAGTGACGTATCCATAGAAACAAGCAGGTGATGGACCCTCAACCAAAAAGTTACAGAGTGCACCTTTAACTGATGTAAAACTATGACAGATACAGTATTTGGTCACACACACACAGGGGGCGAGGTGGGTTAAGTGTCTTGCTCAAGGACACAACAACAGCATTCATCTGTGGGACCTGGAATCACACCAGCTGACCTGTGGGTCAGTGGATTTGAACGTTTATCAGGTGATGTTTATGTTGTGAGCGGGATTCGAACCGTCAACCTTTGTATCAGTGGACAAACGCTCAACCAGCTGAGCTCCCGTCGTATTTACTACAGATGCCATCCCATCACCAAACCACCGTCTGCCTGGCTCACAGTGGTGCAGGGATCGCAGGGGTTTGGCGGGTCGAGAGTTCGAGGGGTTTGGGGGTTCGGGGGTTTGGGGGTTTGGGGATGTGCGGGGCTTTGACTGCTCGTGCGTAACCTCTTTGTTTTTTAAGTCTTTATTTCCACTTGGCTCGGTTGATTATGCTGATTATGCTGATGTGTGAAGTGGGACGTGACGCTGCAGAGTGGAGAGGTCACTGGCTCCCGCTGCCTGGATACATACAGTCTAATATTAGAAGCTTTCCTTGATTTGTTAGCCACGTCTCCGCCGAGTCCCGCGCACATGGCAACAGCGCGGCCAATCAGATTTCAGCGCAGCCCTAAGCCCCTCTCCTCTGTATAGCAACAGTGGCATCCCTTCTTTATTTATTTATATAGGCTGGGCTTTTTCCCACCCACTTCCTCCAGTCTGCGCTCAGCATCGCTCCCAAACTGTGAATAACAGTTACCAGAGTGACACGGACTCATTTTCATTCATTGCTTTTCCACATTTTTTTGACACTGAAGCATTAGTGCACCAAGACAAATTTGGAGCAGTTTTTCTTAATTATTTTTGCTTGGATTTTTTGGATTGTTTACCACGAGACTGCACGACAAAAGTAAATGCAAAAGTGTGAAATGCATTGTGGGAAGTTTATTTTTTGCAACATCCCAAATGGTTTGATGAGGAGGAGAATGATGATGGAAAGTTTTCACGGATGCCGTTGAGAGGAGAAAGTGGAATTGTGAAGAAATGGACCTGACGAAGGGAGAGAGCGTGATTTTTGAAGCCGGGGATGGCGGGCCATGATAGGACGCGAGGGGTGGGGTGGGGGGGTGGAGGGACACATGATGGCGTGATGACCCAGGACGGTGGTTGGTTTGTGCGGAGCCACGCGTGCGTTTGCCGACGTCTCTGCCAGGCTCCATGGAGGTCACTGGAGCGTTCCTCTGCCCGCCACGGCCCAGGTAGGTGCCCGGTCCTGCTCAGATGGAGACGCCATCCAAACCAAACTGCGTCACTCTAAACACGAACTGCACCAGAAGTTTGAGGCGTGTAAATCCTTCGTTTGGTTTCGTAGCTCAGGATCTGTATGGTGGGGAACTCGGAGGTGGAGGAACATCATGGCGTACGAAAGCCGCCCGGTTTAAGGGAGCATCTTCCACCGAAAGACGAAATAGTTTTAGATCTGGTGCTGACGATCAGATGATGCTAACACAGTATTTACACAGAAATACAGACGAGGTTGAAGGCGGTTCATAGATACGGGTTTGTTGATCACAGTTTTGGATTGGACGACGCAAAGACGATGCATTTGCTTTACGTAAACATTTACAATATTTACTTTACAGTTACATTTTTGGAAAACAACCCCTGTTCAGCCTTATCAAATATAATTAAAACTAACTTGAACTTGATTAAAAATGATAATTCTACACATATATTTCTCAAATTATCGAATCTATACGCGATGAGTTTCTGTAACTCTGTGCATCAGTTCGGACAGATTTTATGGCTGCGTACCGTTTTATTATTTTTAATGCAGACGCCATTTCCTGACTTCTGAAACGCCACAACGTCCAACCAACACCGATTCACTCAAATGCAACTTTAACACTAGGTCTTACTGCAAATCTGTGGAGTAAATCAGAAAATCAGAAACACAATTTAACAACTTTTTTTAAATATGCATATTTACAGAAAATGAATGCTTCCGAAGTTTACAGGGCGTACGAACAAAATATCGTTATTGCTTATTTCAAACCGCGTGTCCCGGTGAGTTTTAGGTGTTTTAAATTGTAGAACAGATTTCGCATTTTAAAATCTAAAACTGTAAACAACGGAGATTAAATTAACAAATAATTAATCACAATGAAGTGACGCAAATTATAAATCTTTTTCTGCAGCATTTTTTTTTTTATTAACATACAAGGCTTTAATTCAATAGATGTTTACAAAAGATTAAAATACAAGATTCTATGGGTGACCGGTCATATGTAATAGATTAAACCAAACGATTTATTTGACGCCTACTTTCATTTTATTCACAGACGCCATTTCGTGAGCCTCGACTTCCTGCAAAAAAAAAAAAAAAAGTGTACATTTTTCTGCGGTCTTTGCTTGTCTTGCTTTAATATTGTGTTTCATATTTATTCAAAGTCTAATAAAATAATTTGCATGACGGATTAAGTTTGGTTGTTTTCTTTTTTTATTAATATATTTTTTAATTTTTTTGTCTCGTCATTTAGAATCTTAAAATGAAGAGGAGCACGTATCTCTAAAGAAGAAAATCCTCAGTCATGCTTCAGGCCCGGGTTGCATGGATCAACAGCACAATCATTTTTTCCAGTTTTTCCATAAACGTGCCCTGCCTCCCGTCGCCGCTGGAGGCTGTTCAGGCGGTTCGTGTTGAATCTAACGGACAGAGTTTTCACTAATCAGGGTCGGATTTTCCAGAAATGTCTTTGCACTGCTTTTTCTTACCCCTCCGATCATCTGTGAGCACAGTGAGGAACATGTTCTACCTCCACAACACGGGGCAGCCCTGACTCGGCCTCCGCCTCAAACATGAATCTGACAAAAAGTTGATAATATGTGACTTCTTAAAACCACAGCATCCAGCCTTCTGTTGCTTCTCCACCTCAACTCATCTGGGACCAAGACTCTTCAGTTCTTGAAAATGGCCGAATCCCAGTCTGAGTGTCTAGAGGACGGCCTAACGTCGAAGCTAACGTCCCTCCATCTCAGGAACCAGGACATGGCCAGTGAGCGCTGTGGAGATCCAGCGAAGCCCGTGGGGATGTCCTGCCCACAGCTGAAGCGACCACAGCCACAGAACGACACGAGCGCGAGCACGAGGCCTGAGAGTTCACCAGCAGAGTCAGGTAGGGCCTTTCCTCCTCTTTTGTGTGTCGCAGGGACAGGACGGTATAAAATCTCACAAAAATGCCTCGTACGATGGTAAACAGTGAAGGGGAATGTTTTATTAAGCTTTACAATTGACTTCTTAACTAAAAAAGTGTGCATATGGCTACTTCTTTGAGAATTTTGGGGGGAAAACAAAATAGTCATCGTCATCATCATCATAGTCAATATCAGTTATTATCAGGGCTATTATTAGGTTTTCTACTAGGACAGGTGTGTCTCAAAATAGATTTTAGAATTTTTTTTGGTTATTTACATAATTTGTGGAGTGTAGACAAGCACAATAATATATTCATAAACTCATGGCTGTGAGGAGAGACGTTTTTTCCACAGAGCCAGTGAAAAAAATAATAATACGTGTGTGAAACCTTCTGAATATAATGTAGTCCATAATGTTCTCCGTCCCTTCACTCACACAGCAGAGGTCTGGGCTGTTTTCACTCATTATTTCTTCGTCCTCATCAGTAAAATAGTAAAAATCACTGTGCCTCTCTCTGATTGGTTAATCTGCCTGTCAATCCCACGACATTGAAATCCGGCTGTTTGGGATCATAGACCAGATATAAATGTGCATAGCTAACCCGCTAGCCACCGCGTTCCAAACAGGAAGTGAGCATGGGGGTGCTTCCAGCTCCACTGACTCTCCAGTTCAGTTTCTATTGAAAAACCATCGCCGCTCTCTGCGTAACTGCGGCGAGGTTTATCATTTTGGTTTTAAAATGTTCGTATTAACCCGCGCTACCTGATCCTGGGGTTTTTATTTCACTATTTTCTCCCCATAGCCACGTCTGAACATTAATAACAGACCAATCAGGTGCCTTCTTCCCCTGAGGTCGCTCCACCCGCCTTATCAACAGGTTTGATTGACAGGTGCTAAGAGCTACAGGTGACGTCTCCTCCTTTATACAGTTTATGGTTGGGAGAAAATACAGTTATTGTGCCGCTTGTCTTATGTTTTGTGCGCTTGTGTCTTCAGTTTGTATCACTGCCAATGTCACATTACAGACAGATAATTATAGAGAGCAAAAATTTGGATGGAACAACTGGACAGTGTCCTCTCAGTGAGACAGTGCACTTATCTGCAGTTTAAAAAGCAGTGAAATACTCAGCCCTGGAAGCACGAGCGGTGCTGTGAGACGTACAGGGAGGACCAGCGGATCTCAAACTGTGGTACAGGTACAAATGGAGATACTTAAGCTTTTTTCAGAGTTTTGGTGCTTGTTTTGGTCTAGCTCATCCACATTTCTGTTGAGGCAGTCTTGATGCACATTTTGCTGTATTTTGAGTGGAGATGAGCTAAATACTGAAATGATAGTCTGACAATACAATGCAAAGTTCCGCTCTTAAGCTCTGTGGAAATGGCTAAACAAATGTCTGGACCAGCTGTAATCACTTTTAATGGGCCCACTACTCAAATGTATGTGTATAAAGCGGGGCAGGTTTAGACACAGTTTTGGAGCTCAGAGGCCGTTAATAGGCCCATGCCCAGTCTAATGTTACACCGCATTACTTCCATTCCAGCAGCATACAGCGCTGTCCGCAGCAGAAATTTAGTGCATCTCCAAACATGCCATTACAAGAGCTCCAGGGATCATTTACAGCGAGTGCAAACAGCTCCGAGCACCAACCAGCCCAACGTACAGAGACCCAGGACTATTCAGTGTCACGGAAGAATACGTTTGTCTGTTAACGAGAGGGACATTTAGCCTACAAAACTACAAAAGAAATATTTGGATCTGATTCTGTCAAAATAAATGTACACGACAAACTCTGAGATTCATATTTATATTTTATTATTAAAGTTTTAATTATTATAGATTTGTTTCAATAATATCTGAATTCTTTGACTTCACTGAATATTGATTCTTTGCAGTGACATCATGTAACAGAAAACGGTTTATTAGGACAGTGTACAATTACATTAAGCACAGTGGCAGATAGCAAAAGGAGAAATTTAATTTGTCAACTGGACAGAGTGGCAGATATGTTTGTACCAGATTGTAGCTCATAGCTAATTTCCATCTGTAGTCCTACTCTGGACACCAGACCCAGACCCCTATGAACCCCTCTGCAGGTGGTGAGCACCAGACCCAGACCTGTGAACCCCTCTGCAGGTGGTGAGCACCAGACCCAGACCTGTGAACCCCTCTGCAGGTGGTGAGCACCAGACCCAGACCTGTGAACCCCTCTGCAGGTGGTGAGCCACAGGAGGGAGGAATTCCTTGACGGTCCTTGATTGTAAACTGTTCATAGGGGTGTTGCATGTTTTTGGTTGATGGGGGGAAACCAGAGTAACCGGAGGAAACCCATCCAGACACGGGGAGGAAACATAGAAACTCCACACAGAAAGGCCCGGGCGACCCGGGGATCGAACCCGTAACCTTCTTGCTGTGAGGCATGAGTGTTGCCACTCAGCCACCGTGCCGCCACGAATGCCTATGGAGGAATGTTCAGCAGTTACCATGGTGACACAATGCAAACACTGCCAAATAAGTTTTTAAATTGTCTGAAAGCTCAAGAAAAATTACAAAATGGATTTAAACAATTATATAAACATCAGGAGGCTGTGATCAGTCCGAGCGTTCATGGTCCTGTTCAGGAGTTTGATTTTCAACAAAAAGATGAAAATCTCACTGAAAAACTGTTTCCTAATGTTCATGCTCGTGACTGTAAAGTTATTTGAGAGGGACTTACCTGTTCTTTATGGTCAGATTTTGTTAAAACAAAGATCAGATTAAAGTCTAACAAAGCTTTAGACAGAGAAGTGCATCTAGCTAGCATATATGTGGTGGTATGCAAGTATCGGTATGGTCCTTTTGTCATTATAGGTTACGCACAAACCTGCCAGGCAAATATCCACACAGTGACAGGTCTCGTTAGCCTGGCAGGTTTGCACCTTCACAGTTTGGCTGAAGCCCTGTTAATAGACAGCACAGTACGAGCGGGCCCCGGGCCCCGGGCTCACAGGGCGGCTTGGGGGCCCGGACTCTCCTCACACAGCTGTTGTTTTGTGGGCAAATCGAGGCGAGGCGAGGCGAGGTCGGAGCAGCTCGCGGGTGCAGACCAGAGCCCCTCCTGGTATTTTAGGCACTCAGACCGTGTCACCTGTCAGCAGGCTAGTCTGGACGCACACAGCCACATACTGCACAAAGACACACACAACCAGACCCCGAGACAGAGCAGAGAGAGAAGAGAGCACACAGACGCACAACCAGAGCTCGGCACACAGCAGAGAGAGAAGAGCACACAGACGCACAACCAGACCCCGAGACAGAGCAGAGAGGAGCCCACAGAGCACCAGAGAGGAGCCCACAGAGCACCAGAGAGGAGCCCACAGAGCACCAGAGAGGAGCCCACAGAACACCAGAGAGGAGCCCACAGAGCACCAGAGGAGAGGGACTGCTCCAGACCCGCTGACCCAAACTGCTCGATGTCCATTGTGTTCACTGGTTTATGGTGTTGTTGCAGAGTTGTTGGAGCGAGGCATGGACCAAAGTGAGTGTGGGGCTCCGTCCAACCTCTCCTCAGTTCATCTAAATGGTGCCATGACAGCCTCAGAAGCCAAAGATGGAGGTAAGTTCTTGCATTAGAACCAGGCAAACTCACAGGATATTGAATAAATAAAGAGTGTTTTTTATTATTATTGTGGCATCAGAATCAGTATTGAGTATCGAGTCTATTCCTTAGTATTGAAATTGAGTTGAAATTTTAGTATTATGAAAACACTACTTGTGACAGTTGAAATGAAAGTATTTTTGTGACTTTTTTTGTTTGTTTTTTGCATGTTCGGCTTTAGATTTCCAACTCAGCGAGCCCCCGAAAGTGATGGCAGCGTGTAACTTGTGCATGTGCGACTCTGAACTGTTGGACGCAGACTGGTACTGGGGCAACATCTCCAGGTACATCTGTTTATTCTATGTCATACTTTTTGTTTTGGTAAAGGCAGTATTTTTATTATATTCTATTTATATATTGTATTGTATTATTGTATTTTTAAGCTCCATATAGTGCACCATGTTATAATGTTGTCATCTCATCAGAAACATACACACACGTTTGGGTAACCATCAATCCATCCATCCATTTTCTTCCACTTATCCGAGGACGAGTCACGGTTACAACAGTCTAAACAGGGACTCCCAGACTTCCTTCACCCCAGACACTTCCTCCAGCTCCTCCGGGGGGACCCCAAGGCGTTCCCAGGCCAGCCGAGAGACATAGTCCCTCCATCCTGGTGGGACATGCCTGTAACACCTTCCGGCATCTTTTCCGGATGTCTCAGGAGGTGTCCAGGAGACATCCGGCACAGATGCCCGAGCCACCTCAGCTGCTCCTCTCGATGTGGGGGAGCAGCGGCTCTACTCCAAGCTCCTCACCCTATCTCTAAGGGATCGCCCAGCCACTCTGCGGAGAAAACTCATTTCGGCCGCTTGTATCCACAATCTTGTCCTTTCGGTCATTACCCAAAGCTCATGACCATAGGTGAGGGTAGGAACGTAGACTGACGGTAAATCCAGAGCTTTGCCTTTCGGCTCAGCTCCTCTTCACCACAACGGTCCGATACAGCGACCACATCACTGCCGACGCTGCACCGATCCACCTGTCAATCTCACGCTCCATCCTCCCCTCACTGTGAACAAGACCCCGAGATACTTGAACTCCTCCACTTGAGGCAAGGGTTAGGGTTGTTTGGGTAACACTTTATTATTAGTCTGTCTACATCTCCAAAGCTCCAAATGCTCTGTTCCACCTTGTGATGTCATGAAGTGGTAGTTTTCAAGTGAACAGCTCCTTTTACCTTTAGTTCAGCAGAGATCGGCAATTCTAGGGCTGAAATTCAATGATCCAGTTGATTCTAGTGAAGGTGTGTGGAGTTTAAAACACACTGGAGCACTTCCTGTATTAACACATGACATCACAAGGTGGAACAGAGTGTTTTCTGCTTGAGAGAAGGACTCAGCTTTAATCTGCAGGATTTGTGCGTTAAACGTGTGTGAATGAAACAAAACACAACTCCAGGTGTGTTTTTAATGACGAGACAACATGATAATATTATAAATCAGAAAACAGTGTAATATTGGTCCAGTAACACATATAAAAATCATAATTTTCACTGATTTTCAGGGAGGAGGTGAATGAAATAATGCGAAACACACCTGATGGCACATTCCTCGTTCGAGATGCTTCAAGTGGAGTTCAGGGAGAATATACTCTCACTCTGAGGTAAAGAGTCCAAACCTGAACAGACTTCGTGTTACTGCATTAGTAATAAACAGGAAAAGACAAACTCTGCATGTCAGGACGGGGTGTTCAAAACTACAGAAAATCACATAATAATCGATAAAACTAATATCGAAACTGGATACTCATTTGGGCCAGTATCGATACAGCATTAAGACAACGAAACTTTTGTTTTCCTCAACAGTTCAGTGTCATTTTGAGCTTTATTAGAAATAGTGTAAGAAGAAGGAAGGAAGGAAGTACTATTATTTGTATATGAACATGACATTCTATTACTAATTTTTTTTTTTAATCTTTATCTAGTCTTTTCCTCAGTGTCGAAATCAAGTTTGAAGTGTTGGTATTGTGACAACACTATTCAAGGATTTAAGCATCTAATCTGCCTTCGTTCCAATGTTTTTGTGTAATATTTTCTCTCACTTTCAAATTAATTTTTGAGTTCCTAAAGTTATACCACACCGTAAGAGGGTGATAAAAAGCACTAGTTAGTTTTATTCAAATCTAGGCCGTAGAGTGCTTTAAACATAAATAAACATGAGATTATTCCACATCTCAAATGTAAACCTAAAGGGCAGTCAAATATGAAGCGTGTTTGTGTTTGTGCGTTTGCAGAAAAGATGGAACCAACAGACTGATCAAGATCTTTCACCGTGAGGGAAAGTGTGGCTTCTCTGAGCCTCTGGCGTTCTCCTCGGTCATGGACCTGATCCACTACTATCACCACAAGTCCCTGGCCCAGTACAACTCCAAACTGGACACTCGGCTGCTGTACCCTGTGTCCAGATACCAGCAGGTGGGTCAAACGCATGGGTTATTAGAAAATCTGGATGGGGTATTGTTAGATTAGACCCATCGCCAGTTTGGAATAGTGGCCACTCCATTGATATGGCAGTGAAAAAACAGCCCAGAAAGCATTTTTCTCTAGAACGCTACACAAACTGCTCGTGTTCAGCTGACGGGCTGACAGGGGCTGACAGGGACCTACAGCTTCCAAAAAGAGCAGATTTTGTGTTGATTTTTTTAAATTTTCAGATCAGATCGTTAACTTTTTCCCTTCTGTTGTCTAAAAACAGGTTTTTAATCTTTGGCTGGCTCTCTCTCGCTGTGATTGGTCAGAGTGGTCATGTGGTACGCTTGGTCCTAGTGCATGTTCACGTGGGAGAAGAACACTACAGCACATGGTCAGTGGGCTGCACAGACGCCGGATGTATCAAGCTGCTAAAGGCTAATCTGGCGACACGCCCCATTGAGCTCGGCCCATTGGCTCACTAAGGCTGCAATTAAACTTATAGAAAGTCCAATATAAACAACTAAATATATTGCCTTTTCATAGAAGTTTATACTTACTACTACTTACTACTACAGACAAGTTCTTAAATGCTTGAGCTGTGGAGGAGAGTCTGACCTGTGGAGGAAGTTTGAGCTGTGGAGGAAGTTTGAGCTGTGGAGAAGAGTTTGAGCGGTGGAGAAGAGTTTGAGCTGTGGAGAAGAGTTTGAGCTCTGGAGGAAGTTTGAGCTGTGGACGAAAGTTTGAGCTGTGGAGAAGAGTTTGAGCTGTGGAGAAGAGTTTGAGCTGTGGACGAGAGTTTGAGCTGTGGAGGAGTTTCTTGTGAAGGGACCATGTTTGGTGTTTTCTCCACAGGTTCTGATGGAAGTGGACATAAATGAAGTTGGAGAACAGCTGCGGATGTTTCAGGATCGATACCAACAGAAAAGCAAAGAGTACAACAATCTGCTCAAGGAGTTCAACCAGACATCTCAGGTAACACACCGACCAGTGAGCACGGACTTCAGTCTATCGGCTCTGGGGTCAAAAATCAGATACTAATCAATACTAAAACCAGTATCGAAAATAGATACTCAATTTAAGAAGTATTGGTACAGAAAAAAAATCTCACAAACAAAATCTTGACCCTAAACAACACCAGTATCCAGTCAAAGTAAAGACTCCCTGATGTTTTAATAGATGATTACATCAGTTTGTTACATAGTAAGACACTAAAATAATCCTTTGCAATTTTGTTGATGATGATTCAAATTGAGCGACATCTTCCTTCCCAAAAGATCGACTCTCAAACATCCATAGAAAACTAAAACCTTTTGAGATAACCATGACTGATACTGGCTCATTGTTAGAGATGACCGTCTATCAGTTGGCCAGTATTTTTGGCATCACGATTATCGGCCTGATATCGACCTGATATCGACCTGATATCGACCTGATATCTCCAGCAGTATTTCAGGGCAGTATTTCCTTTGGCTCAAACAGCTGCATAAAGTACACATAAAGTTTTATTTGAACCCTTTAGTCCAGGGGTCTCCAACCTGTAGCGCCCCAAAGAATTTAGGAACTATAGTGTTACACTAAATAATTTAAATTTGATTAATCAAAGGCTTTTAACATTACAAAAAGTATAGTTTTGATATCTAACTTTGTGCATTCATAATAGCTTATGTTTAACCCTATCTAAGGCTGACTATCACACTTACACTGACCACAAGAGAAAAAGGTTGGAGACCTTTGCTTTAGAGAATACTGCAAAAATGTAATTAAACTGCTCTCTTATCCAGTTTGTAGTAAAACAAAGTCACAAATGAGTTTTGTGGAAAGTATAATTTGACAAAGCCACTGGTTTCTTTGGATTCTCAACAATCTTAATCTTATCAGTGCCATGAAAACACCACATCAGCCGATCTCTGGTTGTATTGATCCCTCTGTGTGTATTCCAGGAGCTGCAGAGTAAGAGGACGGCCATTGAAGCGTTCAGTGAAATCATTCGGATCTTTGAGGAGGAGTGTGAGACCCATGAGCGCTACAGCAAAGAGTACATCGATATGTTTCTGTCCCTGAGCAGCTCAGAGCGGTGAGCACAAAGCACAGTCACGTCTGTACCAGAGGTTTAGAGGGGCTCAAAGTGGGGAATGAGATGCAATATTTGATAACTATATTTCTTCTTATATTCCAATATTTTAAATATACATTTTGGCACAAAAGGTTCAGTTAAATTTAAGCAAAAAAAAACAAAAAACACTTCCCGCTGTACAAACTCTGGTCTACTGTGCAAATGGATTGTGGACTTTTTAACAAACGGCACAAAGAGTGTCAGAGTGCACGTCCTCCACCCTTTTTATCAACACTGGGGTCCCCTAAGGGTGTGTGCTGAGCCCCCTGCTCTTCACACAGGCTTTGCCTCTTCCTCCTAAAGTCTCATGGTTAAATCGACTGACAACACCTCTGAGCTCAGGCTCATCAACGACAATGAGACGAACCGCAGGATCCAGGTGTGACATCCAGTGTCATGGTGTCACAATAACCTGGTCCTGAACATGAAGAAGAGCAGTGGGGACCACCTCTACGACCTGGAAACTGAGGAGCACCAACATCCCAGGACCACTGATGGTGAACTTCTACCACGGTGCCATCACGGTGTTCTGACCCATAGATTTTTAGTGTGGCACTGAGGCGAGCAGGAGGCTCCAGGAGGTGGTGAAAACAGTGGGGAAAATCATTGGGACAACTCTCCCAGAGATCAGAACCATCCACACCACTCGCTGTCTGAGAAGAGTGCACCACCACCCTGCTCACCTGCTCCACCTGCTGCCCTCAGGTAGAAGGAACAGGTCCATACAGGCCAGAACATCCAGACTGACCAACAGCCTGTATCCCCCCCGCCCTCGCCCTGCTCCTGTGGACAATAACCACATCCACCAGCACAATAACACTGAACTGGATTTTACATTGTTGCATAACAATATTAAATTCTGATATATTGTACAGCCCAAGCTGAATTATTCTTAAAATGCTCTTGTGTTTGTGTTCTTAGAGTCCAGAGTGACTCCGAGGGCCTCCAGCTGAAGGTGGAGGAAATCCACAGCAGTAAGAAGAGACTGGAGGACGAGCTCCAGACCAAGGCTCAGGCGTATTCAGAGGTCGACCAGAAAATGAACAGCCTCAAACCGGACCTGGTCCAGCTCAGGAAAATCAGGGATCAGTACCTGCTGTGAGTCTCTTTAAAGGCGCTCTACCTGATTTTTATTGTTTTAAAATGTGAAAAACAGAAGTAGTTCATTTTAAACAGTTTCCAGTGGTCCAAAGTTATTCCTCACTGAACTTCTGCATTCAGAGCGTCCTAATTGTTCACTGTGAGTTTATAAACGCTTTTCACAACTTTTAGAGGCCAGAGCTTTTGATTTAACAATAAAGCATGCTACAGCAACTAGCATCCTAATGCACACGTCCTGATTGTTGAACAACAGACCGCTTTCTAATTAGATGCAGAAAGCACGCACTAGGAATATTTTGATCTCAAGACCTCCTTAACCAATGTATTTCTACTGCAGTCAAACATATTCTGCTCAGATACATGGGAAAATGCGCCGTCACAAAAATACAAAATACCCCCAAAAATTAAATGGCATGAAAATTCAATTAAGGAGCAGAAAAGATGTCAGAGAGTAAAGCTTAATGCAGTGGAACAGACAGCAGCCTATATGCTCGTTCTATTTATAGTGCATATTTCACAATTTAAAAACCATTACGAGGACAGGTGACGACTTGACCAGAGATGAACCCAGCAGCTGTGGACACTATGTGGGCCAATATTCCACGTTAAACGAAAAGGAAAACACAGCAGATACACAAATACAGAATAGTAAATGTATATGAAACACCGCTGTTTTTATTTAATAAATCACACGATAAAAGCGGTCGTGTTTCTGTTGTAGATGGCTGACGCAACAAGGCACAAAGCAAAGTCAGATCAATGAGTGGCTCGGGATCCAGAACGACGAAGAGGAGTAAGTATCATGTTTAAAGCTAAAACTACTGTACGAGACCAGCGGGGGGCAAGGACGGCTGCTTTTTCACGTGACCAGTAGGGGGCGTGTCAGTCTGGGTTGGGGAGTCCATTACCGCCTGTACCACTCATCTGAAGGTATAAAGAGGTTGCGCAGAAAGGTAAAATAAATGAACAAAAACCTGACGTTAAATTACATTCCTGTTTACTGCAGCTTGTTGCCTCGTTTGTGCTCCACATTAGGTGGGTTTGGCACATATCGGTTTACTCTCGGCCGGACAGTCACTCTGGGTCTGAGTCCTTCACACAATCACAGAGGAATTCTTTTCTAATTGGACTGGTTCACTTTAGGCCAGTGTCCTTGTGGTGCAGAGCGCCGAGGCTCAAGTAACAGAACAGTTTTTAATGAGTTTAGACCCGTGCACGTCCTGAACCGCACCTGACTCGCATTAGGTGTAAATCCCGGCATTACCCTGGGTTTATCGCGCCAGAAACTCGGAAGTCTTTTGACAAATTACTTACATCTGTCTTATGATTAAAAGTTCATCTAAGGTAAGTGTTTTGATCTGAATGAATAACAAAGTCGCAGACGTACAGATATAGACGCAGCAGAGCCTCGTCCCAAGGGCCTGGAGAACATCGAAATGCACTTTGTTAAATCCTAACTGTATCGCACCAAGTCAATCTGTCTGCACTCAGGTCATTATGTTACACAAGGGTTTATGTATTTAAAAAGCCTGTCCTCTCTCAGCCCGTACACGCTGGCAGACGCCCCAGACCCAGACGAGAGCAGCTGGTACGTGGGCACCATGAGGAGGAAAGAGGCTGAGGAGCTGCTGAGAGGAAAACCAGACGGCACCTTCCTCATCCGGGACAGCCAGAGCCACAAGGGCTCCTACGCCTGCTCCGTGGTGTGAGTGTCTCTGTGAGCTTTAACACCCGATACACAAGCAAACACGGACTCACGTGGGTTTAGAAAATGTCTGTAGAAATGATCAAATTATCATCATGAAGTAAGGGAGAACATCTGGCATAAATGTAGGCCAAATATTTATACAAACGGTAAAAAACTACAATAGTCAGAGAAGCTCAAATATACGTTACCAGAATCTGAATCTTCATCCACATTGTCCAGTAGGAATGTGGTGTGTGTTGGTGGACTGTCCATCTGGAGAAGCTCCATGTCAAACTGATGCATTATTGTTTGTGTTCTGCAGAGTGGATGGAGCCGTGAAGCACTGTGTGATCTACAGGACGTCCAGCGGCTTCGGCTTTGCTGAGCCCTTCAACATGTTCCCCTCCCTCAGTGAGCTGGTCCTCCACTACCGCCACACCTCCCTCGTCCAACACAACCAGCAGCTGAATGTGACCCTCACCTGGCCCGCCCTCAGCCCACAGACCGAAGACCAGAGCTAAGACCAGACTGAAGACCCCAGCAAAGACCTCCAACCCCGCCGAGACCCTCACCTGTAGGACCCCAGCCCCGCTACCACAAACAGACAACAAGCTCCAGTCAGCGAAGGTCCACCAGCACCAACAACACGAACCAAACATGAACCAAACAATGAGGCGCATCCATCGAAGTTTCACTAGGGCTGCACAATAAGAGAAAAACGGCAACATCCAATAACTGTTATTATTGTGATACGTCTCCACACAATAAGTCCAGTTTAGTTCTGTCCATGGACGATATCGAATTCTGTCCATGGACGATATCGAATTCTGTCCATGGACGATACCGAGTTCTGTCCATGGACGATACCGATAGTTTAGAATCCAGAGAAAGCAACGGGTGAAAAGCCGTTGCTTTCTCTGGATTTTTATTATTTTCCCCAAATTCTGTCATTTTAATTTACTACAAAATCACCCACAGACCTTTAAGAGAGGAGTTCAAATAAAGGTCAGTCAAAACAAAATACTGGCCTCGGCTGGAGATGTGCTAAAAAGTACAAATATCGTCCCAAAATGTCAGCCAACCTAGTTCAGTTTCATTAAATTAATTTTATTTTGACCTGGGAATTTCTTGCACAGGTCAAAATAAAAGTTTAACAAGACTGGGCCAAGACTTAATCTGGAAGTAGTGAGAGAATTCATGCCAAAATATAACTTTTTTTACATTTTAATAACAAAAATAGGCCAGTTTTTCTGTTTTGAATTGTATTGTGCAGCCCTGTGTTTTACCGTTCCAAAGTTCTACTGGTTTATTTCTCGACAACTGAAAAGTACAACTTAACATTTAGTCGATTTTGAGAACTTTTGTGAGTACATTGCCTAACAATAATAGTGGCATCAGAAGGTGAATCTGTTTGAGCTTTGATGTTTCAAAGTTATTGAAGGTCTGTGGGGTTTTTGTGCTTGATTAAATGAAAATCCGGAGAAGAATATAAAAATAGGCCTAAACAAAAATGAAAAAACAATGTCAGAACTACTGCGCACGAGATTCTGACGACATAAAAAACAAAAATCTAAACAGTGAAACAGTGAAAAGCAGAGTCACTCCAGTTTCTCTGTACAAAATCTTCAGTTACACTTTAGACTAAATCCTGGTCCTAAACGAGCTCCACGTTCTGAAGTTTAACCAGAGCACAAACTAAAGGTTAAAGGTCATTTTGGTCAAAGTGTAAATGACGAGAGCACAGTGGCCTCTTCAGGGAACCTCGGCTCAGGATGGACACTGCACTTCCTGCGTGTGCGGAAACCTGTGACAGACGAGCACTTTATACAGAGACTAAGTGACGTAGAGGAGAACAGGAGAATTTCAGCAACTTTGCTTTTTAAGAGTAGCATTATATCTGTTTATTATGTTTCTGAATGATTTTATTTACTCACATTAGGGATGCACCAATCCAGATGCTTCTGATCTGAAACCGATGTCGATACTTTGGTTTAAGTATCTGCCGATACCCGATGTCGACCGATACCACTGAAAATATGATTTATTTCCTTTGGTAAAAAATTATACTTGTAAAATATTTATCATTTAAACTAACTACAGAACAGCTTTGAGAAAATGCAGGTTCAATATTACGTGGTGTTTTGGGCAAAAATTAAGTAAATTGATCAATCAATTTATAGACCAAAATACGATATCGACTAAACCGATATCTTGGAACAGATTTCTGAGCCATCAAAATGTTCGATATCGGCGCCGATATCCGATACCAGTATCGCTGCATCCCTAAATGGACTTGTGTATTACATATTATATTTTGTTACTTTGAAAAGAACAAAACAAAGAGTTCACCTCTTCATTTTATTTGTAGTTTTAATTTTCACCGGAGGAGAATAAGAGGCTTTGTTACACTTGGAGTCAAACGTGAGGTAATATTTTACAGATCTCGAGCTCTGTGAAATACAGAAAGTGCCTTTAAGTGCTTCTGTTCCAGTCATAAACTAATGAAAAATCTGTGATGTACATAGAAACATTAGTGCCCAGTGACACACGAGCGTCTCATTTGAGGCAGGACTTTTGGAGAAGGTTCTAGATTAAACCACAGCAGGAGTTCTGGTCTGGGGCTGTGCTAAAGAAACACAGAAACACAAACAGTAAAATGAGCTCAGGACTCACTAGAGGAAATCAAACACGTCTCTGCAGGACACAGCGGTAAAGATGTCTGAGCAAACACATGTTCAGTCCTGGGCCCTAATGATTTTTGTACAATAAAATGTCTGAATCTGTTTTAAAACCACAGACCTTTGAACAGACATGAAGTAATATCTCCTTTTGGACTCAGTTGCGTTTACATGTCAGAGACGATCAGAACAGCTCCATTTTGCACTTTATGACTGGAAATGGAAGCGTTTTTTGCGGGTAACAACTAAATCTATTTTCATAAGAAACACGTAGAGGACAGCACTTTGGGTTTGGGTCCTGCATGAATCCGTGTGGTTCTGAAGCATGTGTGAGTGTGTGTTCCATGAGCATTGGTGCTAAGCACTTGTGTCTGTTTCCCCATCAAAGCTCTGCTAAAAGCACGACATCCTCCCAGTGAAGCTTTTAACGGCAAAGATGAGCTTTTCAGTGAATGTCCCAGAATCAAGGATTAAAGCAGCACTACACAACTTCTTATCAGCCTGTACTCGAAACCCGCAGTGCTGTCGGATTATGGAACGATTACGTCAATGAGCAACAGAAACAGACAATATTTTGGTTGAACTAATGACGTAAACATGATTGAAGACTCCAGAGACACAAAGAGGAACACTGCCTCTTTAAAGAAACACAAACATTAATAATAATCTCACTGTACGCTTTAGAAAGACTAAATCTTCTCGTCTTTTCCCACTGATATCCACTTTCTTCTAAACTTTGGCTGTTAAACAAAAAGCAGGTGATGTGGTGCTGCTTTAAAATCCCCAGAGTTAAAATGAACAATGGTTTCTCCCTTTAGACGGTTCATCTCATATTCGTTTTATTAATTGCCTGCCTTAGATCATTTTTACTAAAAGACTTAACTTTCATCCTATAAAAGTAATTTCTCAGTCAAATCTCCAGGCTGCGCAAGTGACAAAATTCAAACCAAAAGTCAAACGTCTGTGTGTTTTTGTTGATCTAAATTTTTGCACTAAACTTGAATATTCCAAATGTACAAATGTAAAACTGAGGCCTGCAGCACTGCAGTCTAAAGCTGAGCACAGTATTTGCACAGTGTCTCTACAGAGACATGGCTTCATGCGCCACCTGCTGGTGGACAGGTGCAGGTGCGCCGCCTGCTGGTGGACAGGTGCAGGTGCCACTGAAGTGTTGCATCTGAGATTAAAAAGAAAAAATAAACTGAAGCACAGCATTGTTTTGACCTGAAACTTAGAGCAAGTTTCTCTAAATATTATGACTTTGTGTGTTTGAAAACAGTTGTTATGAATATGTCAAAAGTGTTTTATTTGTACGATTTTGATCCAGAAATGAGTCAAACTAACTCATCCCAGCCTGACCTGACAGTGGCTCTGTCTTTAGTCTGTGGAGAAGTAAGGGACACTTCATTTAGGTTTGGAGCGTTTAAGAAAGACGAACGAAGGTTAAAACAAAACGAAGGCTGTGAGAGCTGAGCAAACTGACAGAACGATGTGAATCTACAATGGGGTGTGTATCTGACCAAGAATACACACACGAGGATCTCATTTTTCAGACAAACACTGTGATTGTGAGTAGTTTTAATATCAGGATTCTGTTCAAAGTTCACATTTTAAACGTGTTACATTTCAGAACATGTTTGTACAGATCTAAACTCCAGGGTTACACTTTGATTTAGAATAAGACTTTTGTTGTTTGTGAAGGAAATTATGCTATCGCTAAATGGCGGCCCTAATCTGTACTGATCTGGGATTTAGTTTTTGATTGACAAGCAGATGAGCCAATCAGAGAAATCACACAGTCAGCGATCTCAGAACAAACATGGCCGTCCATAACAGAAAAATCACACACAGGACTCGGTGACGGTCAGACTTACTGCAATCGTCAGGAGCTCCGCACTTAGGGGGAAAGTCAAAGTTCTTGGGTTTTCTCCGTAGAGGTCAGAGGTCATAATTATGACTCTTGCACCAGGTCGCTCGTTGTGAGGAGTCTGTCCCAGCTCCTGTCAAATGGATCATTAAATTTATTAAAATATTCATGTATTTCACTCAAATTAACCTTCCAAAATATTTATCTGAGATGAATAAACCACTGAAACCGTCTCCTTAAAGAGGGGGTGTTCTGCAAAATCGACTTTTTGGAGCTTTCTCCCATGTTCTAACCTGCCTGAAGAGGTTTTAGATCCATGTATGTTTGACTAATCTAGCGATCTCTCCTGGGCCCTATTCAAACCCTCCTCATGGTTAGCAGTACAAGTCTGTACAAGGCTCCGCCCACAAGCCTCCGTTACTCATGCTCACCTCCTCAGTCTAGGGAGCAAACAGAGGAGGGAGAGTGTAAAAAATGAAACACAAATTAATTAAACGATCAATATATAATCTTTAAAACAATAAAATGTAACGTGGTCATCTGTAAAAATATAAATATAATATAAGAAGTGAAATACCCCCTTTTTAAACAAACACAAATGTTGACCTGTGAAAGGAAGAAATACAATACTTCTGTGACTACTATTACTGGATTTTTGCAGATTTAAACGCTTAAATCTCTACGGAGAACTTCTAAAGAATATGACAGTGACAAAAGTAAAGATGGTTCAGAGGATGTTGTAGTACGAGGAGAACGAGGGCAGAGACACACCCTGCATGAACTTGGAGAATCCCGTTTTTTCAGTTCCTTTTAGATGAAACCAGGTGGAGATAGAGCATGCGACGGTTTTACTTTCACTTTAAATAAATAAATACCTCTCAGTTCTGCTTTGACCATCATCTTAGTGCACAGTCTGTCGAAGTGGTTAATACGTTAGTGTAACGTTTTTCACGATATGCAGTCACATGTGCGTTTGGGCGTTGGCGAGGAGCACGTCCAGGGGATGGCTGACCGCAGGTGTGGACAGGTTTCAGTTCAGTTTGGACCGCGAAATACGAAAGTGCAAAAATGTGACTTATTTGAAAGAACGCACTGCGAGTTTGTTGTGTTTTTGTTGTCAGTCGGGTCTTAACGCAGACTTTAACAGATTTTAGTTACTGGTGGTTTTCAGATTCAAGAATGTGAAAATGTCGTATTCCCAAAAGACGGATTTTCCCTTTGGTTACACTGAGTTTACATGAGAAATATAAATTAAAAACTTCACAAATGTTCAACCTGATCATTTCTATTACTGACTACTACACACAAGAACAAATTCATGCATTTAAAGTGCACTGTGTAACTTTTCGGTTGGCAGTTTGTTTCTATGGCTACGTCATTGCTCTGCCTACGTTCTACTTTACATTTATTAAATTACAGGTGGTTTTAGAGCTCAAAAATACCTAGAAAAACAGACATTCTGACTGTGAGCGGGGTCGCCTCTCCACAGATCTGACCTGGAACTTGGTCTGGTTTGGTTTCCATGAAGATAGAAAGGTTTAATGCTGTACTGTGAAACATTCCAGACAAAGCAATATCATCTCCATGGAGAAAAGTGTTTGACAGACCTTCCAGCAGAAAAATTTAAATTACACAATGCAGCTTTAAATACGATAGGCCATAATATATTTCTACATTTGTTCTCCAAAGAAAGAATTTCAATTTCATTTTTTTCTTTTTTCCAGTCAGAAAACAAATGTGTTCTTCCACGACGCACCTAAAGAATCGATCTCCCACCAAACTCACTACACCCACGAAACCGGGCCACAAACGCCAAACAAAAGAACTGAGGAAGACCTACAAAAATGCGTTATCAAAAACAACATGAACGCACAAAAAAGAGAATCAATTTGTCTTAAACTGTGCTCTAAACTATGGCCCAATAATACACAAAACAACAGTTAATTAAATTTGTATTTATTTAGACAATTAATTCATATTTGAAGGTAATTTAATGATGTGTTGGTGCGTGTGGTAGTCTGAGTGCGTGTTGTACGGTGCGAGTTAAATGAAGGAAAATAAACTAAATGGTGCAGGAGCAGGGCAGATGCAGGGCAGGTGCAGGGCCACTCCTCCCCAGCTCCACCTGCACAAACCTGCGCAATTAAACCCACGGCCACAAGGGGCAGCCAAGACGAGGCCGTGATGATATTTATCTCAATATCCGACATCCAGTTTTACGTTCAGGTGGTAAAAACTGTCCCATCTGCCCGCTACGGTGGCCTGCGGGGGTCAAACGCAACGGCCCAGTGCGTCTCAGTCAGAGAAAACGGCTTCAAGTACAGAAACGAGGCAAATTCACAAACTCAGACACAAGTCACACAAAAACAAAACGACGAAAACCAAGAAAAAACCTGCAAACGAAAAACGCTGCATAAAGAGTCACCGCAATGAAGTGCTCCAGACCTGCAGGGGGCGCTCTCAGTGTAACAGCTCAATGGAGAGACAGAAAACGGCCAACTGACAAAAAACTACAGCGGGAAATAATTATTGTTACGGCGAATCGACAAATGTGTAAATGTGTCGCCTTGTAAAATAAACGGCACGTACAGCGATATTTATATTATTTATAAACACAATATATGAAAATAATCAAATAAAAGCCACATTACCGAAACAAACATTGAGCTGTTACACTGACAGCGCCCCCTGCAGGTCTGGAGCACTTCGTTGCGGTGACTCGTTATGTAGCGTGTTTCGTTTGCAGGTGTTTTCTTGGTTTTTGTTGTTTCTTTATTTGCGGCGCGTTTGATGACGACACGTTCGTCTTTGTTTCTTGCGGCTCGTTTTTTTCATTTGCACCTCGTTCTTTGTTTGTACCTCGTTTAAACTCGTGTTTGAGTTTGCGAATTTGCCTAATTTCTGTACCTGAAGCCGTTTTTCTCTTCGCTGGTGAAAACGCCAGGCCCTGGTGATGCGCCATCATAAATCTGAGAAACAACACGGACGTTTCAGTTTGTAAAATCTCTGTTGTAAATCTGACTTTAGAGACTTCAGGACATGTTTTGTGTTTGCACTTTAAACAATAAAAGAAAATTCAACTACACGATTTCTGTCTGTTTATTTTCAGCTCTAAATGCAAAAATACAACAAAATGAACTGGTTCAAATTAAATAATTCGATTATTATCAACCCGGATTTGATCAGTTATTCAGTTAAAGCTGCACTGCGCAACTTTTCTAGTGGAGCGTCCGTAACCTGCTTGTCTTCATGGAAATGTTTTTGCTTTATCTAGAATGTTCCACTGTAAAGATTAAATGTTTCTATCCAAGGGAAACAACTGTAGGCTACATTACAGGTCAGATCTGTGGAGAGGCACAGAAAGAATGATGGTATTTTTGAGCAACAGAAACAACCATAATGAATAAATACCAGATAAATGTGTTTAATGTCAGGTTTGGTCTCCGTGAAGATAGAAAGGTTTAATGCCATACTGTGGAACATTCCAGACAAATTTCCACGGAGAAAAGCATTTGAAAAGAAAAAAAGAGAAAAACAGAGCATTTAAGTAAAGAAATATCACTGTATATCCTTATTTGAAAGATGAATTTTAGCTCTTTTTATTTAAATTTTTATCAGTTCTTTTTGCAAGCTTAAAAACAAACAAACAAAAAACTAAAAAGACTATTTAAACATCGAAATTCTGCACATCTCGTTAAAACAACACACAATATTATAAGTTGTGTATTTCTTACTTCTTTAGAGTCTTATATTTTTCTATGGCAGAAATTACAAAAACGCATTGAGAAAAAACATTAAAATACAGAATTATTATGACAAATATTCATAAATCTGGACCAATCACATGTGGAATCCTTTTGATTATAGAAGAAACTTGAAGTAAGTAAATAATCTACAGAAAAAAACTTGAATTCTGGGGAAAATGTGTCAGGTTTAAGAAATTTTGAGCAAGTTTTGTATTTTAAATGATAATAGTACAGTTGTTTATTTAGTTTTTTATTTGGTTTTGAAAGCACTTACCTTGCACTGTATGACTAAAGGTGGAACATTCCAGACAAAGTGATAACATCTCGACAAAGAAAAGATGGCCGAGGTCCCGTTTCGGCAAAAAGCCTTCATCAGAACATTTATTTCTTGTTGGTTTTCTGGTCCAAATCAACGATCTGAGAACAAAAAAAAGTTCAGGACATCGACCATCTGAGTCTGGTTCTTGCATTTGCACCTCTACAAGAACTTCAGTGTGCGTTTTCTGTTTGATTTGAGATCATTTTACTTCAAATCATCATCAAACTTTCTTAATTCAATCCTCTCACTTCAGAGTTTTCCAGTTTCCTTATTTGGTCGTGTGTCTTTAAAGTGGGCCGGCCGGTTTCCTGTGGGTGGTGGAGGTTCAGATCTTTGTGTTGTGACTCTCAGAGGAGCAGAACCTTCTGGATGTCTACCATGGCGTCCCCCTCACTGGCCTCGCTCCTGTGCCCGCTCGTCCTCCTCCTCCTCGGGCACGGCGGCCTGGCCCTGGTCCACCCCAAACCTTCGTGCCGATACCCGCCGTCCCAGTGGTGCAGGTCTCTGGAGATCGCCGTTCAATGCAAGGTAAGGGCTTTCAAAACTTGCTTAAAATTTCTTAAACATGACACATTTTCCCCAGAATTCAAGTTTATTCTGTAGATTATTTACTTACTTCAAGTTTCTTCTATAATCAAAAGGATTCCACATGTGATTGGTCCAGATTTATGAATATTTGTCATAATAATTCTGTATTTTAATGTTTTTTCTCAATGCGTTTTTGTAATTTCTGCCATAGAAAAATACTTTAAAACTCTAAAGTAAGAAATACACAACTTATTGTGTGTTGTTTTAACGAGATGTGCAGAATTTTGATGTTTAAATAGTCTTTTTAGTTTTTTATTTTATTTTATTTTAAACTTGCAAAAAGAACTGATAAAAATTTAAATAAAATAAAAGCTAAAATTCATCTTTCAAATAAGGATATACAGTTATATTTCTTTACGTAAGTGCTTTTTTGTCTGGAATGTTCCACAGTGTGGCATTAAACCTTTCTATCTCCAAGGAGACCAAACCAGACCAAGTTCCAGGTCAGATCTGTGGAGAGGTGACCCCGCTCACAGTCAGAATGTCTGTTTTTCTAGGTATTTTTGAGCTCTAAAACCACCTGTAATTGAATAAATGTAAAGTAGAGCTGTTTAAAGTCACACTGTGGAACATTCCAGGCAGAGAAATTACGTATTTTTGAAAACATTAGAGGTTTTTAACATCGTGGATCTTGTGTTTCTGAGACTTGTGTCGTTTTGGAGCTGAACTTTGAGCCTTTGCAAATTAAATCATTAAATCAAAGTCATGCCTCTGAAATTGGTTTCCTCTCGTGGCTCATGTGATCCACGTTTCAGATCAGAACCTCAGACCTGCGGCAGCCAAAAAGACACATTTGTGATTCCAAATAAAAACTTTCAGAGCTGTGTAATATCAGAGAAAAGACATTTGATAATAAGGATAATATGGGCGTTGAAGATTCTTAAAAAGATCACAATTCTGTGTCTTAATCATTCTGCATCGATTCCAAATTCTCCAAAAATTCAGATTTCAGATTCCTGCTCTTTGGTTTAAGAACAGTTCTGTTTTGTCTGGATTTACAGTTCACATAAAAGACTGCTGCAACACGGAACTTCAAATGTGTAAAATAAGTAAGCATTAAACAACGAGGAGGTGCGGGTTCTGCAGTTTTAACGCACGCCGCAGAGTTGTAGAAGCGGCGTGCATTAAAACTGCAGAACGCACGGCTCCGAGTTGTTTCATGAGCTTAAACCGCGGCTACGAACTGAAACGTGTCACTTGTGAATGTGAAAAGCCTCTTCCCCGTCTGTAAACGTCCAAAACATCAGTATAATCCCGGTCGTTTGGCGCTCGTTGGGTCGTTCTTCTGACACGATGACGCTCTGCAAGATGGCGCCCGGAGCAAATGTTGGTCTTGAACCGAAACAATTATTTTAATAAGTTCACTGCAAGAACGACAAATAATGAAAAGAGCAGATGGAAAACATAAAAACACAAACCAAACCGAGATGACAAAAGCCGGTAGCAGCTGAAGTGTGAGTTTTCTTCAGGTCGACGTAAATCCGTTCGTGTCTCTGTCCAATCAGAACCCTTCCCCACCCCCAGACGATGAGCGGAATTAAATAAAGACGATTTAACGTGTTTTCCATGGAAACCTCAATTCAGAATTATTATTTCCATGTAAACTCGAAAGAGAAGTGTTTAATTCAGAACTATTCAGAACAGTTAATTCGGAATTAAAAAACATCGTGTAAACGTGGTCTTTGGGATCTTTCTCTCTCTTCCTGTTGCTGTGGCCTCGGCGTTTTGGTTTTAAATGTTCTTCTGAAGCCGCGACAGGATCCAGAGTTTTTTATTTCACTATTTTGTCCCTAAATCAAGATCTGAACATAAATAACGAACCAATCAGACGCCTTCATTCCCTGAGGTCGCTCCCGTTAGCATTAGCAACAGGTGTGATTGACAGCTGGTGCGTTTCGTTGCTAAGTAACCCTCCTCATGGATCCTTCCCGCTCTCCGGTGAGAAGGACGGGCACATTTAACGACCTTAATCATGATTGGCTCTTGCGGTTGCTATGATACTCGAAGTCAGATTTCCAAATATGGACCTGGCTCCAGATTCGCTCCTGTAACCGTTGGTAACAGGAGCTTCATCCAAGCCGAGGCTGTGGCGACGTCGCACACGATTTGTTCACTTTTTTATAGAGTTTATGATATTAACACACGGCGGTTAGACACACAGATTCTCACTGACTGTGGTATAAATATTCTTAAAAAATAACTTCAGAAGATTTAGAATAGTTTTTAGAATAGTTTTTAGAATAGTTTTTAGAATCAAGAATCGGGACTTCAAAATCAAAGAGAATCTCCAGGAACATAAAGATTCACGCCCGTATTTGAAAACAATCTTTATTTTTGCGACATTTGATTTGATTTTTGACACGTTAATTCAGATTGTCCTGAAATGTTCCGTATAATGGCTTTATTTACTCTTCAAACTGCATCAAAATAAAAAAGTTAAGAGAGACTAGATATAAATTCAAGTCAAATATAAAACTGAAAATGAACTTCTAAAGGTCAAAGGTCATCGCTGTAGCACTTGAACATCTCCATAGATTTATTATTGGGCCAAGTTCTGAGGAGTTTAGAACACGGACCCTCCAACCTGAAGTTTGGTCTTTGACTTTGACCAAAACAAAAGTGAATTCAGTGTGACTTCCAGAGCTGCTCGTGAGTGTAGCGCCCCCTTGTGTCTGTGCCAGGTGCTGAAGCAGTGCATGGAGCTGCGGGCGGTCTCTCCTCCTCAGAACTCCGCCCCGGTCTCTGTCTCTGTGTTCTACCAGAGTCTGTGTCCCGCCTGGAGACACTTCCTGTCCCAGCAGCTCTTCCCCACATGGACCATGCTCCAGGACATCCTCAGCGTGCACCTGGTGCCCTACAGCGCCTCCAAGGTACGAGTCACTGCTACTACATCAGCAAACACTTAATTTATAAACACGGGGCCAAACTGTGGGAGCAAAATCAGGGGTTTTACCAATGAAGTTTCAATTTTTCACTTCTATTTGGAGAAAAGAAAATGTCCCATAACAGAAGTGACTCTGGTGATTCCCCATTGTCCAAATTCTCTCCCTTACGCTCAGTGTCCACTGACTGCAGGTGCAGTTCGGTTTGGGACACGTGTGGGTCCTGCAAGACTTAAAAATCATTCAAATCTGTAGCACCCTGACCTCTGCCACACTGACCTCTGACCTCTGCCACACTGACCTCGGTGTGGGTGTGGGTGGGGCACGGGCCTGCGGAAAGAATCCTCAAGAAGTCTATTTTTGCCTCTGACGTAAAGTTTACAAAATCACGTGAGCAAAACAGGAAATCAGAGACACAGAACTGACAGATCCGGATTTTCAGAATAAAACATCCCGCACACTCCCGATACTTCGTAAATGTTCTAATCCCGTGTCGATCCAGTCGCCGCGGTGTCCAAAAGCACGAGAAAGTGGTCGAAGTGTGAAATGTCGCTGTTGTTTCCCAAAAGTCTTCTCGTGGATCTACTGCAGCGCGTGAATCCCTCTGAACACGTCGTCTCGGGAGCGCAGTTTTCCGCCTGCTGCGCCCGCACAGTAAACCCGCACCTGCAGTCCGTGAACACTGGGGGGCGCCACCTGTCTGGATATGAGCAGAACTTTGTCCCCTGATGTCTCAAAACCTGTGAGAAAGATTCTGTCACATTTTGGAAAATTCTCCGTGAATATTTTATTTTTCCCTGTGTTTGGTGCAGGACGTTCCCTCGGAGTCTTTTGTCCCGTGTCAACGGCAGGCGCCTGAATGCAGCGTCAACATGATCGAGGTCACACCTTCTCCTCCCTCCATCTCTCTCCCCCTTTCACTCCATCCAAGTCTCTCCATCTCTTTCCCCTCATTCTCTTTCTCTTTTTCTTCCTCGCCATCCTTCTCTCTCTCTTGTCCTCCCTCTTTGTCTTCCTCTCCTCTTTTCCTCCCTCTCTCTTCCCCCTCATTCTCTCCCTCGCATCCCTCTCTCTGTATGCCCCTTTTTCTCCCTCTGTCTTTCCTTCTCTCTCTCTTCCCCCTCTTTATGTTCCTTTCTTTTCCTCCCTCTCTCCATGTCTTTCTCACCCCCATTCTCTCCCTCCTTTTCTCCCTCTCCATCCCTCTGGCTTTCCTTCTTTTTCTCTCTTCCTGCTGTCTTCCTCTCCTCTTGTCCTCCCTCTTTCTCACCGCCTGATTCTCTCCCTCCTTTTCTCCCTCTCCATCCCTCTCTCTGCCTGTCCCCTTTCCTCCCTCCGTCTTTCCTTCTCTCCCTCTTTCCCTCTCTCCATCTCTCTCTCTCCCTCTCTCTGTCCAGTTAAAGCCTGATTCTGGAACCTGTCTTCTCTCTGTCTCAGGCCTGTGTGGTGGAGCTGACCGGGGCATCTGGTTTAGAGATCATCAGTTGTATGGAATCGTCCGCAGACGTCCTCAGCGCCGCTCGGGCCGTGAGTCAAAAACGATTCACGGATTTGTGTTGTTGTTTTTTTTCACTCGGCTTCAAGAACAAAAAAAAAGAAAGTGAAACAAAAAAATAAAACTTTGATATTTTTGATGCTGTTGTATAAAAACAAACCTCAACTTTGACCTCTGTTTCAGTGTCTGCACCTGTCTGACCTCTGTTTCAGTGTCTGCACCTGTCTGACCTCTGACCTCTGTTTCAGTGTCTGCACCTGTCTGACCTCTGACCTCTGTTTCAGTGTCTGCACCTGTACGCTCCAGCTCTGTCCTGGGCCTTGGTTCAGTCCTGTGTGAACGGCTCACGGGGCCCTCTGCTGGTGAACCGGAGCAGCGCAGCGGCTCGAGCTCTAAGCCCCGCCCCCTCCCACCTGCCCTGGGTCACCATCAACGGGGTACGGGCGTGTTTTTACCGTCCAATAAACAGCTTTACGGTCATGTTTTTACCGTCCAATCATCATCATCAGCATCATTTTTATAAGAATCTTTCAGTTACAGATTTTGTGATTTGTTGTTTTTCTGGAATGGCTCTCCATTTTTAACACACATTAACCCCCCCTCTCTTGTGTGTGTGTGTGTGTCTGTGTGTTGTGTGTCTATATGTGTATGTTGTGTTGTGTTGTATGTTGTGTTGTGTTGTGTACGTGCAGGTTCACACACAGGAGCTCCAGGACAGGGCCTTTTCGTCTCTTTTCACTTTGGTCTGTGAAATGTTCCAGGTATTTTCCTCCTCTGCACAAAAACATTAAATTCAAATTTACAAATTCACATTTATTTAAAGGAGCCGTCCGTAAATTCACATTTATTTAAAGGAGCCGTCCGTAAATTCACATTTATTTAAAGGAGCCGTCCGTAAATTCACATTTATTTAAAGGAGCCATCTGTAAATTCACATTTATTTAAAGGAGCCGTCCGTAAAATTCACATTTATTTAAAGGAGCCGTCTGTAAATTCACATTTATTTAAAGGAGCCGTCTGCAGCTTTCGCACTATTACAGGTTTTTTTTACAATCACACTGACCGTGTCTCCAGAGCTTCACCTGCAGAGACACCGAGACACAGAGACACGTCCAAGTTTGTCTCAGTCTCAGTTTATGGACAGTCCTCATGTGAACCTCCAGAATTCCCTCCCTGAGCTGCAGAGGCTGCACTAGCTCTGACTCTGATCGGTGCAGATTCTGGGGTTCAGGGGAATTTAAAATCAAATCTTACGACACTGTTCCTTCATTAAACTGTTTGTTCTGTTGTTTGTCGAGGAAATTAATAAAAAAAATAAATGCGGTCTTTGTGATTTGTGTGTCTGTCCATGTGTGTGTCTGTGTGTGTGCGTTTGTGCGTTCCAGGGGATAAAGCCTCCGGTGTGCACAGGCGTCCCCGTTCACCTGGACAGAGGATACTGCTGAGACTCACACGGCTCCGCTGAGACTCACACGGCTTTTTGGGACTCACGCGGCTCTTCAGGATTCGTGTACAAGGATCTTCTGCCCTCTACAGGCGGAAACACAGAAGTGCATCATCACTTTTTAAAAAAACAACACTTCTTGGAGTAATTTTCGGACTGAATTTTTAATCCTTCTTGATTTTACTTGAAGTAAAATCACTCTTAATGCTGCATTGTGTAACTTTTCTAGTTCAAATGCTTTTCTCCATGGAGATGTTATTGTTTTGTCTGGAATGTTCCACAGTGTGGCATTAAACCTTTCTATCTTCATGGAGACCAAACCAGACCAAGTTCCAGGTCAGATCTGTGGAGAGGCGACCCCGCTCACAGTCAGAATGTCTGTTTTTCTAGGTATTTTTGAGCTATAAAACCACCTGTAATTGAATAAATGTAAATTAGAGCTGTTTAAAGTCACACTGTGGAACATTCTCTTATGGTCCCTACAGATTTTGTGCATAAATTCGCGTTATTTCTTATGTCAAACAGCACGTTTAAAGAATAAATAAACACAAAATACAACATAACCTGTGCTGTATCAGACTGTGTGACGTACAAATCAATAAAATGACAAATACAAGGATCATTTCTGAATAATTTATTGGCATTTTTCTCTTTGAACAACCTGAACTCCCCAAGTCTTTTGGCGTAAATGAAGACACACACACACACACACGGCGGAGTGACTGACGCAGGGACGTGATTGGCTCTGATTGGGTCACGTGACAATGACATCATTATGTAGATTTGACGACCTGGTTCAGATGGCCGTAATCACGTGAAACAAAAAACTGGCAACAATACGACAAGTTCGTAGAGGTGGAGCTGGTCCCGAACAAATAATGAAGAAAGAGAAACATTTGTGTATCAGACGTTTGTGGATTTCTTTCAAAAACAGCGAAAGTTACACAGGCCCCGTCCTCCATCGTGTTTTAAACGCCGTGAACACAAAGGCGACCGCAAAAATCACCATTACAAAACTTTAAATGACTTGAAATCAGAATATTTATCTTGATTTAAGTATGTTGCCTTGTTTTTGATTTACTGAAACACATTTTACCTTTACCTGGGTTTCTGTTTCAAGTTTACAGGCGCCTTTTTTTGAGTTTTCACCGTTAAAACCCTAAACCATCAATACGAAACCCACGAATGACAAACAAGATTTTTATAACACAAGAAAAACCTCGATTAAAAGTGAAAACACAATCATCAACGTGTATAATTATTCGGGACACACTGTTACCGATACTGATGCGTCGATACTGAAATAATAACCAGATTGTGTATCAGTTCCATGATATCGGTCGATATCCTCGTTGAGCCTTTCGTTGGATTTACGGCTGATTTGGCGTAAATCGACTTAAACGGTGATAAACATTGAGATTTCGCGTCGTTTTGGGCTTTAAACCTCAGGCACTGTTCGAGCAAATGGCACAGACACTTTGTGATGTCGCTGAAACGGAACATTCATGAATCATTACATCATGGCGCGGACACGGGTCAGAGGAGAGTTCACATTTACCGTCGTGAAGAAAACGGCGGTTCAGAACAGGGCCGCACCATTTTATACGCCAATAACGCCAAAAATATTGAACACAAGATTAAAACAGAGAGAAAGCTCCTCGTCTGACATCACAAGAGACAAAAAGTACGTAAAATGTGCTTTGATTTAAAGGCGAATTGTGTAACTTTTCATTTACACTTTGTCCCTCTCGTCTCCATGGTGATGTTATTACTTTTTTGGCGTCAATTTTACTTTTTATCTGCTGCAGCTTCATGGAGAAAGAAAACGACGCCACCGGGCCAAGTTACGAGCTCTGCGAGTGAGATTTAAGGTTTAATGCAATACCGTGGAACATTCCCAATAAAGCCATAAAATCTCCATGGAGACGAGCAGCTGATGGATCCGAACCTGAGCGGAAGAACGTTTAGAAATGATAAAAAAAAGTCTAATTTTCGTCCTGTGACAGAATTTGACTAGAAAATAAAATAATCCACATTTTTGAACAATATTAAACAAAAACAAATGCAAAATTATAATTAAAATAACATCGTTTAGTCGCGATTCATTTGTTTTCTGATTCGGTGCAGCCCTGGTTTAAACTCTCTGTAATATGAATCTGCTCAACAGCACAAAAACAAACGATCAGAGCCTGTGTGAAATATGAAATACTTTAGTAGTGCTTTAGTCCTGGATCGACCTCGTTCCGACACATTCATCTGTCGCACCTGTCGCACCTGTCGCAGCTGGGCAGGTACAAACACGTGGGGTACAATCACTAAATCTACAGTATCAGATCTGTCCACCAGAGGGAGCCAAACGCCGGTCCTCTGCAGAGACGAGGGGCCTGCTCAGTTTTACACTTCCAGAAAAATCGACATTTGTTTCTGTATTTTTAAAGCTGCATTGTGTAACTTTTTGGTTGGGGGTCCATCACCTGCTTGTTTCTATGGATACGTCACTGCTCTGCCCAGAATATCCCACAGTGTGACATTAAACAGCTCTACCTTACGTTTATTCGATTACAGGTGGTTTTACAGCTCAAGTGAATTTGTGGAAGAAGTAAAAGTTTATAGAAGCCTGGTCCAGTTTAAAAAGTGAAAACGATGAAACGATGAGGAAAAACCTGATGAGAGATGCGTTTACATGAGCTCGAGTGTCCCGGTTCTGATCGGGTTTTTTGAGTCTCCTGGTTTTGGGAGTGTTCGTGTAGACGCAGGATCCTGATTTGAGTCTCCTGGATGAGCCAGTGTCCCAGTGATGAGAAACAGGAGACTCTCACTGGGTTTTTCAGAGTCTCCAGGACACTGTGGCCTGTAGACGCAGGATCCTGATTTCTCAAACCTGGAGCTGTACTGAGCATGTGTGAACTCAAGGAACAGATACGGCAGGAGCAGATACTTTACCAAAATGACTCAAACTCCCACCAGGACTTTTTAAGTAAGAATATTTTATACTATAAACAAAATAATCAGTCTACTGTTTAATCCAGACACATTTTAACCCCAGGCTCGGCTCTGTGGTGGTTTGTGTGACTCACTCTGTGAAACTCTGTATTTTGTTGTTTTTAAAACGTGTTAAAAACGACTTTTCCTGAAGCTGTGACAGAGCTCCACAGTCTCATGTTCTGACTCGAATGTTTGTCTTCTTTTTTTGTTTTTAAAAACCTGTTAAAAAGCCTTAAGTTTGCAAAGATGCCATATTTGTGCCATAGTTACCATAGCAACCAGTCTAAATATCCAGGATCCTCTGATTCCTCATGTGCACAGAGTGTCCTGGTTTCCCTGAGCGCAGGTGAACGCCACATCCAGAATACTGTCAGAACCGGGATGAGACTCAGAACCGGGATGACACTCAGAACCGGGATGAGACTCGGGACAGTGATGTGCAGGTAATCTCACTCTGTTTGTCTTGTCTTTTTTTAACACACTCGTTCTTCTGTGAAGCGGGGAGGGGATTGGAAATGTACTTCTTTTCAAACCTGCATGTTTCTATCTGCGTCTCTACTGTTGTGTTGTTGTGTGGATTTATGAGCAAGTTTGAAATAAAATAACTAAAGAACTAACTAATAAATACCTGCAAAAAGCTTGGCCAAAATTTAAGACACGAACACTTAAATCTATCAGAAAACAACTTAAAAATGCAGCAAGATCATTTTACTTGACAAATTATCTTAAAATAAACTTCCTCTAGACCAAAATGAAGCGTCTCTGGTCTAGTGAGTCGATAATAAACCTGAAAACAACACGAATAACCTGAGATAAGTTTTAAAATCTTGGCCAGATCAGAGAAATTTGCAGTGAAAACCGGCGTTCTGACTGTGAGCGGGGTCGCCTCTCCACAGATCTGACCTGGAACGGGGTCTAGTTTGGGCTCCATGAAGGCAGAAAGGTTTAATGCCATACTGTGAAACATTCCAGACAGACCCTCCACCACCACCAGAAAAGTTACACAATGCAGCTTTTAGGCAAATCCCCATTGTATTTGTGTTATAAAAACATTTTCGTGTGATTCTAATTTTTTACATTTTGTGTTGAGTTAAAACGTTAAGGTCAAAGGTCAGCTTCATAACCTCTTGAATCTACAGTGGGGACAGTGTGGGGCTGTCGCTGCGGATCCAAACATTCCAGTACCAAGAGGCGGCAGCTCTGTTGGCAAAGCGACCCGTTCACCGCAGGGTTAGCGGTTCTATTCCCTGACCTTTTATACTTCTTCACTTGCTGAACGACGATTTACACGCCCGGGTTTGTGACTCTGTAAGAAGTAAACAGATAATAAACCAAACTGAACGCACAAAAGGATCACTGACAGACGCCCAAACGTAAAGCTGCACTGTGTAACTTTTCAGGGTCAATGCGTACAATGTTTTTCTCTGTGTTGATGTTATCGCTTCGTCTGGATTGTTTCGCAGTGTGGCATTAAACCTTTTTTGCTTCATGGAGACCAAACCAGACCGAGCTACGAGCCAGATCTGATTTTTTTGAGCTGTAAAACCACCTGTAATCGAGTAAATGTAAGGCAGAGCTGTTTAAAGTCATACTGTGGGACATTACAGGCAGAGCAATGACGTATCCATAGAAACAAGCAGGTGACGGACGCCCAACCAAAAAGTTACACAATGAATCTTTAAAACCAGCTGACTGTTGGAGACAAACTCAGAAAATGTTCCAGTCGTTTGGCTCGTGACGACTTGGCGTGAAGCTGACATCTTTCCACGAAAAAAGTCCTGATTTCTGCTCAAATATCAAAAGTCCATCTGTGTCTCCAGTTTTGTTTTGGTTCGTTTGGGCGCGTCCCCCTTAGGCTCCGCCCACACGCCACAATGCTGCGCTGTGATTGGTCTGAACCGCCGGCATCCCGAGGCCAATCGCTCAAAGACGGATTCATGTGAGTTTATGGACAAATATTGCGAGAGTTCGTTTTGCCGTTCAGGCCGGGGGTTTGAACCTGGGACCTTCTGGTTGTGAGGCAGTTCTAACCTGCAGCCACAGCCCCACGTGAAGCCCTTTGTGATGAAGAGCCGACAGGGTAAAGTGCTACTGCGAAACTGGAGGCACCGGATACAAAAAGCACACGGACACGGACCACAGACTGTGTACACAAGTGGACTGAGGAGTGTGACGGCGCCCGCAGCCTCCGCCTCCAAATGAAGCTCATCGAGGCTAGCCGTCTTCAAATCTGAAGACGGCGTCGTATTATTTTCAGGGGCCTGTGCTCATCGGTGCAGGGGCCCAAACATAATATTCTCTTCCGTATTTACTTCCTCAAGACAAGAGCGAGACGAGCCTCAGTCTGACAAAGATCATTTTTAGACGATTTGAGGATTTAAACATTTTAAAAAGTTTATGTTGTGAAAATAGAAAAGAATCCTACAAAATCCAACCTTTGTGAAAGCCGGATGCCCTGTCAGAACACTGGCAGTTTGAATTCCCAAAATGCATTGCGCTCTATGGGAGAATTCTGTCTGGAGCTGCAGTACCTGGAGAGTCCACTAGAGCGGGAACAGAGGGGGAGGGGCTTATCCAGGTTTTATTACAAATCCATGGCAGTTATAGAGATGAATTTTTGGAGAAAATTTGAAAATCTGAGCGCAAGTATCATAGCAACCAAAGAGCCAATCAGGGGCAAGGGTGTTGAAGCTTAGCAACGCTGTCAGTGGCCACGTTTACATGGTGTTTTTTAAATTTTGAATTAATTGTTCCGAATTTAATAGTTTGGATTTAAATTATTCTCCTTCGGGTTTACGTGGAAATAATAATTCCGAATTGAGGTTTACATGGAAAACACGTTAAATCGTCTTTATTTAATTCCGCTCATCGTCTGGGGGTGGGGAAGGGTTCTGATTGGATAAGGACACGAACGGATTTACGTCGACTGAAAGAAAACTCACACTTCAGCTGCTACCGGCTTTTTGTCATCTCGGTTTGTGTTTTTCTGTTTTCCATCTGCTCTTTTCATTATTTGTAGTTCTTCCACTGAAATTATTAAAATAATTGTTTCGGTTCGACACCAACGTTTGCTCCGGGCGCCATCTGCTGTGCGTCATCGCGTCAGAAGCGCAACCCAACGAGTGCGGAACCACCGGAATTATTTTTAAGCGGAATAAACGTTTACAGGATCGAGGAATAAATTAATTCAGCTTTAAAATCTGAATAAACCACACACTTAATTCGGAATTACGTCTAATTCCAAATAATTTTCAGTAGGAATTAACTTTTATTTGGAATGAACTTACTTTTAATCGGAATTAAAGCTCTCATGTAAATGTGGCAAATCAAACCTGTTGCTAACGCTAACGGGAGGAACCTCGGAGAAAACAGGAAGCTGAGCACATCTTGATTTAACGACTAAATAGTGAAACAAAACAGCGGGATCATGACGAGTCTGACAGCAGGAGTTAGAGAGAAAGGGACAACGCTTTTTGAATAGAAAGAGAGCTGAAACCAGACTCAATGGATCCGGAAGCGTGTCCATGCTCACGTCCTGTTTGGAACGCGGCGGCTAGCGGGTTAGCTACGTCCATTTGTATGTACACAGTCTATGGGGCAGACAGACACAGACACACATTTAAAATAGTCTCTGGTAGAAAAATAAAGCTGAAGGTTTTTACAGATGATGTCTCATGTCCTTTCGGCTACAGGCGGCTCCTCATTGCTCTGCTCCTCTGCTCCTCTTTCCTCTGATCCTCTGCTCCTCTCCCATTTCATTTAAAGGGTTTGATCCACAGTCCCAGAGGTATCTCCAGTTTGTCCATAAGTCCACATCTAGAAGGTCTAGAAGGTCCAGAAGGTCCAGAAGGTCCAGAAGGTCCAGAAGGTCCAGAAGGTCCAGCTACAGAAGTGTCTCCTGTGGCCCTGAGCAGACTCCAGCTGCAGGTGGGTTTAGGACTTCCGTAAAAGACCAGAGCGAGTCCCGAGTTTCTCATGGACAGACCAGAGTTCGTGTCGTGATCAGTTTGGAAAATGGGAAAATATCCAATCGCAGGAATGACTAGAATTGAATTAAATGTGATAAAGCTGCACTGTGTAACTTTTCTGGTAGAGGGTCCCTCAAACGCTTTTCTCCATGAAGATGTTATTGCTTTTTCTGGATTGTTCCACAGTATGGCATTAAACCTTTCTATCTCCATGGAGACCAAAACCAAACCAAGTTACAGGTCAGATCTGTGGAGAGGCGACTCCGCTCACAGTCAGAATGCCTGTTTTTCTAGGTATTTTTGAGCTCTAAAACCACCTGTAATTGAATAAATGTAAAGTAGAGCTGTTTAATGTCACACTGTGGAACATTCCAGGCAGAGGAATGACGTATCCATAGAAACAAGCAGCCGACAGACTCTCAACCAAAAAGTTACAGAGTGCAGCTTTAAGCACTGGTCACACAGCACTGCATCAGCTCCTGTGGTAGAAGGAAAATATTAGGCGTTTGTATTTATTCATAAACCAGAATAGAATTTACTCTTCTAACGATTATCAGGCTTTTAAAACTACTTCTGAGTACTTAAAGCTGCACTGTGGAACTTTTCTGGTGGAGGGCCTGTCAAATGGGGTTGTAGTTTGTTTTTTTGTAGTGCTGCAAAATGCAAAAAATAAACTACTATTACTAAACACTTTTCTCCATGGAGATGTTATTGCTTTGTTTGGAATGTTTCACAGTGTTGCATTAAACCTTTCTGTCTTCACGGAGACCAAACCAGACCAGAGTTACAGGTCAGATCTGTGGAGAGGCGACCCCGCTCACAGTCAGAATGTCTGTTTTTCTAGGTATTTTTGAGCTCTAAAACCACCTGTAATTGAATCAACATAAAGCAGATCTGTTTAATGTCACAGTGTGGAACATTCCAGGCAGAGTAATGACGTATCCATAGAAACAAGTTACACAGTGCGCCTTTAAGTCATCATTTTTCACATTGTGCCAGCAGAGGGCGCTAGAAGCAGTTGTAATGGACTGATAAAAGAAAGCTTCTGTACTTTTACTGACCCTTAATTAAAAAAAACTGGATTTTTAAAAATTGGTGTTTCAAGGACAGTTTCCTCAGTCCTCCAGCGTTTGTTTTAGCTCGACACGTGACAGAGTTCAGTCTGTAAAATGCTCTGGTCTGACGATGAGAAACTATGAATCGTTTCCAAAACAATAAACCGAAAATCAAAACCGTTCCATAATTCCAAATCTTTCCCATGTCGCGTAGAAATAAACTCGGAGGAAGACTTTTCCTTTACTGCAGTTTGAGACGATCACAGCCGTGTGCGTGGGACAGCTACAGAGGAGCAGGGCACGAAAGTCTCCCGCGGGTGCTCCAGTCTCTCCCATGGGTGCTCCAGTCTCTCCCGCGGGTGCTCCAGTCTCTCCCGCAGGTGCTCTGGGGTCCTGTGTCCTCTCTCCAAAGGGTGCGGTAGGTCCAGTCTCTCACAGGTCCTCCCAGGGCTGGATTTGTCCCATGGATGCTCCCTGGTTCAGTCTCCCATGGGTGCTCCCTGGTTCAGTCTCCCATGGGTGCTCCCTGGTTCAGTCTCCCATGGGTGCGGCGTCTCCCATGGGTGCTGTGTGTCTATAGAATGGTGTCTCCAGTTTAAAGGGACTTGGTGATTCTACAGACTTCATGTTTTTGGAAAGAAAAGCCTGATCCCGTCTCTCACGGCAACAGCAAAGATCTTTACGATTTCTCAAGATTTTTCACTGTGATTTCAACTTGATTTCAACTTGATTTCAACAGTATCTCTGGCTCATATTTTTCTTTTTCTAAGGCAAAACAATCTACAGCTGAAATAATAACGAACTTTGTCTCATTTGATTTTTTTTTTCCCCAAGCAAAAAGTAAAACATAAATAAATACACAAAACGAAATAAATATTAAAATATAATAAAAACTGTGGATTATTTTGCCTCGAAACAGAAAAATAAATAAGCCTAAAAGATGTTCCGTCAATGAAATCACTATTATTGCACTTGAACTCGGGTTAAATCTACATTCATTCATTGTCAGATTATTTTGACTTTTGAATAATAAAAAATATTGACAAAATATCGACAAAAAAAAAAAATCTTACAATATAAAAAATAAAACATTCCAGACCAAATCCAAACTTGATCCATTTAAAGTGCATATGACAGTTTAAACTACTAAATTCTCTACTTCCTGGTTCTATAACTGTTACCTAGCAACCACGATGTAAACAAGGGCCAAAACGTGTCTAAATTACACAATAGTTCTGATTAGACCAATAAAAATAAATGACATCACCCTTATTTTGTTAAATTAAGGTTTAAAGTGGTTTAAAAAGTACTTATTTGTGCTTAAATTGTTTTCCTGTTGATGACATAAGCAGAGGGATTCTGTTTTAGAACTCAGCGCTACTTCCTGTATTTTTGTACTTTTTATTTTCTATTTTTCTTCACAAACTGATAAATATCGACCACAGGGACTATCCACCAAACCAGGTCAGAATTAGACCAATATTTTAATCTGTCAGATGCACTTTAAACGTGAGCAGATCTTTGCTGTTGCCGCGACAACAGGACAGGCAGCGCTGGTCGTTATGTGGCCCCCTGGTGGTCGGGGGAGTCGAGCGTCCTGGCAGGGCGGGGGCTGCGCACAGACATAGAGGCCAGGCTCCGGGCGGGGTGCGGGGACGGCGGTCTGTAGCGGCTGTTTGAGGCACGAGGGTCCAGGGGCGACAGGGACGACAGGTGACACCTGCCTCGCCGCTCCTGCTCCGGGTTGGACGCCTCCTCCTCCTCCTCGCTCTCCTCCTCCAGAGTCAACTCGAACTGGAACTTATCTGCGGAGGGGGCGGGGCTGGTGTGTGGATAGGCGGGGCTTGTGTTCTGATGGGCGGGGCCGGTGTTCTGGTGGGTGTGGCTTGCGTTCTGGTTGCCGTGGGCGGGGCTGGCGTTCTGGTTGCCGTGGGTGGGTTGGCTGTGCTCCTCGGGGCTGGTCGGTGAGGGGCTGCGGGGGATCATGCTCTGGTACCATTCCCTGTTGTCCTCCAGAGTGTCCAGTATCTCCTGGGCATCCGGGTGAACCAGGTCCGCCCACGTCTCCCACAGCGGGTGCACGATGTAGTCGATGAAGCCCACCTGACAGAGACAGGGAGGGGTTAATACTACCCTGTCAGAGAAACACCTGTCACTGTAACATGTGAAACACTTTACGAATCAGGAGGAAACTTCTGTGTCTTTGTGTGTTGGTGCTAATGCTAATGCTAACAATTATGGCGCGTTCTCTTGAGCTCATGACTCGGGGAAAACCGACCTCCACCTCAAGAAACTGCAATGGAACGCCCAATCAAATCGAGGTTCTGAAACACAAACTTGGGCTGGTTCGGTGCAGACGAGTCGGTTGGATTTACGTCACCGCAGAAATGTTGGTGCGCACAGTAAACGGAGAACTGTTCAGTCGTGTTTGTGTAGAGAAAGTGTCTTCTAAAAACTCTGTAGTGACATTTAGATTTTCTTTCACTTCATTTGACAGTAGACCGACGTTTTTTTTCTGAACATGTAAGAGTCAAACTGCCATAATTGAGTCGCCAACAGTGAACGTTCGCTCACAGACTCTATTTATTAGCAGGAGCTCACGATACCCGACGTTCACTACCTCAGGGTTCAGTCCGGGGGTTGAGTTCTTTGAGATTCGGATGTCGCCCTAGTGAGTTTCATATCGCCTGTCCTAAATGTCGTTCTACATACTGTATCTGGGGTTCAATAGCGAACAAAATAAACATTAAACTTTCTTGGGCGTCCATATTTTCCTCAACTATTTTAAAGGAACACATTTACAACGTGATGTTGGGAGAACTGACTTGGATTTATCGACTACCGACTTTCAATAGAATGTGGCATAAATAACACCACACACCAGAAGTTAGCATTAGCATGTGCCGTTGGTTAGGGTCAGTTAGTTCTAGTCTTTGTACTTGACTTTTTACAGGTGTTGGTAAGGGTTATTTAGTTATTTAGTTAGTTAGATCTTGTACCACAAGATCTCGCAAGATAAAATTGCCACGAGATTATGCACACATGCTGAAAATGATCTCGTCAGATTTTTTTCCTCGTGTTTTTACGGTTGGACTGAAAAAATACAGTACTGACGAGTTACATTTTTGGAGAATGCGTCGTCCAAAAAAGCAGAGCTACAATGACAGCAGGAATATTAAATGAAGTAAAACTGGGAACTGAAATGCTCGATGTGTTTATTGTAATTTAAATAACGTCAAAATCTCGTCTTGTCTCGTTTTCGTAGATCCAGTGTCGTGTCTCGTCTCGTTTTGCGGAAATTGTATCTTGTCCCACTAACTATTAGTTAGTTTATTAGTGTTTGTTCTAGTGTTCAGACCTGGCTCTTCTCCACAGTAAGTTCGGGTTAGTTAGTTAATCTGGGTTAGTTAGTTTGGGTTCATGTTCTGACCTGGCTCTTCTCCACCGAGGCGTTGTCCTTGTCACATGTGTCGGTTGTGGTGGGTTAGTTAGTTGGTTAGTTCATAAGGGTTAATGGTTAGTTAGAGTTTGTTTGGGTTTGTTCTCGTGTTCTGACCTGGCTCTTCTCCACCGAGGCGTTGTCTTTGTCACATGTATCGGTTGAGGTGGGTTAGTTAGTTGGTTAGTTCATAAGGGTTAGTTAATTGTTAATTAGAGTTCGTTTGGGTTTGTTCTCGTGTTCTGCCCTGGCTCTTCTCTATTGAGGCGTTGTCTTTGTCACACATGAGTTGGTTGGGGTGGGTAAGTTGGTTAGTTCATAAGGGTTAGTTAAGGTTAGTTAAGAGTTCATTTTGGTTAGTTCTCGTGTTCTGACCTGGCTCTTCTCCACTGAGGCGTTGTCTTTGTCGCACATGGGGCTGATCTCCATGCCTTTGTCCCTCTCGCGGTCGCCCTGAGTGAAGAACTCTACCATGATGCGGTCGGTCCACTGTCGGTACAGCTCCAGAGGTTTGGTGGGGTTACTGAGGTCTGCACAGTGCACCATGTTCTGCAGCACCTGGACGATATGGAAGGAGAACCAGTAAACACGAGCTTTTTTAAGATGGATCTGGGCTCGCTGACAGTGGCTCAGCGGTTAGAGCACATGATTTTTCAAGATTTTCACTGTGATCTGAGTGATTTCAACTTGATTTCAACAGTATCTCTGTCTCACATTTTTCTTATTCTAAGGCCAAACCCTCTACAACATAAATAATAACGAACTGAGTCTCATTAATGTTTTATTCCCCAAGCAAAAAAAATAAAACTAAAATAAATACAAATGAAATAAATATTAAAATATAATAAAATGGTGGAACATTTTGTCTTGAAACAGAAAAATAAACAAGCCTGAAATGTCTAAAAATGTTCCATTAATGAAATCAGTATTATTGCACTTGAACTCGGATTAAATCTACATTCATTCATTGTTAGATTGTTTTGACTTTTGACATAAAAAAAAAATAAAAATAAAATAGTGACAAAGTTAAAAAAAAAAAAAAATTATCCATCCAGACCAAATCCCATATAACACTTAAAACTTCTAAATTCTCTACTTCCTGATGGTCTCCCAACCCAAAGGTCAGAGGATCGATTCCCGCTTAGACTAAATTCTGTTGTTGTGTCCTTAGGCAAGACACTTCACACACTGCCTAGTATAAATGTGGTGTGAGGGGGTACAATAGTATCTCCCCACCACCCAGTATGGAGTGAATGAATAAAGCCACAGTGCGGGGCTTTGAGGAGTTTTCATAAGCCTGTAAAGAGCATTACAAGTGTAAGGCATTATTATTATTACAGTGACTCCCGTTTTTGCCAGATGCCCCGCCCCTCATAGGCTCAGTACCTGTATCCGGTCGGAGTAGTTGTCCAGAAGCAGCACTCCCAGACTCGTCACTTTCTTCGTCTCCACCATCGTCTTCATGTCGGCCAGAAAATTCATGTGTTTGGACATGTCAGTGGCCAGCACCTGGAGACAGGCTCAGGTCAGTGAAGGAGAAGGACAGAAAATACGGAGAATACAGAGAAAATGGAGAAAATGGAGAATACGGACAATACGGAGAAGAACACGGAGAATACGGAGAAGAATACGGAGAATACGGAGAAGAATATGGAGAATACGGAGAAAATGGAGAATACGGACAATACGGAGAAGAACATGGAGAATACGGAGAAGAATACGGAGAATACGGAGAAGAATACGGAGAAGAATACGGAGAAGAATACGGAGAAAATGGAGAAGAATACGGAGAAGAATACGGAGAATACGGAGAAGAATACGGACAATACGGAGAAGAACACGGAGAATACGGAGAATACGGAGAAGAATACGGAGAATACGGAGAAGAATACGGAGAATACGGAGAAGAATACGGACAATATGGAGAAGAACACGGAGAATACGGAGAATACGGAGAAGAATACAGAGAATACGGAGAAGAATACGGAAAAGAATACAGAGAAGAATACAGAGAAGAATATGGAGAATATGCAAAAGAATACGGAGAATACGGAGAAGAATACGGAGAAGAATACGGAGAAGAATACGGAGAATACGGAGAAGAATACGGAGAAGAATACAGAGAAGAATACAGAGAAGAATACAGAGAAGAATATGGAGAATATGCAGAAGAATACGGAGAATACGGAGAAGAATACGGAGAAGAATACGGAGAAGAATACGGAGAATACAGGGGCTATAGAGTGGGGAGGCATGGAGAATATAGAGGATATAAAAAATACAGGAAACACCGACACTGGCCTAAGCAGCTTAGTTTTGACCCTGTTATGTATAATTATGTAATTGACCAGCGTTCCTTCGTCATTAGCGAAGTCAAAGTGGAACTGGAACTAACAATTCAGATCAAACTATTTTATCTTTAGTTGGAAAAGTCCTAAAAACTTTTTCCAAACAGGAAGACGTCATTTGACTGAAATCCAAGTGTAAAATCAAACAGTGAAAGCTTAAATTTGGATATGTGAAATGTGACCGTCTATCTTCAGCACTCGGCCTGTTAGCCAGCACCACTAGGGATCTGCTCACCATGTCGATGACCATCTTTCGCAGTGAGTCCTTCTGCTTCTTGCTCAGGTTCTGGAAGATGTCACAGTTGTCCTCCTGAAGAAGTTTGAAGCCCACAGCCAGATGATGGTTCTCCAGCACAGAGGCATCGTTGTACATGAGGGCGAGCTCCGAACCTGGACGCAGCACAAGGTCAGGCTGAGGAGGCAGGGGAGGAGAGGAAACAGAGGAGGAGAAGAGGCAGAAGAGCAGAAAAGGAAGAGGAGACAGAGGTCCAAAGGAGGAGAGGAGCAGAGGAGAAGACAGAGGAGGAGGAGAGGAGACAGAGGAACCAGATGAGATGATGAACTGACTGGTGTTGATGAGGAACTGGTTGGTGACTCCTGGATGGTCGACGTCATGGATGGCGCTGGCGAAAAGCACGGCCATGATCTCCAGGTCTGTGAACACCGCCTGAATCAGAAGAAACAGGTCCTTTAATGACCTGCTGCTGAGCAAGTTTGCATTTTTATGGTACGGCATTCAAACTGGTTTGGTCCTGCTTTGTCCTGATTAAGTCTTGGTCTTGTTTCCATGTTTAGTTGCAGTTTTGTCCTAATTTGAATGTGGTGTTTGTGTAACCCCAGAGGTTGTGGGTTTAATGTCTGATGCCGTGGGTCTCGTGTGCATTACATGAACAGTAGATGCTGGTTCTTTGAGTATCTACATAAATCCTTAGATGTTCTCACCTGTAGAGCAGGTGTGGACAGCAGCACATGGGTTTGCTGAAGATGTTCTTTTGGTTCTTTATGGTTCTTGTGTATGGCTCTTCTGTGTGTACCTGGTTCTTGTGGTTCCTTGTATCTGTAGACGTTCTCACCTGTAGAGCAGGTGAGGACAGCAGCACATGTGTGGACTGGACCACGTCTGCTGCGTGGATGTTGTTGTGATAGGCTACATCGCTGTGGTAATGGTCCTCCAGGGTCATCATGAAGGTCAGGAACGTGTCTGTGGGAATCTGGAAGGTCTTCAGAAGATCACGCTCCTGAAGACAAAAGAACGGTGTTTCAGACTTACACTGGGCTTCCATCTGAGACTACGACATCATCAAATCCTCAAATGTTGTGGACAAAAGTTAAACTAAACATTCCCTAAATCCTCGGACATGGAGCGGTCCGTACCTGGAAGATGGAGTACATGACGACCGTGAGGGGGCGGTTTCCGGAAAACTCTGCGATTTTAAATATGTCCAGACCCCAGCGGTTTATGTCCTCGATCTCCTGCAACACAACAGGGTCCGATGAGTGAGTCAGGTTTAACTGAGCCAGAGTCACAGCAGGGTCAGGTTTAATTGAGCCAGAGTCACAACAGGGTCCAATAAGTGAGTCAGGTTTAACTGAGCCAGAGTCACAGCAGGGTCAGGTTTAACTGAGCCAAAGTCACTACAGGGTCAGATGAGTGAGTCAGGTTTAACTGAGCCAGAGTCACAACAGTGTCAGGTTTAACTGAGCCAGAGTCACAACAAGGTCAGGTTTAACTGAGCCAGAGTCACAACAGAGTCAGATGTGAGTCAGGTTTAACTGAGCCAGAGTCACAACAGAGTCAGGTTTAACTGAGCCAGAGTCACAGCAGGGTCAGGTTTAACTGAGCCAAAGTCACTACAGGGTCAGATGAGTGAGTCAGGTTTAACTGAGCCAGAGTCACAACAGTGTCAGGTTTAACTGAGCCAGAGTCACAACAAGGTCAGGTTTAACTGAGCCAGAGTCACAACAGAGTCAGATGTGAGTCAGGTTTAACTGAGCCAGAGTCACAACAGAGTCAGGTTTAACTGAGCCAGAGTCACAGCAGGGTCAGGTTTAACTGAGCCAGAGTCACAGCAGGGTCAGGTTTAACTGAGCCAGAGTCACAGCAGGGTCAGGTTTAACTGAGCCAGAGTCACAGTAGGGTCAGGTTTAACTGAGCCAGAGTCACAACAGAGTCAGATGTGAGTCAGGTTTAACTGAGCCAGAGTCACAGCAGGGTCAGGTTTAACTGAGCCAGAGTTCTGTGATGGTGGTACAGGGAGTTTTCGTTTCATTAAGAGAACATTAAACAGCCAGATTCCCCCGAGATTGATGTGACACTCTGAAGTGAGTTCTACACATTTTTCTGAAACGGCTCACACTGGGAAAACGTCATGATGAATATTTGAATCTGATTGGCCAATCCACAATGCTGCCCTGTGATTGGTCTGAATCACCGGTGGCACAGGCCCAATCACAGCTGTTTATATTTAACATGTTGTAGACCTCCTTTGGGCTGATTTTGACCTGTTTAGTCCTGGTTTAGTCCTGATTTTGATTTATCTTGGTGTCAGTCCAAAGTGAAGGATCTTTCAGTGGCGCTGGGTTACACCTGTCAGGAGCAGGTGAGGTTTATCTCCCCGTCATTGACCAATGTCTGTCCAACGCTTTGATTTTCCAACTTTCTTTTGGTTAAATCCACTATTCTGTAAAGCTCTTCAAGGCGACCGCTGTAGCTATACAAAAATGAGCTGAAACTCCAGACCTTGAGCTGGTCTTGGTCAGGACTTTCGCTGGAAGGTTTGACCTGTGGTGCATGTTTCAGTCTTACCTGAGACAGTAAACTCTCGTGGGGGGTGGTGACTCCGAAACGTGGGATGGAGCAGGAAGAGGCCAGACTCGGACTGGCTGTGGCCTTCTTCACTCCGCTGATCTGGGACATAGGACGCTTCTTCTTCTCTTTCTCCTTTGGGGGAGGGCCCAGGATCTCAACGTCATGCTGCTTGTCTACAGGACACAAAACCGCACAGAGTCAGTCCTGGAATCGACGTCACAGAGGCAGAGGCAGAGGAGAGACAAGAATTAAATCAGATCTGTTCTTCACACTGGAGCTTTCAGAGCTTTTAATCATTGTAGTTTCCTTCTATTTACCCTCTGAAGTTCCAGGACCGAACCAGGACCGAACCAGGTCTGAACCAGGTCTGAACCAGGTCTGAACCAGGACTGAACCAGGACTGAACCAGGACTAAACCAGGACTGAACCAGGACTTTGGTCCTGGTTTAGACCCTCTTTTCAACTCCTTTTAGACCAGGCTCATTACTGGTTTTCGCCCTCTATTTCGCCCTGTTTTAGACCCGGTTCCGGTCTCTCCGCAGACACGCCCGGCCCGGTGCAGAACCTGGAGGCGTCGGACATTACCGGTTTGGAACGACGACTGAAAATCACATTCTGTTGTCTGAAGAAAGAGGGTTTTTTTTTTTTTTTTCATCATCGTGGTATCGGAATTGGTATTGAGCATCGAGTCTGTTCCTTAGCATCAAAATCGAGCTTGAAGTTTTAGCATCGTGACGACACTCCAACACTTACAAACACCACATTCATTCATACACAGTGAAGATGGCTGAAGTGTCTTGCTCATGAACACCACAACAGTACACACTACTATACACTGTTCAAATATGTCCTCTGCATTAGACCCAACCAAATATCTTGTCCATTTTACATGTTTGAGGTTGACGGGGGAAACTGGAGCCCCGAAACGAAGCCTCCCCAAACACGGGAAGAACACGCAAATGTTACACACTCTGGGAAGCGAACCGGGGACCCTCAAATTCGCCTAGCGTTTTTTTTTTAGCACTTGTAACGTGACCACAGACAGATCCTGTGTCTCCGTTTGGCTCGCTGCTGTAGCTAAACCGCCGATCCGGGACCAAAATGACTCATACGTGTCCATAAAAAACATGTCACCGCCGTCTCCTCGGACCCGCCGGCGCTCGCCAGCGTCCGAACGCGGAGTCTGCGGCGTTCGCCTTCCTCACCTCGCTCATCGTGCCTCCTCTTCCTCGCTGCCCAAACGCGGCTGTTCATTTCCAATCACGAGAACGCCGGAGAGAAAAGGATTCCTCGTCTTCATCGTGTCAGAGCGGAGGAGAGGGGAGCGCGGGGCCATATCGGCTCTGCGCAGAGGGGTCCATCTCGCCGCGTGCTGCCCGGAGCTCAGACAGACCTCTCTCTCCTCCTCCTCCGTTCACTCTCTCGCTCCCTGTGTCTGCCTCTCTCCTCCTCCTCCTCTCACTCACTCCGTCTCTGCCTCTCTCTCCTTCTGTCTTTCCCTCCTCTCTCTCCCTTTGTCTCTCTCTCCTCCTCCCTCTCAGTCTGTCGTTCTCTCCCTCTTGTCTATCTCTCTTTCCCCCAGCTCCTTTCTCTCCTCTCTCTCTATCCCCCCCTCCCTCCCTTCCATCTCTCTCGCTCCGTCTCCCCTCTCCCTTTCTCTCGCTCTCTCTCACCTATCTCTCTCTCCCTCCTCCTTCTCTCAATCTCTCGCTCCCCTATCTCTATTTCTCTCTCTCCTTCTTCCCTCCTTATCTCTCCCCCATCTCTCTCTCTCTCCCTCCCTCCCTGCCTCTTCCCTCCTATCTCTCTCTCCCCTATCTCTCTCTCTCTCTCTCTCTCCCTCCCCTATCTCTCTTTCTCTCTCTCTCTCTCTTCCCGCCGTGGATGATCTCGCAGCTGTTGCCACGGTAACGCCACACACAAAGTCTGGGAATGTCTGCTCCCTCCCTCCATCCCTCCTTCTCTCCCTCTCTCTCTCGCTCGCTCGGGCAGAGATGGAAAAATCCTCACTCCCCCTCCCCCCTATCCCCCCCTCCCCCACCCACAAACTCCCACGAGTCTTTGTTTTTTTGTTTTGCTCTGGACACTTTGGATTTTTAGAATTCGGCTTCGTTTTAATCCCTCTGTGATAAAAAATAAACAGAACATCATTTTCAAGACTAAAATTCAGATGTTTCTTTAAAGAGGCTTTTTTTTTTTACTTCTCTGGGGTATTAAAGGGGGTATTTGACTCTCTGGGGTATTTGTTTTTATGTTTTTTTTTTGTTTTTGTTTTTTTACCTTTTCATTATTTATTGATATTCTTGCTCTTATTTGATTTTTCTAGTTTTTTTGTCTTAACGAGAGGGGAGAGAGAGGGAGAAGAGAGAGAAGAAGAGGAGAGAGAGAGAAAGAGGAGAGAGAGAAGAGAGAGAGAAAGGAGAGAGAGAAGGAGGAGAGAGAGAGAGGTAGGAGAGAAAGGGATAACAGAGAGAGAAAGGAGAAAGAGAAGGTGGGGAGAAAGAAGGAGGAGAGAGAAAGAAGAGAAAGGGAGGGCAGAGAAGGAGAGAGAGAGGGAGGAAGGAGAGGAGAGAGGGAGAAGAGGAGAGGAGAGAGGGAAGCAGATAAAGTGTGTCTGAGCTGCCGTCACAGTAACACTCCATATTCCTGTAGTTTTACATTCAGAAGGAGCTGCAGAAGCCGCACTAGCGCTGGTTCCGGACTGGCTCCAGGTTCTGGTGCCGTTCAGATTTCAGTTCTGACCCCGGTCCCTCTGCATGAGGAGCAGGTGTGGGACCCTGTGACCGTGAGGCGGGGCTAACCACTCTGCCACTCACCGAGGAAAGTGCTGGCGATGAACTCCGACACCTGGTTCCCCGAGCGACTGGTCTCCGACAGCTGAGTGAGCTCCCGGTTCAGCATCCTCTTAAACTGAAACAGAAACAACAGAGACTTTCAGAATAAAACTACACCAAACACATGTGTGAGACTTTCAAAATAAAACTACACCAAACACATGGGTGAGACTTTCAAAATAAAACTACACCAAATACATGTGTGAAACTTTCAAAATAAAACTACACCAAATACATGTGTGAGACTTTCAAAATAAAACTACACCAAATACATGTAAGAGAATAGACTTTCAGAATAAAACAAACACAGAGACATTATTGAACCAAATATAAGATTAAAGAAGATTAAACCATTTATGATTTTGAGCAATAAAACACTTTATTGGGAAATATTCTCTGTTCAGAAATTTTCAGTCGCCACATTCTCGACTTTTTTCAGTTTAAAATGTAAAAAAATTTCAATAGAAGAAATTCCTGACGGGTCAAATACCAAAAGAATCATGAACTGCAGCCCTTTCAAAAATAAAATGACACTTCGACACATTCTACAATGAACACGTTCACATGAGCGAGGTTAGGGAACATTATATCGTCCTGTAATTCAAAGTGTCTCTGCATTTGACCCGTCCTCCAGTGTCTCTGGGTTAAACCTGCATTTGACCCGTCCTCCAGTGTCTCTGGGTTAAACCTGCATTTGTGCCCATCCTCCAGTGTCTCTGGGTTAAACCTGCATTTGTGCCCATCCTCCAGTGTCTCTGGGTTAAACCTGCATTTGACCCGTCCTCCAGTGTCTCTGGGTTAAACCTGCATTTGTGCCTGTCCTGCAGTGTCTCCGAGTTAAACCTGCATTTGACCCGTCCTTCAGTGTTACTGGGCTAAACCTGCATTTGACCCGTCCTCCGGTGTCTCTGGGTTAAACCTGAATTTGACCCGTCCTCCAGTGTCTCTGGGTTAAACCTGCATTTGTGCCCGTCCTGCAGTGTCTCTGAGTTAAACCTGCATTTGACCTGTCCTTCAGTGTTACTGGGCTAAACCTGCATTTGACCCGTCCTCCAGTGTCTCTGGGTTAAACCTGCATTTGACCCATCCTCCAGTGTCTCTGGGTTAAACCTGCATTTGTGCCCGTCCTGCAGTGTCTCTGAGTTAAACCTGAATTTGACCCGTCCTCCAGTGTCTCTGGGTTAAACCTGCATTTGACCCATCCTCCAGTGTCTCTGGGTTAAACCTGCATTTGACCTGTCCTCCAGTATCTCTGGGTTAAACCTGCATTTGACCCGTCCTCCAGTGTCTCTGGGTTAAACCTGCATTTGTGCCCGTCCTGCAGTGTCTCTGAATTAAACCTGCATTTGACCCGTCCTTCAGTGTTACTGGGTTAAACCTGCATTTGACCCGTCCTCCAGTGTCTCTGGGTTAAACCTGCATTTGACCCGTCCTCCAGTGTCTCTGGGTTAAACCTGCATTTGTGCCCGTCCTGCAGTGTCTCTGAATTAAACCTGCATTTGACCCGTCCTCCAGTGTTACTGGGCTAAACCTGCATTTGACCCGTCCTCCAGTGTCTCTGGGTTAAACCTGCATTTGACCCGACCTCTGGGTTAAAACACTTTCAGTTTGGGTCTTAAATTAAACTGATGCAGGCGCCAGATCCTGTTTCCGTGTTCTGATCATCTGTGTGTTATGTAACCGACGCGACGTGAGAGAAGAGAGGGAGGAGAGAGGGAGGAGAGGAGAGAGGGAGGAGAGAGGGAGGAGAGGAGAGAGGGAGGAGAGAGGGAAGAGAGGAGAGAGGGATGAGAGAGGGAAGAGAGGAGAGAAGGATGAGAGAGGGAAGAGAGGAGAGAAGGATGAGAGAGGGAAAAGAGGAGAGAAGGATGAGAGGGAAGAGAGAGAGGAAGGGATGGAGAGGAGAGAGGAAGGGATGGAGAGGAGAGAGGAAGGGATGGAGAGGAGAGAGGAAGGGATGGAGAGGAGAGAGGGAGGGATGGAGAGGAGAGAGGGAAGAGAGAGGGGGAGGAGAGAGAGAGAGGAGAGAGGGAGGGGGGAAAGGAGGAGAGAGGAGAGAGAAAGAGGGAGAAAGAGAGCAAGAGAGAGAGAGAAGGAGGAGAGAGCAAGGGAGGAGAGAGGAGTGAGGGAGGGAGGAGAGGTAGGAGAGAGGGAGGAGCAAGAGAGGGAGAAAGGAGAGAGAGGGAGACAGGAGGATAGATAACAAAGAGGAAGAGAAGGGGTGAGAGAAGGAGAGAGGAGAGAGGGAGGAGAAAGTGAAAGTGAGGAAAGAAAGACCAGGAGCTAAAAACAAAAGCGACAGAAAGAGGGGACTAGAGAAGAAAGAGACAGAAGGGGTGAGCGAAAGGGGGAGAGGGGTAGTGAGGGAAAAGAGAGAGAGCTGGAAGAGAGGGAGAAGAGAGAGGGGGAGAGAGAGAGGAGAGGAGAGGAGAGAGGGAGACAGATAAAGTGTGTCTGATGTGACGTCACAGTAACACTCTATATTCCTGTAGTGTTACATTCAGAAGGAACAGGACGAATCCTCAGTACAGATCTGCAGTGGAGTAGAGAGTCGAGCATTCGCCCGTGAACCAGAGGGCGACCGGGTCAGTTCCAGCTCATGATGATGAAAAAACCCCTCTTTATTTAGACGATATCCTGTGATTTTCAACATTAAATGGCAGAATTTTCTTTTCTATTCCCATGTGTCCTTAGATCTGTGTAATCCCTCAGTGGTCCAGGTCTAAACCAGGCCTAAACCAGGACTAAACCAGGTCTAAACCAGGTCCAAACCAGGTCTAAACCAGGTCTAAACCAGGACTAAACCAGGACTAAACCAGGTCTAAACCAGGTCCAAACCAGGTCCATGGGTGTATTCTAGTCTCTGTGCTCTTACACTTGTTCCTGATTTTCGATACTTTTGACAAAACTAATGTCATCTGAAACACAGTAATTCTCTGATTAGACCTGGTTTGGACCTGGTTTGGACCTGGTTTAGACCATATTTGGACCATGTTTGGACCTGGTTTGGACCTGGTTTAGACCATATTTGGACCATGTTTGGACCTGGTTTGGACCTGGTTTAGACCTCGTTTAGACCACATTTGGACCACGTTTGGACCTGGTTTAATCCTGGTTTAGACCTGGTTTAGGCCTGGTTCAGACCTGATTTAGGCCTGGTTCAGACCTGGTTTAGACCTGGTTTAGACCTGGTTTAGACCTGGTTTAGACCTGATTTAGACCTGATTTAGACCTGGTTTAGTCCTGGTTTAGACCTGGTTTAGACCTGGTTTAGTCCCGTTTATTTTTTCAGTAAAGGTTCTGCTCTGTTCCGTCAATCGGACTTTTTTAGTATCGATATCTGTGAAAAACGAGGATCTGGTTTCGATACTCGTTTTCGTATCGGTTCGTATGTGATTTTTTGATTCTTCTGAAGGTCCTCACTGCTCATATCGTCTCTGTATGAAGTTCTAACGCGCACAGTGGAAATCTGAGGTGTATTTGTGGAACCTTTTTCACACAGACATCTGAACCTTCAGTCTTATCATCGTTCTTTCCATAACTCCGGCTAAAAATAGGCTCCACTCTCAATATGATAAACCGGAAAAGTGTGATGGACTTATTTTAGTGACTGAGTACGATGAAAAATAAACATAAACATGGAGACGCAGGGCGGGCATCTGACACACACGGGGAGGGCATCTGACACAAACAGGAAGGGCATCTGACACAAAAGGACCTTTCAGAACATGTTTGTTGAGGTCTAAACTACAGAATTAGCAGCTTTTACACAGAATATGACCACATGGAGGCATAGGGAGGGCATCTGACACACAGACAGGGCATCTGACACACGGGAGGGCATCTGACACACAGACAGGGCATCTGACACACAGGTAGGGCATCTGACACACAGGTAGGGCATCTGACACACAGGTAGGGCATCTGACACACAGGGAGGGCATCTGACACACCCCATTGAGACACTGGGACATTTAGGATTCTTTATATTTAAGCAATTCCAGCTTTTGTGCCACTTACAGCTACACAAATTGCAATTCCGATTCCATTTTTCCAAGTCCCGCTCCTCTCCCAACGGTCCCAAAAAAACGTTTCACAAACACGTGTACCCACTCACCTGTCGGAACCGGAAGGGCACCCAGAAAGCCGAGCACGGCATGGTGATGTAAGCATGGCAACTCCTTCAAAACTCAGAAAAAAAAAAAAACAGCTAAAAACATAAAAATTCCCTCAGAAAACCCCAAAACCACAGCGTCCTCAGCGCAGCGCGGTGTGTGGCCTCTGGACTACGGCCGGAATAACAAACATTGAAATTCCATGTGGAAAACGCTGCCTCCCTCCCCCGGTCAGTGTGCTCCCTCTGCGGCCAATCAGCTCGCAGCGTGACGGGGGCTGGAGCGGAGACTGCGCTGTGATTGGCCGAGGGGAGGCAGAGAGGCGGGACTGAGGAGGTTTAACTCTTTCAGTGAAGGAAACTTGTTTTTCACACGGGGAAAGATGAGAAAGTTCAGGACAGAAGAGTCAAGATTTAAAAAAATGAGGGGAAAATAAAATAAGTTCTCAAGAAAATAATGTTATAAATGTTTAAAAACTGAGCTGGAGGCACAAAGTTCAGCCTCGTCTTTGTCAAAATAAATAAACTAAAGTCAAATGATTTTCATAATAATTTCAAAAATTGGATCAGAAGTTTGGAGATTTCTTTAAAAAACTGTGAATCTCCCACAGAGACAGACTGACCCTCTTGTTGTGAGTACTCTTCTTTTTTATGAACTGTGTTGATGTGAGTACCCTGTGGATGTCAGTATCCTGTTACTGTGAGTACCCTGCAGATGTGAGTACCCTGCTATAATGAGTACCCTGTTACTGTGAGCACATAGCCGTTGCGATTGAGTACCCTGTTGCTGTGAGTACTTTATTACTGTGAGTACCCTGCAGTTGTGAGTACCTTGTTGCTGTGTGTACTTTATTACTGTGAGTACCCTGCAGTTGTGAGTGAGTACCTTGTTGCTGTGTGTATTTTATTACTGTGAGTACCAGTATGTACCCTGCTGTTGTGAGTACCCTGTTACTGTGAGTACCCTGCAGTTGTGAGTGAGTACCCTGTTGTTGTGTGTACTTTATTACTGTGAGTACCCTGTTGATGTGAGTACATAGCCGTTGTGAGCGAGTACCTTGTTGTGTGTACTTGATTACTGTGAGTACCCTGTTGATGTGAGTACATAGCCGTTGTGAGCGAGTACCTTGTTGTTGTGTGTACTTGATTACTGTGAGTACCCTGTTGCTGTGAGTACCTTGTTGGAGGCCATCTCGCTGACAGAGTCCCTGGTCTGTAGAGTCTCCAGTTGGTCTAAGCACCAGTCCAGCTCCTCCAGGGTCTCCATGGCCAACTTCTGGTACGGCTCCTCTGAAGGGACAAAAATGGGACCAAAAAACGGGACATTTTGGAGCGTTTTTGGATCCGTTTGTTTCAGAATCTGAAGTTCTTCCGTTTTTATTTCTAAATGTTTCATGAAGGTCAAAGAAGCGACGGCGGTGAGGAGACGAAATTAACGAAATGAAACTTCTCAGATGGAGGACAGGGCCAAAAATACTAAACTTTGAAATCTCTAAACCAAAACGTGCTTTTACACGTTTCCCACAACAACACTGGGACTAAACTGGGACTAAACCCGGAAATAAACCTGGAATAGATCAGGGGTGGAATTCTTACTAAAAACGTACGAGCGAGAAACAAACTTCTACTTTCTACGTGATCTTTGAAAAACTGAAAAATCAAGAGTTTTTGTCCCTCGGCTGGTTTGTTTGCGAGTTTTATACCCCAAACCCACACAGCCATGTTTACATGATGTTTTTTAATTCCGAATTAATTATTCCGAATTAAATAGTTCATCTTTATTAAATTCCGCTCATCGTCTGGGGGTTGGGAAGGGTTCTGATTGGACAGGGACATGAACGGATTTACGTCGACCGAAGAATAAACGCTTACGTGATCGAGGAATAAATTAATTCGGCTTTAAAATCAGAATAAAACACACACTTACTTACTTCGGAATTAAGTGTTTACGTGGTCTTTTTAAAGCGGAATTCATTTTTATTTAGAGTTAAATGATTTTTATTCAGAATTAAAGCTCGTGTAAACGTGGCGAGTGTCCGAGTCCGAACCCACAGGGACTCACCTGACAGGCAGGGTTTGCACAGGGGCGGCTGGCTGCTGCACGGGGCTCTCCTGCACCGTTCACAAACACATTTCACTTGGATTACGTTCAGAATATTACAGAAAACACCTCTGATCGTGTGATTGTTGTTTTTTAAAATGTTTTATTCTTAATTATAAAACAGTTTTTACTTGTTTCCCACTCGGTCCTGGAGGTGAGTCAACGCCGCGAAGTTGCTCCTCACCGTGCGAAGGCTCGCCAGAACCTACAGGAAACACACAAACTTCATCTAAATCACACAATAATTATGATTAGACTAATAAAAATAAACGACAACAGCTTTATTTAGTTTAATGGAGGTTTAAAGGTGCATTGTGTAACTTTTCTCTGCCTGGAATGTTCCACAGTGTGACATTAAACAGCTCTACTTTACATTTATTCAATTTCAGGTGGTTTTAGAGCTCAAAAATACCTAGAAAAACAGACATTCTGACTGTGAGTGGGGTCACCTCTCCACAGATCTGACCTGGAACTTGGTCTGGTTTGATCTCCATGAAGATAGAAAGTTTTAATGCCACACTGTGGAACATTTCAGACAAAGTGTTCTTGACGTACTGAGATTTAGCGTTATTTCCTGTATTTTTTACTTTTCTTCTTAAATTTTCTCCACAAATGTTCTCCATTTAGATGTCGCTTTGTCTGGAATGTTCCACAGTATGGCATTAAACCTTTCTATCTCCACGGAGACCAAACCGCACCCACTTAAAGGTCAGGACAGTCTGTTTTTCTAGGTATTTCTGAGCTGTAAAACCACCTGTAATTGAATAAATGTAAAGTTGTTTAAAGTCACACTGTGGAACATTTCAGACATCACTGGATAACACAGAGAAGCCTGATCGCTGCGTGTGCCATCGCTATGGGAACACAAACAGGTCAAAACTGAGAAATCTCCTTCGGTTTGGTTCATTACTGTAACTGACATCGCCTCTAAACGCAATTTCACCTGTCCGCCTGTCTCTGTTGTTACTGTTTTGCCTGGAATGTTCCACAGTACGGCATTAAACACATCCACACCCGTGTGGACAAGCAGGAAGTGCGACTGAGCCACGCTACAGGTCGGATCTGCGGAGAGGCGAGTCCGCTCACAGAAAGAACACATGTTTTTGAAGGGATTTTGTCGTTTTAAGGGTTTTTTTTCCCAGTTCGTTGCCGCTGCGTTCCGTGACTGACCTGAGCAAACGGCGTCACGATCATGTCTTCTCCGTGTCTGCAACAGAAAAACAAAACAAGGTAAAAGTGAAAGTGAAACTAAACTAAACTGAAACTAAAAGTGCCTGTTTTTCGTGTATCTGAGTGAAACGCGTCTTGTCCCAGGACAGACGCGGCTCAAAATACGTCCGCTGTGAACCGTCCACGTCGGATTATGAAACGTTTTATGTTCAGAGAGTCAGGAAGTGTGCTGTTGGCATGCTAGTGGTCTGCTGTGGTCTCCGAAAGTAGGGAGAAGCTCTTATAAACTCACTGCGGTGAATAATTGGGACGCTCTGACTGCAGAAAGGAAGTGAGGAAAAACTTTGGACCACTGCAAACTGTTTAAAACGAATTAATCCTGACATTAAATCATTCTTGACAAAGAATCAAAAGATCAAACAAAACGACATTTAAAAAACACAAAATCCAGTGCAGCGTGAAGAGTGTGAAAAAGAAAACAGAAAAACAGAAAAGTGAAGATTTCTGTTTGTGATTGATTCATATTTGTGACTGAAATGAAAAGAATTGATTGGAAATGTTTTAAAGTAACTCAGGAAAAGGAAAAATAAAAGGGCAGAAAACAAAAGACGACTTTTCCTTCTTTTCTTGTTTAATATCAGGACACTGTGAATGTCGTTTTAAACTTTATAAATAAAATAAACGATTAAATAAATAAACTTTTGCCGATATGACGTGACGATCTTTGGTTTTTCCGGTGCGACTCACAGTTCGCTGGCGGTGGACGAGTTCCTGGACATGGCTTTGGGGGACAGGTCGTAGTCCGAGTCGGAGCGGTACAGGAAGGATTCCCGGCGCTGGCTGTGGGGGTAGTTGGCCTGGAGCACCAGACCCGACCCGGGGCTGGTCTGAGGGTCCAGGGGGCTGCGTCCCACCGACAGGCCATTCTCCACGTCGAATCTGCGGAGAGGAGAGCGCAGAGAAGAGACGGGCTGTGAGAACAAGTGGATTTACAGTGATGTGACGGGATTTCAGACCCTCTCCTCCTTCCCCTCTCTACTCCTCTCCTTCCTCCTCTCCCTCTCCGCCTTCTCTCACTCTCTTCTCCTCTCCTTCCTCCTCTCCCTCTCCTCCTTCTCTCACTCTCTTCTCCTCTCCTTCCTCCTCTCCCTCTCCTCCTTCTCTCACTCTCTTCTCCTCTCCTTCCTCCTCTCCCTCTCCTCCTTCTCTCCTCCCTTATCTTTCTCACCCTTTCCACGCTCCCTCCTCCCTCTCTCTGTCTCTCCCTTCTCTCCTCTCCCCTCACTCACTCTCTTCTCCTGCTCTCCTCTCCCTCTCTCTCCATCTCCTCTCCCTCTCTTCTCCTGCTCTCCTCTCCATCTCTTCCCTATCTCTCTCTCCTCTCACTCCCTCTTTTCTCCTCTCTTACTCTCTCTCCTCTCTTCTTATCCTCTCTCACTCTCTCACTCTCTCTCTCTCCTTTCTCCTCTCCTCTCCCTCCCTCTCTTCTTTTCTAATTCTGATTTGGTTTGGTGAATATTTATCACAGTTTTACGTCAGAGAAGCGACAGTTTGTGAAAAAAAAGTAAAAATAAAAAATAAAATAAAATAAAATAAACACAGGACGTTCAGCTGCCCTGGGACAGACTGACAGAAGAGCGGCGGCCAAACTGCACCATGGGCCCCTCTGATCACCTGCACCACATTCCTCCTCTCCTGCCTCCCTCTCTCCACCTCCTCTACTCTCTCTCACTCTCTTCTCCTCTCCCCTCCCTCTCTTCTCCTCCCTCTCCCTCTCCTCCTCCCCCTCTCCTCTCCTCTCCTCCTCCCTCTCCTCCTCCTCCTCTACTCTCTCTCCCTCTCCTCCTCTCCTCTCGTCGTTCTATTTTTATCTCTTCTTCTCGTTCATGAATCAAACATGGATCTTATGTAACGACTCAAACTGACCGTGTCAGCGCCGCCAGGCCGAGCTCGGGCTCTGATTGGTCCGACACTCAGAGGGGGCGGGGCTACGGCGGGGTTTACCTCAAACACCCCCCCTCCCCCCATCCTCATGTCCTACTACAGCACCCGAGGGCCCCCGCACCCGCCCGAACCGTGACGCAGCGAGACGAGAGGAGCCGTGATGTCAGAGGGGTAAAAATAGACAGAGCACCCGGGAAGAGAGGGGGAGAGGGAGAAGAGGGAGAAGAAGGAGAAGAGGGAGAGACAGAGAGGGAAAGAGAGCAAACAGAAAACACTCTGTTCCACCTTGTGATGTCATGTGCTGATACAGGAAGTGCTCCACTGTGTTTTTAAACTCCACACACCTTCACTAGAATCACTTGGATTAAAACCATCCTCTGGAACATTCTCTGTGCTTTTATAATACACTGTGGAATATTACAGTCAAAGGAACATTTCCATGGATACAAGCAGACAGAGGCCCTCCTCAAGGCCAATTACAAGTCAGGTCTGTGGAGAGGCGAGTCTGCTCACAGTAAGGACACATTTTTCAAAATAACTGCACAACAAAAGTGCATTTTTTTTTAGTTAAAAACTGCTCTTTTTTGGTTAAAATGTTCCATACTGTGCCTTTAAATAAACCCTCTTTGCTCGGGTTGCTAGGGACTTTTTTTTGTCAGTGACACAGACTCATTCAGAAGAACCAACGGCCAATGAAAAGAGAGGAGACAGCGCCCTCCAGTGGACAAACACCTGCACTGCAACAGTCTCCCAACACAAGAACACTGACGATTAAAAGAAAAAAAAAAAAAAAAAAAGAATGAAAAAGCTGTTTTGTCACAATAAATACTTAAAAAACAAAAAATTATAATTTACTCCTTACAGTTTTGGAGCGTTCACATTTGAGAAAAGACTAAATCTGAACTTTAAACTAATACAAGAATCCCCAGTGTTTCAGAGCATGTTTGTAGAGGTTTAAACTACAGGGTGAGCCGCTTTTACACAGAATAAAACCACATGGAGTCACAGGGAGGGCATCTGACACACAGGGAGGGTATCTGACACACCCCTCCTTCCTCTGAGGCTCAAAAACACCTCGACCTTGGTCCTCTGTTTTGTTCCTTTTCTGCTGCTGTGACGTCAAATCTGAACTCCCCCTCCTTTTTCTCCCTCTGTTTTTCTATCTCTCTCTCGCTCTTTGTCTTTCCCTCTCTATCTCTCTTTCCCCCTTTCCCTCGCTCTCTGTCTCTCTCCCCTTTCCTTCCTTCTCTCTTTGTCTCCCTCTCACTCTCCTTCCCTCTATCCCTTTCCCTCTCTGTCTCTCTCTTTCCCTCCCTCTCGCTCTCTTTCTCCCTCTCTTTCTCCCCCCCCCTCTCTCTCCCTCTCTCCCTCTCTCTCTCTCCTCTTTCTCTCTCTCTCTCTGCCTCTCCTACTCGTTTTAAATAAGTCATATCTACTCTCTTTCACACACATTTTTGTTTGTCTGTTTTTCCTTTTATCCCGATTCAGACTCTTTTCATTCATAAAAATCACAAACGCACTTTCTGGTCTCAAACGTGAAGTGCAACAAATCGAATCACAAATAAACGGACGCACAAATGTCGGTTTAAAATGTCTCAGAAGTGGAAAAGGACAAATGTAAATCAGATCTGCAACTCTGAGTCCAGATGTGACATGAAAGAGAGAGAAGGGTCACAGAGAGGTCACAGAGAGGTCAACCCGGGTCACGCGCACGTGGACACACACACGCACACACACGCACACACACACACACACACACACACACGCGCACTGATCCTGTTTATGTTCTTTAAAGTGTGGGAAAAGTCGGTCGGGCCCCAAACGCCTCACACCAGGAAGGAGCCGAGAGGAAACCGCAAAAACACGACTTAAACTCAAACTCTTATGTGTGACGCGCAAGGAGAACACGCAAACTCCACACAAAGACCTCTGTCACAACACGGACGCACAAGGAGAACACGCAAACTCCACACAAAGACCTCTGTCACAACACAGACGCACAAGAAGAACACGCAAACTCCACACAAAGACCTCTGTCACAACACAGACACACAGGGAGAACACGCAAACTCCACACAAAGACCTCTGTCACAACAGCGATGCACAGGGAGAACACGCAAACTTCACACAAAGACCTCTGTCACAACACAGACACACAGGGAGAACACGCAAACTTCACACAAAGACCTCTATCACAACAGCGATGCACAGGGAGAACATGCAAACTCCACAGATAAAAAGCTGCAGACAGTTTAAAAACGTTATGAATATGGTGTAACTTTTCTGGTGGAGGCTCGTTTCTCCATGGAGATGTTATTGTTTTGTCTGGAATGTTCCGCAGTATGGCTTTAAATCTTTCTATCTCCATGGAGACCAAACCAGACCAAGTTCCAGGTCAGATCTGTGGAGAGGCGACCCCGCTCACAGTCAGAATGTCTGTTTTTCTAGGTATTTTTGAGCTCTAAAACCAACTGTGATTGAATAAATGTAAAGTAGAGCTGTTTAAAGTCACACTGTGGAACATTCCAGGCAGAGCAGTGACGTATCCATAGAAACAAGAAGGTGACGGACCGTCTACCGAAAAGTTACACAGTGCACCTTTAGCTGTTGTACTTTGTTGGTGAAAGTGAAAACAACAAAGATCTTGAAGAAAACATCGTGGGGAAGTGTTTTTTTTCCTGCACATTCGGATGATTTACGGAGATTTTAATGAAAAGATTCCGTTCGGAGTTAAATGATCCCGAAGTGTGGCTCGGAGGGAGACGCCCAGAGTGACCCGGGGCGGAGTGACCCGGGGCGGAGTGACACCGCCATCGCCGCGGTGACGGTAACAGAGGATCAGGAAACACGAGCAGGACCGAGCCAACTCTCCGTCCGTTTGGATCCCGGACATTTTCTGATCGGAATATTATTTTTAGCTCCGGCTCCTCGGCTCCGGCGCTGAAGGAGTTACGGATCAGGGAGCCGGGCGGGTTATGGATCTGCGGAGAGCGATGGGCTGGAGTCCGGTCGATAAAACCTGACCGGGTCTGACCTGATTAAAGCCGAGTAAAAGTAAAAGTAAAAAGTAAAAGTATTAAAGTACGTGTTTAAAAATGTACTTCAAGAGTAAAAAGTAAAAGTATTAAAGTACGTGTTTAAAAATGTACTTCAAGAGTAAAAAGTAAAAGTATTAAAGTATGTGTTTAAAAATGTACTTCAAGAGTCAAAAGTAAAAGTATTAAAGTACGTGTTTAAAAATGTACTTCAAGAGTCAAAAGTAAAAGTATTAAAGTACGTGTTTAAAAATGTACTTCAAGAGTAAAAAGTAAAAGTATTTTGCTGAGTTTTAGAACAATTAAAGAAATGTAGTGATTTTAAAGTACAGATACTGAAAAGCAGTACTTTTACTTTTGTACTTCATTACCTTCCACCTCTGGAACTGTCCCTGAGTCCAGTTTAATATTTTTTAGTATAATTTTACAAACTACGACCAGAAAATATCTGTTAAAACGTGAAAACTCCTGATGGACACGTCCAGACTCGTTTATTTCTTTACCCGTTTACGTTTAGTTTCATTTTTGTCTTTAATTTTATTTGTTTTAGTCAGAAAAATATATAAAAGTGACAAAAACAGTACCAGAAATACTGCAGTACTCTCTTGTACTCTTGCCCCTGTCGCCCCTGTCGCCCGCCTGTCCACCCGTCCACAGTGGGAGGGGCTCCGGGCATCGACCCAAATCCGATCGGACGAGCTCGGAGGACAGCGCTTCCCGACCTGTGGGGCGCGTCCCAGCCTCACGGATTCTGCCCGGTAACACGCTGGGGCTAATTGTTTTGATTGGGCACTAATTGGAGCCCGCGCCGTGATTGGCCGACGCGGCGGGAGGCCGAGCGTCTCTTCCTGCTCAGATGAGACGAGAGCGGAGACAGGCACGGACACCGGCCACAGCCCGTCCTGCTCCGTTTGTCCAACTACAGGAGACAATCAGCCCAGAGAGAGTTCCGGAAAAACACACAACTGTTCAGGCGCGGAGAGGAACGTCTGAGAAACATTTTGAAAAGGAAAACTCTCAGGGTGAATATTCTGCAGAGAGTTTTAGAACAATTAAAGAAATTTAGTGATTTTGAGAAAGATTTTAGCAGATTTTAAGTGATTTTTAAAAGCATTTGCATTTCTAAAGTAACTGTTAAAGTGTTTTCTGGAAAAAAGGAAAAATAAAAGGCCAAAAAACATAAGATTCGTGCTCTTCTTTCTGCTCCTTATCATTAATTTCTTGTAGGTTTAATATTATGACACTGTTAATGTCTTTTTTATATTTTATCAATGAAATAAACAAATAAATAAAAAAATTACCAAAGAGTACATTAAAATCTGAGAGAAAACTGAAATATTAACTATGAAACAACACGACTTTTTCAGGGTTATTTAATCTTTCAATTCACATTTTTACCTTCCCTCCATTTTACCTTTTGAATTAAAATTAAAAAAATTAATTTAAATGGAAACAATTTGCAATAAGGTAATATGAAGTCCTCTTTGAGTCCTTACTGTCCCTGTGTGTGTCAGATGCCCTCCCTGCTGCTCACCCTGTACTTTAGACCTCCACAAACGTAAAACTGAAACACGTGGAATTTTAGTTAATTTAAAGTTCAGATTTCAGCCTCGTCTCGTGTTTAAAATGTAAATCCTGATTTAAATCCGCCGTCTGTAATTCGACTGTTCGACTCGCCCCTGTTGTATTCTCACATGTCACCACTAGAGGCTGTCTATGTTACTGCTGTCTGACAGAAGGAGACCAGAGGGGACAGGTGAGAGGAGGGGACAGGTGAGAGGGGAGGGGGGAGGTGAGGGGCTGGGGAACATCTGCCATTTTCTCTTAAAAAACAAAACCAAAAACTTATTGACAGAAGCTTTAAAACGTAAACTACAAATGGATTCTCCTTCACGTTTCAGGAAAATCTTAAATCACCATTTCCCCCCCATACCCCCTGCACCTGTCCTGCTGTAGCGTCCCCTCCACACCTGAAGGGGGCAGCGGGCTCCCGGGGCTCAGTCATGTGGGCAGATCCTCACTTCCTTAACTCTTTCCTCGAATCTTAAACTTTGGTCTAAAGGTGATCGCACCCTCAACCCTCCGTGTGTGGATCAGGTCTGAGCCCAGCGTGCGGCGCCGGGACAGGGGGACGACAGGCGCTGACGGGCGCTGACGTCAGGGTTGGGAGTACAATTTCCATCGACTGAGGGGTTAGTGACGGTTCAGTGCACTGCTCAATAACGAGAAATTCAAAAAGAACAGAGAGAAAGAGAGAAAATACTTCTGCATCTCAACTACAGACCAACGAATTCAAATGTTCAGATAAATGCACTCTCTTTCCCCTCCTGCTCCTGCTGTCTCTGCCACACACACTAACCGTCTGTTCCAGAAGATTCAAAAGTCCAACCAAAACAAAACATAACCCTAATTCATGTTTTCCTTAAAAAAGTCGCACTCATTTACATAAAACGAATATGTAAATTATAATAAACATAAACGTCCATAGTTGGTCATCATGGGCGTGACATCAGGACATGTAAAAGCGTGAGGAATAAATGCTCACAGAGGGAATATTTAAGACATAAACTTACAGAAATAAGCAAAGTACTTCCTCGTTTGGGCATCTGTCCAGAGACGGAAAAGTGAAAGAGTTTTAAGCGAGTTTGACGTCACCTACGGCGTTCGGCTTCGCTCAGATGAAGCTCGCGATGTTCACAGCTACAGGGAGAATTTGGAGCCGGACTTTGTTTTATGAATTGGAATTTTTAAACCGACAAAACAGCGAAAAAACCCGAGGATCACGTAAAGCGGGTTAAAATGAACATTTAAGACCAAAACAACGAGGCTCACAGCAGTTACAGCGAGAGGAGCCACAATATTCCAATGGAAGTCAACGGGAGCCAGAGTCAGAAGGAGCCGGAAGAGCCGCATGTGAACTTCCTGTTTGGAACGGTTGGTGCGTTAGCTACGTCCATTTATATAAACGGTCTATGGGTGACTCGCGGGACATACTGGGGTTCATTGAGAGTTTTTATTCATCTAATTATTAAGCATTTTCTCTGTCCAGAAACCAGGAAGTGTGCCATTAGCATGCTAGTTGTCATTAGCAGCGCTGTGACTGAAAAACTCCACTCTGGTCGCTGAGAGCTGAGAAAAAGTCTTCTAAAGTCATCAAGGTGAAAAATGAGGACGCCCTGAATGCAGAAGGGAAAATTAACTTGTTTTTTCTGTTTTTTTTTAGTTTTTTAACCGAAAAAATCAGGTCCAGAGTCTTCAGGATCATTGGGTTTGGTTCAGGTTTTGAGGCAGAACCAGCGTTTGTATGTTTTAACTCAGATGTTTGGTCTTTTTTCGCGATTACGTCACTCGTGTCCTTATCTGTGCTTCGGGTCACGTGCCGCGGTGGGAGGCGCGGTGCCCTGTGGACCTGCTCGTGTTTGGAGTCGGTGACGTTTGGGGACGTTGGTCCGTGAGCAAACACCTGCTCCAGGAATCGCTCTACAGACCAGCGACGAGAGGGACTTCACTTTAAAGGGCCAAATGTCACAAACAAACCTGGAGTTTGTCAGAAAGTTACTCGGGTAAATGTAACCGAGCACTTCCTTCTTCTGTGAAAAGCCAAAAGCCAAAGTTCTTCTAAAACTTTGACTTAAAACATGCAAAGTTTAAATATTACCCAAATTTTGCCCAGAATTTCAGATATTTTCCAAAATTGTAACGACTTTTAACTAAATTGAACCCAAACTTTGCTCTCTTTAGGGTAGAATTTTTACTTTTTTTACTTTTAATGACACTTTTTGAGTATTTTCTTTTTACGTTTTTAGCCAAACATGACCAACATTTTGCTAAGAAAGTTACACACTGTGGCTTTGTGTAAGGCCTTCTGCTAATTTAGTCTCATTTTACTTTTATTGTCACCTTTTCAGTATTTTCTGTTCTTAAAGTTCTTCAAAAATTTTATACTTTGCACGTTTTTAGCCAAATTTCGCCTATAATTTCAAATATTTACCCAAATTTTAACTTTTTGAAACTGAAGACGTATTTTGATCTTGTTGTTCTCAAAGTTCTTCTAAAACTTTGTTGGCAAAAATTGGCAAAAATTTGTTGACGTGTTTATGAGTATTTTTTTTTTTTTTTTTTAGATGTTTTTGTTTGTTTTTCTTTACGAGTTTGAAAAATGATCATAATCTTAAATTACCAGTGAAATCCTTGTTTGTAGTACTTTTCACAGTACTTTTCGCAGTACTTTCGCAGTACTTTTGCAGTACTTTTCGCAGTAGTCTTGTATTCTACAGAAGTGTGATGGTGCTTTGCAGGAGCGTGGCCTGTTCGCTGTGAAAACTCAGATCAGGTTTCAGTGTTTTACGTGGGGCTCAGTTTTCAGGGGGCCACTCCGGACCCGGGACCAAAGGAGGGACAGTCCAATGACGGGGTTTGGGAAGATTTTAGAAAGACATGGAGATCGGAAAACAGTTGGGAATTCTCATATTTATCCGTATCATTCCCAGTTTGTCCTTTTTAAACAGACTCTTGAGTTTTAAAAGAAACGGAGACTTGAAGATAAAAAAAGGCTGAATCTATCTTAAAAGCTGCACTGTGGAACTTTTTGGTTGGGGATCACCTTCTTGTTTCTATGGATACGTCATTGCTCTGCCTGGAATGTTCTACAGTGTGACTTTAAACAGCTCTACTTTACATTTATTCAATTACAGGTGGTTTTAGAGCTCAGAAATACCTAGAAAAACAGACATTCTGACTGTGAGCGGGGTCGCCTCTCCACAGATCTGACCTGGAACTTGGTCTGATCTCTGTCCTAACGTCGTTTCCTCGTCACAAACACATCTGGAGTTGTGTTTTTGTTTCATTCACACACGTTTAACACGCAAACCCTGCAGATTTAGGCCGAGTTCTTCTCTCAAACGGAACACTCTTTCATTCTCTTCACTTGAAAACCTCCACTTCGTGACATCACAAGGTGGAACGGAGCATTTTGAGCTATGGAGATGTATACAGACCAGCTCCAGGTCTGTTTTTGAGGAGGTAACGTCATTCTAACATGGTTTAAAGCTCAAGAGGACCAGCTACAACAGCAAGAAAAAACTGGGTCAGTCCTGGTTTAGACCTGGTTTAGACCTGGTTTAGACCTGGTTTAGACCTGGTTTAGACTTTGTTTAGTGCGCAATACAGGACCAGCTACAACAGCAAGAGGAAAAATGAATTATTAGATTTTTTCTTTTATATAGTGGGTTTTAGACTTTCTGGAATTATTTGTATTTGTAACTTGTCGTAATTGAGAAATTGAGCAGGAAACATGAGATTTCTTTGGCCTCGCCTCGTTCTCGTTGGATTACGTTTAGACAAATCGTTAAATCAGACGTGCAGTACTGCGTCTGTTTGCTCTGTAGTTAGAATCCCACTGGGCGTTTACCGGTGGAGGTGAAAACGGGAAAATAAGTGATTAAAAATGACTGAAACATGCACGAATCACTCCAAATACAACTTCAGACGGTCCATGAGAAGAAACTGCTGTCATATCATAGAAAAAGATCATGAAAAGTCCATTTTGCAGAAGTTCAAAGCCTCTTAAGCCATAAAGGTAATGTATAATTCTAAAGACTTCCATAAAGAAAACTGTAGAAACGTTTCCATCCCCGTCCTTCACTCCGAGGTCTCCAGACTCGGACGGTCCGCTTCAGACTGTGTAGTTCTGGTTTATACCTGGTTTAGACCTGGTTTAGACCTGGCTTAGACCTGGTTTCCATCCCCGTCCTTCACTCTCAGGTCTCCAGGCTCGGACGGTTCGCTTCAGTTTTACAGTTTTACAGTTTTACTTGTGTTTGAAGAGACGTGTAAAAGTCCAGACTCCAGAACTGTGAAAAGGTGAACAACCTCACGAGGTCTTTATGAGGCCAAAGTCACAGAGAGACGTGTGGAGAGCTGAAATACTCAAATACCCTTTTAGACCTGGTTGAGTTCTGGTTTAGACCTGGTTTAAGTCTGGTTTAGTCCTGGTTTAGTCCTGGTTTAGGTCTAGTGTAGTCCTGGTTTAGTCCAGATATAGTCCCGGTTCAGACCTCGTTTAGTCCTGGTTCAGACCTCGTTTAATCCTGGTTCAGACCTCGTTTAATCCCGGTTCAGACCTGGTTTAGTCCTGGTTTAGTCCTGATTTAGTCCTGATTTAGACCTGGTTTAGTCCCGGTTTAGTCCTGATTTAGTCCTGATTTAGACCTGGTTTAGACCTGGTTTAGACCTGGTTTAGTTCTGACCTATACGACCATCAGCAGCGCGAACATTGAGATTTGTGCCTTAACATTTTCCGTACTAAATCTTTATTTTCGTACCGTTTGCGCTTCTGCACGATGTCGATAGGCCGGTTGACCGCGCACGGAGAGCCGCACACGTTCACGGTCCCGGCGCGTGTCCTGTGGTAGCGCTCGTGCATCGCGTGGGGCAGGTAGACGCCGCTCGTGGGGAGACTCATGTCCGTGAAACGTTTGTGGACTTTTCAACACTTTGTCCTCCCGGTGTCCACGCGCACGTCCCGCTTTGCTTCGCCCCGGGATCCCGCTGACGCACGGCACGCAGGGGAACCACACGGAACCATCATTCCGAATAAAAGTTCCCAAAAGTCTCCATGAAGTGCGTAAAATCCAAAATGGTCCAAACTGGGGTGATAATCTTTCCCTTCGGGGCGCACTCGGTCTCTCGGGTCCGCTTCGGGGACTTCTGGAGCCGGACTGTGCGCTCTGGAGATACCCCGGAATCGTCCACCTCTCCTCCCTCTCTCCCTCTCTCCTTCTCTCCTCCCTCTCTCCTCCCTCTCTCCTTCTCTCCTCCCTCTCTCCTTCTCTCCCTCTCTCCTTCTCTCCTTCTCTCCCTCTCTCCTTCTCTCCTCCCTCTCTCCTTCTCTCCCTCTCTCCTTCTCTCCCTCTCTCATTCTCTCCTTCTCTCCTCCCTCTCTCCTTCTCTCCTTCTCTCCTCCCTCTATCCTTCTCTCCTTCTCTCCTCCCTCTCTCCCTCTCTCCTTCTCTCCTTCTCCCCTCCCCTCGCGGCTCCTCCTCCAGCGCGAGGAAATAGTTTGGGGTTTTCTGAATGACGCACGCGCCATATGTGCCCGCGCTGTGGACGCGGGTAAAGCTGCAAGGACCGAAAACAGGCCACGTGTGTTCAGAATATTAAATAAAACAATAACTACTCACTTTAAGCATCTTTTTCTTGTTTCCTGGTCAAATTAGTGATAAATAAATACATTTTTACACTATAAATACGCGTGAAAGTTGCGGAACTCAGCGTCATCTCAAAGTCGCGTCTCTTTTTTTTTGGGGGGGGGGGTTGACTTCCATCATTTAAAGCTGCGTAATCCTCAGACCTGGTTTAGCTCAAATGGCTTTTACAGTTTTGTTTATTCACTCTGTAGCCACAGCTGCCCCGGGACAGACTGAAGTGTGGCAGGCATTGTTAAAGGTCCAATATTACGCACAGCAGACTCTTGTGGACCAATGTTACCTCCTCAAAAACACACCTGGAGTTGTGTTTTGTGTTTAGGGTGAGCAGATTTTCAAAATTCTAAACTGGGACACGGGTTTGGATGTTTGGTTTAAATAAAACTGAAAAGAGCGAGTGACTCTGGATTCTCGTGTCAGTCATGACCTGAGGGACATTTTTTTGTTTTTTGGTCATTTGCAAACACGGTTTTCTGTATTTTGGCTCAACAAATGACAATTTATGCTCCTCTTTAATGTTTGTAGGGATCAGATTAGGCAAAAATGGTGACAGTCCTGTTTTAAGACCTGGTTTAGTCCTGGTTTAGTTCTGGTTTAGCCTTAGTTTAGTCCTGGTTTAGTCCTGGTTTAGTCCTGGTTTTGATCAAATTGGTCAAAAATAGGGACAACTGGGACATTACTTGTAAAAAAAAAAACACAAAAAAAAAACAGGGGCAAATCACTGGTTTTGGATAAATCTCCTGGGTAAATATGGACGTCTGGTAGTTTTTCTAGTTTTGTTTCATTCACATGAGTAACACTTTATTATTCATCTGTCCAAAGCTCCAAATGCTCTGTTCCACCTTGTGATGTCATCAAGTGGTAGTTTCCAAGTGAACAGCTCCTTTTACCTTTAGTTCAGTCGAGATCGGCAATTCCAGGGCTGAAATGATCCAAATGATTCAAGTGAAGGTGTGTGGAGTTTAAAAACACAGTGGAGCACTTCCTGTATCACCACATGATGACATCACAAGGTGGAACAGAGTGTTTTCCGTTTGAGAAGAGAAACGTTTGCGTGCTAAACGTGTGTGAATTAAACAAAACACAACACTAGAACAGAGATCTGAAATGTGCTGTTAACGGTGTCTCCTCTCCACAGATCTGACCTGTAATCTGGCCCGGTGGCTCCATGGAGTCAGATAAGTTTAATGCCATACTGTGGAACATTAAAGTCAAATCAAGTCAATAGTCTCCATGACGACGAGCAGAAAGTCGCACAGTATCTATTCAAAGTCAAACATATGAAGTAGTGGCTCCATGTTCCGTAGGTCTGGTGTTTTAGATTTGGCGTTGCCGTAGTTACCGGGTGATTGGGCCTGTTTAAACACTGCAGCAGTGTGAAGAAGCACAATGGCCGTTTGCATGAGCCTGAGGTCTGAACCGGATACCCTCTGGTGGGCGGGCACACACTGACGCGCAGCATTACGTCACTGTAAAACGCTCTCCCTGTTTATCCTCCTCCTCTTCTTCAGTGGCTGTGTCCCATTTCTCTTTCCTCGCTTCCTTCTCCTTCTTCCTTCCTTCTCTTTCTTCTCCATGTTGCTTCTTCTTCCTTCACCTTCTTCCTTCTCCTCCTTCCTCCTTCTTATCCTTCTTTCTCGCTTCCTTCTTCTACTTCTTCCTTCTTCTTCCTCTTCTTCCTCCTCCTCCTTCTCCATGTTCCTTCTTCTTCCTTCTCCCTTCTTCTTCTCCTTCCTTCTTCCTTGCTTCCTTCTCCTTCTTCCTTCTTCTTCTTTCTTCCTCGCTTCCTTCTTCTTCTCCCTTGCTTCCTTGCTTCCTTCTCCTTCCTTTTCCTTCTCTGTCCTCTCCTTGATTCTGCAGGAAGTGGGTGAGGAAGTCCTGCCCACAGAGGAGACACAGGGAGGAGAGAGGATCTAAACTCCTCACTGAGACCAAGAAACTCTAATTCTTTTCTCTGGTGTTGCTCCTGAAGCCTCCTCCGGTTCACTCCTTCAGTCTGTCGTTTTCTTTCGGACTTAATCACTTAAAACGACACATTTGATTGACAGCTGAAAAATGGAGGATCGAGGAAAGGAATCAAAGAGGAGGAAGCGAGGAAAGAGAAATGAGACGCGGCCTTCATCTGTGTTTTCATGATTCTGTCTCGCCCTGATGACCTCACGATGACATCACAGCGCAGATCTGTCTTTGAGGGAGGAAGGGGATGTTACTCAAGAGGTCAAGAGGTCAGGTCAGGGGTTCAGGTCAGGAGTTTGAGGAGGACTACAGGAATAATCATTATCAAATCAAAATCAGCATTTGAAGGGACGCAATCAGCAAATCAAAGGCTGACAATTTTAAGTACCATAATTTCAAAATATCCTGTTTTATTCTGCATAAAAACGGCTAAACCTGTAGTTTACACCTCTACAAACATGTTCTGAAATGCCCCTGTGTATCAGATGCCCTCCCCTGTGTGTCAGATGCCCCCCACTGTGTGTCAGATGCCCTCCCTGTGCAATAATAATGACAATATGTTTAAAAAGTAGGATTCACCCATGTGCACACATTGTAAACACTGGTAAAACTGTCCACAATAGAAACATACCAAAAGATTATGTATTTCCAGTGACCCTTGACCTCTCCATCCCTCCCTATTTTCAGTTACCTTTGACCTCTCCGTCCACCTGGTCCGGTCTGTTTTCTGTCCCAAACACACAGCTCTTTATGATGAGGAATGAAGGAAATGTGAAGCATCAGCTCAGATTCCAGCTCGTTTAAACAGACAAAGGCCCTTAGACTCACGGCTCTAGATCACTCCAGATCACTCCAGATCGCTCCAGATCACCCCAGATCGCTCCAGATCACCCCAGATCACTCCAGATCACTCCAGATCGCTCCAGATCACCCCAGATCACTCCAGATCGCTCCAGATCACCCCAGATCACTCCAGAGATCACCCCAGATCACTCCAGATCACCCCAGATCACTCCAGATCACTCCAGATCACTCCAGAGATCACTAGCGGGAGCACTACAGCGTGGGACATGGGAGCAGATAAAACGAATATTGTTCAAGTACATTCTTTTGTCGTATTACAGTGAGTTCCAGGTTTTCGTCACCAGTAGAAGTGTCAGGTTTAACAGTGGCTTTCCTGTTGTGTTGTGTCTCCAGAGCTCACCTGGCGCCCCTGGAGGCTGCTGTGACGCTGCAGGACACAGAGGAGGGACACTTTTCTTCTGAGGGCTGTTACTCTCCTCAAACTGCCCTGACTCTTGAGACTTTTTCTGTTATTACCGTATTTCACTGTTCAATAACGTTTGGACGAGACGAGACTTGAGATTGGATCCACGAGAACGAGACAAGACGAGATTTTGACATAATTTCTGAGACGCAAATAGTTCGGTTTAGAAGTTGGCTTCAGAATTTGTATTTACTTCATTTAATATTTTTATTGTCTTATCAGGTCTTTTGGAACTATGGCTCTCAAAAGATGCAACCCAAAGGCACTTAACGTTTTTTTGTCCAACCCAAATGGGGAAAAAAATCTCACGAGATTGCATTGCCCAAAGACACAAACACAGCAGGATGCAAGAGCAGAGGAGATCTAAGAGAATATGAACCAACTGAGCTTCAACAGCACCAAAAATAATAAAGTACTGTCTGATTTTTACATTTTTATGTGATTTCGGTTTTAATATAAGATTCTGTTTACGTCCAGAAGAACTGACAAAAAAACTGAAATCTGAAAACAAGAATCACATTTCAGAACATGTTTGGAGACATGGAGACACAGGGAGGGCATCTGACACACAGGGACAAAGAGGACTGCAAATGATCTAAAATAATTATGTGAACAGATCCAAACCAGGTTTAACCAAAGACTAAACCAGAACCAAACCAGGACTAAAAGCAAGACTAGAGCAGGTCTAACCCAGTACTGAACCTGGTCTAAAAGAGGAACAACACAGAACTCAACCAGGACTTTGAAGACAGTTATAAGAAGTACTCAAGTAATACATTTCAGAACATGTTTGTACAGATCGAAACTCCAGAGTGAGCAGTTTTTATGCAGAAAAAGACTGGAGAAAAAATCATGAAACTTCTAAAATTAAAGCTTTTGAGATCTGCTGATTGCTTCCATTCAAGTTTTGATCCAGTTTTATCTTTTTTTTATCGAAGCCCAACTGAAGAACATCCAAAAATAAGATTAAAATTGCTCCTCTGCTTCTCCAAACAGGACCACGCTCACAGCTTTAAGTTTGTGTAATTATGTAGTGACACTGTGCGACCAGCAGAGGCCAGTGTTGGTTCAGGAGACTGGAGACCATCGATCTACAATAAAAACTTGTATTTTAATTTTTTAATTGTTCAATTCTAACTGTATTTATTTATTAATTTTTATTATTTATTAATTTTATTATTTATTAATTTAATTTAATTTAATTTAATGTAAACTTTTATTTTATTGTAATTCTATGCTGGACACACATCTGTACCTCTGAGCAAAGTGACGTCAACAAAAGAAGCAGAAACAGACTTTAAGATTAAAATAAAAATGGCAGATTTACACAAAAGTCTGCAAGAACACAGACACTTTGTACAGTCAAGTTGTTGTTGTTGTTGTTGTTTGTTGTTTGTTGTTGTTGTTTTAACTCCTCATTGTCCCTTCATTTAAAACACGTCAAATTAAAGCTAATATCTGGCACATGCCTCTGTGAAATTGTGTTAAAATTGTGTGTTAAAACTCAAAAATCTACTCTCAGTCTTTTCTCTGAGAGACGCTGAGTGGCGCTAACACTCCACCCGTCAGAGCCCTTTTGGTTTTAGCACAGGCTGGTTTTAGTTTTATGAGTTTTATCTGGCAACCCAAACCAGGGACTCATTCTGCGTTTTGATTGGACAATCGTCTTGAGAACCAGAACACCGAAAATAAACAACTCTGACTTTGTGTAAACAGATTTGTGTAACTGAATAAGCAAAGAGTCGCGGTTTTACCAATAAAATCAACAGTCAAATAGTCATATGTGATTCGTTTATGCTAGGGCCCAGGGGGAGATCACTAAATTACCTAAACATGCACAGATGACGTTTCAAACCTCTTCAGGCAGGTTTTTGATGAGGAAATGTTATAACCAGGCAGCAACACCCCCTCTCTAAAGGCGGACTGCGTAACTTTATTGGTGAAACGTCCGTCGCCTTCTCGTTTCTATGGATACATCATTGCTCTGCCTGGAATGTTCCACAGTGTGACATTAAACAGCTCTACTTTACATTTATTCAATCACAGGTGGTTTTAGAGCTCAAAAATACCTAGAAAAACAGACATTCTGACTGTGAGCGGGGTCGCCTCTCCACAGATCTGACCTGGAACTTGGTCCGGTTTGGTCTCCATGACGATAGAAAGGTTTAATGCCACACTGACGCACATCTCCATGGAGAAAAGCGTTTGACGGAATCTTCGCCAGAAAAGTTACACAATGCACATTTGAAAAACAAAATCTGAATCACCAAGAAATGGTAAATTTACAGAGATCACAACTCCATATGAATCAGCAGATCGCCCGGTCCTACGCCACAGTGGATTTAGGAGGTGTCTTGCCCAAGGACACAACAAGAAGCAGGGATCTAACCTCCAACCTTCAAATTAAAGCCTGATTAAGTGAGCGTCTGTAATAACTGAGCTGTTACTGATTCAGAGCAGCTTCACTGTGGTGTTTTGAACCGGACCTTCTCTGGATTCCTCCGACGTGTGAATGAAACAAAATCTCAAGGTAAAATTCTAAAGATGAAACATTAGAAAATCATGAATATCTGAAAATATCCTTCATCACAAACCTCTCCTTTAGAGTATTTGCTGCTCTGTGTGTGAGTCAGTGACAGCCTGTTCTCCGGCCTGTCCTCGCTCTCCTCCACATGCTGCAGATCTCACTGAATCTCAAATATCAAACACCGAACTGCTCTGGGAACAATCGAAAAGCACCATTAGCAGCGCTGTATTCTATTTCCCATTATTATAAACCCCGATGGTTTGAGAGTGCACAGGCCCAGCCCCCGATGACATCACAGTGTGGGAGCTCTGAGGGGTGACAGGGGAACACAGTGTTTTGAGCTGATCTGAGCTGCTCCTGTAATAAATCTGATGAAAACTATAAACACAAACTGCTCTGTCACTGTCCTCCAATAAACCACAGACACAGGCAGAACATGCAAAACACTAAACACCATAAAGTCCAGGAACCAAACCCAGGACCCTCTAGTAAAGGGGCGACAGTGTGAACCCCGGTGCACCTCCTGCTCCGGTCCATCTGCTCACACACACAGAGCTTCTGCTCAGAGACTAGATGAGCAGAACATTTCTCTTATTACCACAAACGGCTCTCCACAGCGACTCCACTCGCCCCGGACGCCCCACACACAAAACCAAACAGTAAATCAAACGCACTCACATGTTTAAGAAGACAGAAACGTTCTGTTTAAATACGTCACAGGTAAAACTCCAGATTCTGCTCCTTAAACCATCACCGTCAAATGTTCACATAAACACATGTTCTTTATTAGCACAAGGACTTTTAATACTTTTATTTCTAAATCTAAATGTTCATTCCTGATGCTGACAGCAGGGGGAGCTCTTTGGAAACAGACAGACATTATTTTAAGTTAGAAAATGTGAAATACTGACCCCAAGGCGAAACAAAAGCACGTTTCAAGTGCCCATGTTATGATATTTTCTAATTTCTAATGTCGTTTCCTCGTCACAAACAGAAACAGGAGTTTTGTTTTGTTTCATTCACACGTTTAACACACAAACCTGCACATTTAGGCTGAGTTCTTCTCTCAAACTTGTGATGTCATCATGTGGTGATACAGGAAGTGCTCCACTGTGTTTTTAAACTCCACAGACCTTCAGGAGAATCATTTGGATCATTTCAGCCCTGGAATTGCTGATCTCTACTGAACTAAAGGGAAAAAGCAGTTGTTAACTCGAGAACTACAACTTGATGACATCACAAGGTGGAACAGAGCGCTTGGAGCTTTGGAGATGTAGACAGACTAATAATAAAGAGTTCCTCAAACATGTGAATGAAACAAAACACAACTCCAGGTCTGTTTTTGAAGAGGAAACAACATTAGAACACGACTTGAAGCTCACGCGAGTCCATTTGAGTAATAAAGAGAAAAAGAAAGCATCACATGTTAAGTTTAAATCAAACGTACCCCAGACAGGAGTGTCTCCGCCCGTGCCCACAGCCTGCCCCTCCTCGGCGGGCGCTCCTGGGCTCTTTACTCATCGTGCCCCTGGTGCCCAGCTCACACGAGTAGCTCTTAGTGAAACATCTCCTCAGCTCTTTCATGGGAGCAGCCGTCTGTCCTCACACAAAATACTCCATAAAAACCTCCACAAAAACAAAATGTCGGCTTTGAAAATGTAAAAATGTGAATCAGAATCCGTCGTCAGAGTTTGTGGAATGCTCCAGTGTGAGAGGAACCACAGACAAGTCCCAACAGGGAGCCAACAGCAGAGACGAAATACACTGTACTTTGGAAAAACTCTGCAACTGCACTCAGAGGACTGTAAGGAGTAGTTGTACAGTAACAGTAACAGTAGTACTAAACGTAATAGCAGTAATAGTAGTAGTAATAGTAGTAACAGTAGACGTTGTTGCTGTTGTTAAAATAGTAGTAGTAGTTGAAGCAGTAGTAGTAAAAGTAACAGCAGTAGTAGTAACAGCAGTAGTAGTACTAGAAGTAGTAGTCAAGCAAAGTAACTACACTGGAATTTTTTCTTGCAGCTACAGTTTTTTCCACTTTAGTCCAAAACCAGCTCCTTTTTAGTTCCAACTGCATGAAAACTTTACGTCACAGGAGACACAAATTCAGCTGTTGTTCAAAAAATACTTGGTACAGAACAACAACAAAAATACTCCAACCAGTTTTGTTACGCTTGTAGTTTGAAAACGTCCCAACAGAATCTTCCATAAGAACAAAAACAGACTAACGAAATCTCCAAATTCTGCAAAAAGCTGCTCGGTACAAAAATTGCAAGTTGTTTTGAGAAAGTTCAAGAGTTACAACTTTATGGTAACTTGAATTTCTTGCATAAAAAAGTCTTAAAAGTGCCTCAAATGTTCTGCTCGTCTTCTGAACGTCCAAATGGCTTCAAATAGTCCTCAAAGAACGCTCACAACGCTGGATTTCTAGTGGAGCAGGTCTTAAAAACAGCTCCAAACTGTAGCTTACAAAGTGTCAAAACTGCAGCTTCTCTTACGCCTCTGATGCAACGGTTTCCCCTTTAAAAACCAAGCAAAAAAAAAAAGAAGAAGTCTGGTTAAGTTTGAGTCATTTGCGTTGGTCTGTCTCTGCTTCCTGTCACTGATAGGATTCCCCCGAGGAGCGGAGACAGTGCGCGGCGTATTCTATGACGTTCAACAACAACTCTACCAGCTAACGGCTCACAGAGGCGTGTAAACCGAGTGGACGCTGAGCTCTGAGCTGCGGGACTGCGCTGGAGTTTAAATTAAAAGGGGAGGGTCCTGGGGCAGTTTAAAGGGCAGGGGGTGTGTGCTGGTGCCGTACCTCAGGGATATTTGGAAGTACAGGAGTTTATTGTTAGCAAAGCTCCCAGAACACGAGGGAAGGGGGAGGGTCAGGGCAGGAAAAGAGTTCTGTGGAGTTACTGAAGAAACACAAAACTGACTCCTGAGAGCTTTAAGGCATGTTCTAAAGCTGTTAGCTCCACAAAAAACAGAGCTGGAGTTGTGTTTTGTTTCATTCACACTTTATTATTAGCCTTTTGTTCAGTAGAAATGGTAAATTCCAGGGCTGAAATGATCCAAATGATTCTACTGAAGGTGTATGTGGAGTTTAAAGACACAATGGAGCACTTCCTGTATTACCTTATGGTATCAGGTTCTTTTTTCTGACCAAGAGTTTCAACGATTTCGACTGTTCACTCACGGTCTTGTGATGTTTCTGTGACGTCTCTGCTCAGCTGATTTAAAAAGGATTTGGTGCTGTCTTCATACCGGTGGAGGCAGGAGGACAGCGCGATCTGCAGTCCGACTTCCTCAGGACAGTATCCCAGGTGTGTGAGAGTAAAAAAGCCCCCTCGTCCCGGTTTATCGTCCCGTGGGCATGTTTCCATATTTCAATGGCCTTTTTAATCCAGCGACGATGTTTGCTTGTTCCCTGTATGACCACATGACATCGCAAGGTGGAACAGAGTGGGGGTTTTTTTCAGTTTGAGAGAAGAACTCAGCCTAAATCTGCAGGTTTGTGTGTTAAATGTGTGTGAATGAAATGAAACAAAACATAACTCCAGGTCTGTTTGTGACAATGAAACGACATAAGAACAGACCAGAAAACAGCGTAAAATAGGACCTTTAAACAGTAGAAGAAAGGTAGCTAACACTTCACACGTTTTTGCCAAATTGCTGATCTACCCCCGTTTTCAGCCGTCCGCACTCCCTTCTCCAGTTCGATGTTTTTCATGAGTGATACTTCTAGGATTGGGCAGCGTTGCATCATCGTTTTGGTTCAGCTCCATTGGACACCACAGTTTTCTTATGCCAAAATCAGCGCACTTGTTTCTTTTATGAAGTCGTTTTAGAACATTATTGCGATTTAAAATGTCAAAATTATAACAGAATGATCCACGGGGGTCAGAGGTCAGAACTACAGAGACACACAAGCACTAAATGTCTTTTTTTTTCTTCATTTGGACCAAAACGACGACGTGACACTCCCCAGTCCTACATGTATCACAAATTAAGAAAATAAAACTGGAGAAGGAAGCGCGTATGTCAGTGGGCGAGATCGGCAAAATGGCATCTTGAAAATAAGAGATTAAAGATTCCTCAAACATGAATCACTCCAAACACAACTTCAGAGGCTCAGTGAGAACACAATTGTAACGTGGTTCAAACATCTGAAAAGTCCATTTAGCAGAGCAGCTCCTCTTTAAGCTCAGGCTCTGGTTTACGGTTCTGATGACGTTCTCCACACAGACACACGAGGAGGGAGCTGTGCGTCTCTGGAGAATGTCTGGAATGGAACGCAGGTTAAACATTATCAGATCCCGTCGTGAAACAGGACCTGAGCTCGGCTTATGTGAGATTACGTAACATCCCCCCGCGTGTCCTGCAGCCCTGACGGCAGCTCCCTGAAGAAGAACCCTAATGTCAAACTGCGTCAACAGGAGACAGCTGGAGGTTTACGGTGTGTCAGAACCTTCAGAGACGAGGTATTACACTTGTAAATGTTACGTGTTAGCAGTTAAAGGCGCATTGCATAACTTTTCTGGTGCAGGATTCATCACCTGCTTGTTTCTATGGATTTCTACATCGGTGTTCTGCCTGGAATGTTCCACAGTGTGACATTAAACAGCTCTACTTTACATTTATTCAATTACAGGTGGTTTTAGAGCTCAAAAATACCTAGAAAAACAGACATTCTGACCTGGCCTGCAACTTGGTCTGGTTTGGTCTCCATGAAGATAGAAAGGTTTAATGCCATACTGTGGAACATTCCAGACAAAGCAATAACATCTCCATGGAGAAAGCGTCTTAACGGACCCTCCACAGATCACCATGTTACTTTTTATTGTTTGGAAAATGTTCTATTTACCAAAACAAAGTATTAACATGTTTTATCTTCCTGTTTCTCTTTCGTTTTTGACGCGCTGAGTCTCCCCTCGTTTTGCTCTCCGCGCTGTGTCACTCCCCCTTCAGAGCACTCAGGAGAGATTGCTAGATTACTCATACATGAAAACCCTCTCAGGCAGGTTTTCAATGAGGAAACTGTGTTGTAACACGGCAGAAAACTCCAGTAAAGTGGATTTTGCGTAATACCTCCTCTTTAATTTAGAGTCTTGGTGAGAAAAGTTTCTACCAATGCAACAAGTCAAAGTGAATTTCTTTGTACTCAATGTCTAAAAATAAATGAAACAGACATGTGATATCATTTTTCTGTAGGATTACTCAAACATATGATTATAGTGTTTTATTAGTGCTATTATGGGCTCACTCCACTTCTGTTTCCTTTTGCAGTTTCACCACGTTTCTGTCGTTTCCTCGTGTGTGAGATTGGTGTTTTTACAGAAGTGTTATTGACTTCCTCCCGACGAGAAGAAGTGTGAAAAGAGGTGCGTCTCTGCTCAGCGCTCTCATTAAGACTTCACACGTTTTACAAAATACTGGGTACAATATGAGAAACGGGGTGAGGGGCACAGGGGTCTGAGTCTAAGGAGGGAACTGCTCAGAAGGGGGAGGAGGGTAGCTCAGAGAGACGAGGGGGAGGATGGACTCGCACTATGACACTGTCCACACACTGCGCTGATGCAAATGGAGAACTTACAGGCGCCTACGACAGGTTTCACTAAAAACACAGTTAAGATCATTATATTTTAAATTTGACCTTTTTTTTCCCCCAAATTTAGCATTTTTTAAGGTGTCAAATTTTACTTCCTGGTTGGAAATCCTGACATCACACTGCGAAATTCTCTATTTGTTACCCATAGGTAGCAGCCATGTCTCTATTGAACACAGATATTAAGATTTAACAAATTAAATTATAATAAAACAGCTTCATTTTATTGAAATCACGTTTAAAAGTATCAGAAAAAATGTGTTTCTTGTGGAAATTGTTCCAGACTCTTAGAATTCTCCCAGTGTGATGTCATCAGCGGGTTTAGAACTCTCCACTTCCTGTCATTTCCAACATGTTTTTTTTTTTTTTACTTTTCTTCACAAACTGCTTCTTTATTTGTGTAAAACTATAATTTATATTTACAACAGGTTTTATCACAATGAGAGAATCATCGAAACCTCAGACACACTACAGGCTCTGTTCACACAGTCATAAACTAAACCAAGTCTACATCAGGACTAAACTAGGACTAAGACCCGAACAACACCAGGACTAGACCAGGACTAAGGGTGCTTTCACACTGACAGCATTTGGTGCGCACCAAATGGCCCATTCGAACCAAAAGTTCTTAGTTCGGTTCGTTTTCGTTAGTGTGAATGCAATCTCGGTACTTTGGTGCGCACCAAATCAACCGGTTCGAGACCGATAAAAAGGGGTGGTCTCGGATCGCTTTATCTGCCCTACTTTGGTACGGTTCATCTGGTGTGAAAGCAACCAAACCAAATTGGACGGAACCGAATGCATTATGGGAATGCATTATGTTTCTGTTTACTCGGTCGCGAGGGCACGTCTCTTCTCCCTGAAGAGGCGTGCAATGCGCCGTCGGCGAGTCGAATAACTTATAAGTTGTCTTTGGAGTCGCAGCCGCGAAACATGTTCGAAATTATTCGAAATTGCAGAAAATTACCGTATTTTCCGGACTATAAGCCGCTACTTTTTTCTCACACTTTGAACCCTGCGGTTTATACAACGATGCGGCTCATATATGGACGGATTATTCTTCTATGAACACAGCGGATGCGCGCGCAGCTTGAGTGCAGAAAGCGCCGCTGTCTGTGCGGTGAACATGAGTTAGGGTTAGTTAGAACACTCGCTAGCGCTGTTGTCAGCATAAAACAGTTTATCGCTGCGTGATAAAATAAGTTCTGCTGCTAAATGAACATTAGTGAGTGGGATACGTCTTAATGACCCGTATGTGTTAAATGCAGGTGAAGCGTAAATGACGAGACGAAACGTCTCAAACTTCAGTAGCGGGACATCCACTCATACATGATCGATACAACTAACCCCGACCCCCGGGAGAGCCTGAAATCCTGTTGAAATCCTACAAGACACTGACATGATCCCAGACAGGACAGCGGCTCTTTCTGCTCGAGACATGCGCAGTAGAGCGCCAGAGCGACTCTCGCGCGTGACGAACTGACTCAATGCAAAAAGACGACAAAAGCTTTCAGAGGCAATACAAGCAGATGCTCGGAACTTGAAAACTTCTTGAAGACGTGGACACCTGCGGCTTATAGACAGGTGCGGCCTATATATGTACAAAAATAAAATTCTTTGAAAATGTAGTTGATGCGGCTTATATTCAGGTGCGCTCAATAGTCCGGAAAATACGGTACCTACACGTACAAAATAATGTATGATGATCAGCGCCAGGAGCACAAGGCAAAGCTGTTCCTCCATGGTGATCGAAAGTGGCGTGTTTTTTAGTCCGGTTCCGGTGACGATGGTCTTCGCGGTCTATTTTGGTTCGTTTAGAACTATGCATATGTGAAAGCAAACCGTACCCACGTCTGTTTGCTACATTGTAACATTTTTCTGACTAGTGCGGACCAAAGCAATCGAACCATAGGTGTGAAAGCGCCCTAAACCAAGTCTACATCAGCACTAAACTGGGACCAAACCCGGACCAAAGCAAATCCACATCAAGACTTTAACCGGTACTAAACCTGGTACATATGGACCTGGACTAAACCAAGACTAAACCTGGTCTACTCAAGTCTCATGACTCTCAAACAGGACTAAGACTGAAAGCAGTTTTTGTGGTTAGCACTTCGTTCCTCATTCTGACCACCGTCGAGTATTCGCCACCAGAACTGGAACTATAGTATTATACAGTATAAATGACAGTGTGTGTGTGTGTGTGTGTGTGTGTGTATATATATATATATATACACACACACACACACACACACACACACACTGTCATTTATACATTTATACTGTCATATATATATATATATATGAAATGAACTGTGTGATTATTGTGTAATAATAAATACTGTGATAAACTATAATAAGTCTCCTATTCAACTCTGTACAGCTCAAGTTTAACAGAAAACATGAAAAATACTGAGCCCCAAAGTATCCAACTACAGCTTTAATAAACTGAATACATTAATAAACTATACGTGTGTATGTGTGCCTCTACTGTATGTACGTGCGTTTGTCTATATACGTGTGTCTGTGTGTGTGTGTGTGTGTGTGTGTGTGCGTGTGTGTGTCTGATGTGTCATCTCCTCCATGTTTCTCACATGTTTCTCTGACACATACAGAGCTCCTGCTGTTGGACAACACAAGATAAGGTCACCACAGTGTGTATCACAACAGTGTGTATCACAACAGTGTGTATCACCACAGTCTGTATCACCACAGTATCACCACAGTCTGTATCACCACAGTGTGTATCACCACAGTCTGTATCACCACAGTATCACCACAGTCTGTATCACCACAGTCTGTATCACCACAGTATCACCACAGTATCACCACAGTCTGTATCACCACAGTATCACCACAGTGTGTATCACCACAGTCTGTATCACCACAGTATCACCACAGTGTGTATCACCACAGTCTGTATCACCACAGTATCACCACAGTCTGTATCACCACAGTATCACCACAGTATCACCACAGTCTGTATCACCACAGTATCACCACAGTCTGTATCACCACAGTGTGTATCACCACAGTCTGTATCACCACAGTATCACCACAGTCTGTATCACCACAGTATCACCACAGTGTGTATCACCACAGTCTGTATCACCACAGTATCACCACAGTCTGTATCACCACAGTATCACCACAGTCTGTATCACCACAGTATCACCACAGTCTGTATCACCACAGTATCACCACAGTCTGTATCACCACAGTATCACCACAGTCTGTATCACCACAGTATCACCACAGTCTGTATCACCACAGTATCACCACAGTGTGTATCACCACAGTCTGTATCACCACAGTATCACCACAGTGTGTATCACCACAGTGTGTATCACCACAGTATCACCACAGTCTGTATCACCACAGTATCACCACAGTATCACCACAGTCTGTATCACCACAGTATCACCACAGTCTGTATCACCACAGTGTGTATTACGAGTCTGTGATCGTTCTCGAGTCTGTTGCTCAAACTCTCAGGAAACGCACAGACAAACACTTCAGTCCGATTGGTCAAAGCGTCACAACAGAAGAACTGAAACCTTTGCTAAACTCAGATAAAAGCCCAGACCTCTTTAGTTGCTGAAATTTTAAATGTACATTTTCAATATGTATATAAAAAAAAAATCACCTTTTAAATATTCAGCACAGATATTTTCAAGTCCTCAAATTCAACAGTCAAAATTCAGAGTAAATTTCACAGCAAAGATCCAAGATGCCAAGGCAGAAGCAATCGATCCTGTGTGAGTGAGGAGGACAGAGGCTGTTTCCTAATGGTTCTCATCTGTGGGCGGGGTTTACACTTAACAAATAAAAGAGATGAGGTTTTAATGAGGTGAATTCTGACCAATCAGATCGCTTCACTGCACCATTTCCTGTTTGTTACTAAGTTCGATCGGATCACACAGGATAGACTGATTCTGCCTTGACGTCTTGGATCTTTCATGCAAATTTTTTTTCACTGCAAATTTTACACTCTATTTTTCTCATTTTATTACAGTTTTTACTGTTTAATTTGGGGCTTGAAAATATTCATGCCGAATATTTAAAAGGTGATTTTCTTTTTTATATATAATTGTAATAATTTTCACTTTGAAAATTATTACAATTATATAAAAAATCACCTTTTAAATATTCATGCAGATTTTTTTTATATAATTATAATTTTCACTTGAAAATTACTAGCTAAAATTCTGAATAAAAATAATTCAAACATGTTTTTCCAGAGTTAAAAAAAAATTCAAAGTGAGAAATTGAACGGCGTTTCAAATTCAAAATCTGGAATGGATTCTGGATGGAACAAATTATCCTCCTCCTCCTCCTCCTCCTTCCTTCTCTTCCTCCTCGTCCATCCTCCCCTCCTGGAGATGTGAGTTCTTTTACAAAGCCTAACCCGAGCTAAATCCGTCCTGCCTGATCCGTGTCGGTGTAGCTAATGCAGCAGTGCTGTGGAGCTCCCTCTGGCTCTGGGCCTGGAGTCAAACCCCAGTGTGTGGAACAGACGATGTGTTCACTGCTCACCACAAACGCGGGACAAACACAAACTCAAGCCTCAAACTCAGGACAGGACAGGAACCTCAAACATAAGAAAGTAAAAATCAAATAATAACATAACATTTAATACAGACGGGGAGGAGGTAAAATGTACATTGTTAAATACAGATTTTTGCTGTAATAAAGTGAGTTCTTGAGTTTAGTCAATAATAGAAATGATCAGACCCAAAACTTGTGACTTTACCTTTTAGATATTTCATGGCAAAGCACACACCCCCCGTCTGGGAGTTTGACATTATCACATTCTAGAATCTGAAAACTACCAATACAACTCATCATGAGAGATCATGATGAGGGAAATTAGAACTTAGACTTAGGCAAACTTTACTGATCCACAAGGGAAATTATTTGGACACAGTCAAACATCACAATATAATACTGTATAATAACAGAGTAACAAAAATAGATGGTGTAGCAAAAAGAGTAAGAGACATGTGTCAAATGAGACATAATTATAAAAATAAATGTATATGTACAAGTCAAAATAAAACAGAAAAATAAGTAATAAAAAATATAAAATAAACTATAAAATCACAGCTATAAACAAGAGACAAGAACGACAGTTCAAATACTCTGCTGATTGACAGGGTATAAGGTTATCTGTTACTTAAGATTGAGTTGTTGTACAGTTGTAGGGAGTATTATCTGTTACTTAAGATTGAGTTGTTGTACAGTTGTAGGAAGTATTATCTCCTCTGTCCCTCTATAGTCTGGTGCAGTGGGTGAGTTGTTGTACAGTTGTAAGGAGTATTACCTGTTACATAAGGGTGAGTTGTACAGTTGTAGGGAGTATTATCTCCTCTGTCCCTCTATAGTCTGGTGCAGTGGGTGAGTTGCTGTACAGTTGTAGGGAGTATTATCTCCTCTGTCCCTCTATAGTCCGGTGCAGTGGGTGAGTTGTTGTACAGTTGTAGGGAGTATTATCTCCTCTGTCCCTCTATAGTCTGGTGCAGTGGGTGAGTTGTTGTACAGTTGTAGGGAGTATTATCTCCTCTGTCCCTCTATAGTCTGGTGCAGTGGGTGAGTTGTTGTACAGTTGTAGGGAGTATTATCTGTTACTTAAGATTGAGTTGTTGTACAGTTGTAGGGAGTATTATCTGTTACATAAGGGTGAGTTGTACAGTTGTAGGGAGTATTATCTCCTCTGTCCCTCTATAGTCTGGTGCAGTGGGTGAGTTGTTGTACAGTTGTAGGGAGTATTATCTGTTACTTAAGATTGAGTTGTTGTACAGTTGTAGGGAGTATTATCTCCTCTGTCCCTCTATAGTCTGGTGCAGTGGGTGAGTTGTTGTACAGTTGTAGGGAGTATTATCTCCTCTGTCCCTCTATAGTCTGGTGCAGTGGGTGAGCAGGAGTGTCCATGATGGAGAGCAGTTTGTCCAGTGTCCCTCACTGGGACAAATGTCTCCAGCTCAACGCCGTTATAAGATGCATTAAAGGAACTGTGTGTAAGATTTTGAACATTAAAGGGCCCCTAGATATTTGTGTTGCCACTTTCAACGCTGAAATCCAGTTGGTTTGAACCGAAATGCTTCTCTCTGATCTGAATCGTCACTAACCCCAGCACCTGCAGCTTATCATGAATCAGCGCTAGCGCGAGAGCTTGTGAACCACCGTGGCTGCGCGTACCACAGTTTGGGAAACAGAGATACAGAGGAGGCTTGTAGATTAGCGGGGCTCTTACAGGGGCCTATAGCCGTGTCTAAAAACAGCAGAGCCTTGAGATAACAGGAGCACAACAGCGTCTCTGTAGGACTATCTGAGGTGAGGTGAGGCTCTTCTGAAGACGTCACGGAAAAGTCTGGATCCTCCTCCGTGTCTCAGAGCCTCAGAGCTCCAGAGAAGAACAAGCCTGACACCATAAAACATGTGAAGTGCCAGATATACTGAAGGAAATCCACAAAAACCCTAAAGCTGACTACTCCATATACAATACAGTGCCTATGTGCACTCTATGGTTCATTCTGTTATATTTTGGACATTTTAAATCACAATATTGATCTAAAACAACTTCATAAAAGAAACACGTCCGCTAGTTTCCACGTTAGAAAACTGTGGACTCCAATGGGAGCGGACAGGCCGTAAACGTCATCACAACAAAGTGAGATAAAGCCTGCACACTTACTCCCAAACGGCATTTAATCAATGACAACGTTTTGATCAGTGGATCTTCGTCAGGTCGTGGTTCTCTCTGTGTGACACTTCCATCTGTACCTTCGGCCAAAATTAAAAATTAACCGCGAAGATCCACCCCTCCTGTGGACAGCTGCGCATCACACTAAAGCAGAACATTTTTTTCCTTTTTTACATTTGGACCTAAATGACGACGCGATGCTGCCCAATCCTACTAGTATCACCATTGAAACATCGAAAACCAGGGGAGATCGACAATAAATAGCGTCTTGAAAATAAGAGATTAAAGATTCGTTGAACATGAATCACTCCAAATAAAACTTCAGAGGGTCAAAGAGAAGAAACGACTAGAACCTGGAGAAAAGCTCTGAAAGTCCAGTTTAAGAACAGGAGTAGAGAATGTAGCGCCCTCATGAGGAATAGCAAAGGAGAAATTCAGTTTTCACCTTCCCCTTACCCCCCCCCCCCCCCTAAAAACAAAACACTAAAATCTGCTGTTAGCTACAATAAAATGTTTTCTATTAAAATAAACTCACTATGTACCAAAAAACAAAATATGAGACATTAGAGAAGAATTAAATTAGCTTTTCACTATGGAAATGTTATTTCTTTGTCTGGAATGTTCCACAGTGTGGCATTAAACCTTTCTATCTTCATGGAGCCCAAACCAAACCAAGTTCCAGGTCAGATCTGTGGAGAGGCGACCCCTGTTTTTCTAGGTATTTTTGAGCTCTAAAACCACCTGTAATTGAATAAAAGTAAAGTAGAGCTGTTTAAAGTCACACTGTGGAACATTCCAGGCTGAGCAATGACGTATCCATAGAAACAAGCAGTAAAAAGTTCCACAGTGCACCTGGTGAAAGGTAAACTTAAAGTAAAATATGAGATTTTCTGTGTCAGTTAAACCGGAGCAGAGCAGCAGAATATTCCTCACAACGACTCTGTGAACTCTGAGCAAATGTGTACTTTCAGAAGAATCTGACAGGAGGGATTCTGGGTAACGTAGTGCACTTAAATGTGTCCTTTCTGTAGACTGCATATAGATGGGCCACAAGTCGCTGCTTTCCAAATAACACTGCAAAAAGCTTGGCCAAAACACTTAAATGTATCAGAAAATGAAATAAAAGTAGTGAAATGATCTGTCCATGCAGCAAGATCATTTTACTTGACAAGTTATTTTAAAATAAACTACCTCCAGACTAGAATTAAGTCGATAATAAATCTGAAAACAAGATGAATAACCTGATAGAAGTTTTAAAATCTTGGCCAGATCAGAGAAATTTGCCGTGAAGTGAGCACAGGCGTGAAATAACAAACTAAATCACATGTTTGAATTATGAAAAATAAAAGACTTATTCTACTGGTACATCATTTTACTTGTCCAGTGAAATCTTCTCAAATGAAGTTCTATCTTCTTAATTTGAGTAATTGGAATTTACTCAGATATTACTTCTTGCAGTGCAATAAAAGCTGTATTATTGTTATAAATAGTATTTGATTAATGACAATAGTGTTGGCAGTATCGTTAGTGATGCTGTTGTTGTTATTATAATTTTTGCTTCTGTTTTGGGGCTTTTTATTATTAATTTTACATATTTTTATTTGATTGGATTTTATTTTCATAGTTTTTTTATATTTTTATTAAATAAATTATTTTCTTGTTTTTATTTACTTTTTGTTTATATTTTCATAGTTTTTCATATTTTTATTTTTATTTAATTAATTTATTTTTCGTTTTTTATTTACTTTTTTAAATTATTTTCATAGTTTTTTCATATTTTTATTTTTATTTAATACATTTTTTTGTTTTTTATTTATTGTTTTGTTTTGTGTGTTCTTTTTTCATTTGAGTTCTGTCATGTTTTCTAGGACGGATTAGCTGGAACTACATTTTATGTTGCTCTGTTTTCTAAATTATTGTATTTTATATTTTATTTTGCCTATGCACACCTTCATAATTATACTCAGGAATTTAAATTAAAACCAGTTATATAAAGTAATTAAAAATAATGAAATTCAAACTGACAATATAAAACTGCTAAATGAATATGAAAACAAAAAAATATGGTAATTTTGAATAATGAAATTTATACCAATAATATTAAATGTGATAAAAGAATAGCATAATAAAAAAGAAGGAAAGACAGAAGAAGGATGCATGAGTAAAAGAATAAATTATAGAAGAAATTATAGATGAAATAAAATAATCTAAGAAAGAAAACTATATATATGGACATGAAAAGATGTTTGGAGAAAGTTATTATTATTATTAATAATAATAAAATTATATAATAATAATAATAATAATAATAATAATAATAAAATTATATAATAATAATAATAATAATAATAATAATAATAATAATAATAATAAAAAGCTGTATTTCTACAGTTTCTGCAGATCTGCACATGCCCAGAAGGTTCTGCACAAACACTGGTCACTTACGGCAACACAAACGCAAACAAACTACATTTTCTTCATGGAGATGTTATTGCTTTGTCTGGAATGTTTCGCAGTGTGGCATTAAGCATTTATGTCTTCACGGAGACCTAACTAAACCAAGTTACAGGTCAGATCTGTGGTCAGAATGTTTGATTTTAAGGCATTTTTGAGCTACGAAACCACCTGTAATTGAATAAATTAAGTAAGATGTCATACTGTGGAACATTCCAGGCAGAGCAATGACGTATCCATGGAAACAAGCAGGTGACGGACCCCCAACGAAGAAGTTACACAATGCACCTTTAAGCCAAACTAAAGCTACAGCTGATAGATTTTATTTCAGATACCATTTCTGTCGAGCAAAATAATAAAATAAAGTCAAGCTAACGACTAGCATGACTGAGGCAAATTCGGGAAATGGCAGTCCTTGTGGAAGAGGGAGGGGGATTATGGGTAATGTAGTGCACTTAAACGTGACAAATATCTCCAATCTCCACATAAGCCCCTTCCTTTCTCTCTTCTCTCTTTCCGTTTGCAGGAACATAACTGCGAAAGTGCCGCGGAGCTGTTCTGAAAAGTGACTCGTCAGTTCACAGTAATAGAACATCTCAGTAAGACCCGTTTCACAGTCAAATAATGAAGTGGTCTCCTTCCTCCAGCTCCTCTGCCTTTACACCAGCGTCAGAAAAGCTCCTGTGGATTCAGAGATGCTCATTTTGAAGGTGGCGTTAATTTTTTAAACGTCTGGAAACATGCGGATGACGATTTCCGGTGGAGTTCCCGACACTGGGCATGAGATAAAACCGTGAATTCAGCAGCAGCGTCTTCACAGCCGAAGCTTGTCATGGGCGACGGGACTCGAATCGTGTCTTCAGAGTCACTTACGGGCAGCTGGAACTGTTAATCTGCCGAACATAACGGAAGCTATTTTTTTTTTTAAGATAGACAAATTATAAAACGCAAATTAATTGGCAATTTATAAAAGGAAAAAATAAATAATTCAATGACATCTAGATGAAGAAAATCTGTCCATTTTCTCAGTTTTCCCAGATTTTGTCCGAGTTCCTATCGCTGACAGAGCGCAAAGGAAGTCGTCATCCGCATGTTTCCGAACGTCTTCCGGTTTTGTGATGTAAGCGTGCGCAGAGCCCGTTGAATTAAACGACCTGCACTCCATTTTCGTCCATGTTTTTGGGCAGAATGTGGCTCGTCCCAATCCAGACATGTCGTATAAGCAGCTCTTGAAGTTAAAATAAGTCCGCTGTGTACTGTCTGCATCTGATTTTAAAGAGTCTTGTTGTTCGAGAATCAAGAAGCGCGCGTTAGCATGCTAGCTGCTGTTAGCTTTACTGTCCCAGCAGAACTCCGCCACGGTCTCTCGGTACTGAAAAGCTCTTATAAAACTCATCATGGTGAGAATTTGGACGCTCTGAATGCAGAAGGTTAAGTGAGGAAGAACTTTTGACCACTGCAAACTGTTTACGATGAATTATTTCTGATTTAAATTTATTTGTTTGGAGGATAAGCCCCTTGAGATGTCTGGCAATCTTGTTTTCGAGGGAGTTCGCAGAATCACGACAGAAGACAGATACAGTAGTGCAGACAGTAGGCTACATAAATTCAGAAAAAAATAATAAAAATAATACAAAATCAACACAACCACACACAGACACACTCACACATGACTGTTAGTGAGTCAAATTTGAAAACTGAAAAACTAAAACAGAATTCAAATATATCGCAAAATAGTCAACATCTCAAAAATAATTACACGGTTATGTAAATGTTGCACCAGAGCATTTTTAAACGAAGGAACAGAAGTTAATCCGCAAATCAACGAGGAAAGATCGTTCCAATCAAAGGAGCTTTATAGTTATATAAAACTACAGTTATATAAAACTACAGTTATATATATATATGTATATATATATATATATATATATATATATATATATATATATATATATATATATATATATATATATATATGTTTTCCAATTAGTTTTTTGAGTCTTAGGACAACAAAAAACATCTGATCTGATCTGGATCTGGAATGAAATACTGTTTGAGATATTCAGGATAACGGAGATGAACGCGTTTAAAGAAAAATAATAAACAGTGAAGTTGATGTCGGGAGGACAGAGCGAGTAGGACAGTTGGTGCAACGTGGTGAGTTCTGAAGAATCTTGTGGTATTTTGATAAATGATATCACAGTAATTTAAAATGGGAAGAATTAGGCTGCGTCCCATTCCTCTGTCTTACCCCTTCCCCTTCCCCGATACCGAGCTGTGAGGGCTCGAGGTACGAATGTTCCCCTAAGAAATGGGACTCCACTCGATTACCATTTGCTTCTGTTAAACAAACTGACTTCACACTGATTTCACCTAAAAAGTGCCACGTCAAGGATTATCGGGTACCTCAGCTTGACAAAAAACGAGCTTGTTTATACATGAAAGTTCGATGAAAACGATAACGTCGGCTAAACAGACATTACTACAATTAAAACCGCAACAACAGTTCACTAAAAGTAACGTAGAACATAAGCGTCAGAATTGTAAACCTGCTAAACTGTTAATTGATATTTACAACTGCTGAAAATACTTACATTTATGAGACTCCTTGGCTGGTTGATGTGACGCTCCATCCTGATCCCAACACCTGCCTGAGCTTGTAGGTCGACCCCTTCGTTTCAAGTCTGGTAGAGATCTTACTTCATTTCAAGGGGTATGTAGCCCGAGGTCGTGGCCCTAGCCCGTGATCAGAATTAGAATCGAGACGCCCCTTCCCCTCACATGAACGCGCAAAACCAAGGGGTAGGGGTAAGACGAAGGGGTAAGACAGAGGAATGGGACGCAGCCTAAGTTGTGAGATAATCTTTTTCCTGACCAGCTGATGGATTGGTAAAGTTAAGTTGAAGCATTTTTTCATGTTTTTAAGGACAGTAAAAATCAGGTACAGAAGCTTTAAATTAGAGAAACGGATTCAAAAAGTCGATCCAGTGAAAACGACGACTGTTGGGGTTGTGTAGTTCTCGAGGAGCAGCAGGTTCTCTCAGGGTGAGAAGAAGTCCATTTAAAGCCGTTTAAACCTTTCACTGAACATCACAAACACAAACGTGATCAGGGGAAAGTGTGGAGGCGGAGACAGGACTTCCACCTCCCCAGACGCCTCCCCCTGCACCAGCGTCTACACGGCTAATGTAATCACTGTTCTAATAAGAGTTAAGTGAATTATACAGGGCAGGGGAGGACACAAGACACAAGAGACGATATGAGAGCGGAGTTAAAGAGGATGGCGTTTTTAAAGTTTCACTCTGCACTATCACAACACAATCAGCGTGCATCCTGATAATGAAACTCCTGCACATCACCTCAGGTTTGTCGAATTTCTGTGTACAGTTTTGTATCATGTTTTTGTGTATTTATGGAGAATTGTTGTGTGGGAGCGTGGGTGACGTACGCTTGTGGGTGGAGCCTCGTACAGGAGAAAGATCGCTAGATTACTCAAACATGCATGGATGACTCTAAAACCTCTTCAGGAGCGTTTTTGATCAGGTAACAATGGTAGAAAGCAAAAATATATAGAGATTTATCTGTGTTTTTGATCACATATTTTCTATTCTTGTACTTTTCCATTGCAACACTGTAATTTCCGTACTGCATGACAAGTACATGTGTTCTGATCTCCTCTGTAAAAGCCCTGATGCCCGCTCTCTGCTCCCTGCCCACTCTGCGCTCTGAGGACAGGTTTATCTGACCCACAATCTGATCCACCTGATGACCGGCGCTTGGCCCTCATGTTCCACCATAACGACGCCCCATCATCTACGCTGTCGCCACGGTAACGGGAGAGCACCATCCTTTAAACAGAGGCTGAGGAGAGGCTTCAGACGTGACAGACACGAGCATGGCAGGGAGAGGAGGAGAGGGAAAGGAAGTACACGAGCGAAGACTGAAATACTCACTGAAATACTAAATGTCCCTGTACTTTTTTTTTTTTTTCATATATTTGAGTAAAAAGTGTCCAGATTTATGGAAGATCATTAGATTTAGAATTTTAAATATCGCCACATTTCTCACTTTGAATGTTTTAACTCTGAAAAAAGGGGTTTGAATTATATAATTATTTTCAAGTCCTCAAATTCAACAGTCAAAATTCAGAGTGTAAAATTTCACAGCAAAGATCCAAGACGCAAAGGCAGAAGCAATCGATCCTGTGTGAGTGAGGAGGACAGAGGCTGTTTCCTAATGGTTCTCATCTGTGGGCGGGGTTTACACTTAACAAATAAAAGAGATGAGGTTTTGATGAGGCGAATTCTGACCAATCAGATCGCTTCACTGCACCATTTCCTGTTTGTTACTAAGTTCGAGCGGATCACACAGGATCGACTGCTTCTGCCTTGGCGTCTTGGATCTTTTCTGCGAATTTTACTCTGAATTTTGACTGTTGAATTTGAGGCTTGAAAATATTTGTGCTGAATATTTAAAAGGTGAAATTTTATATTGAATTTTAAAAACTTCGAAAATGAACAATTAAAATTTCAGCAACTAAAATTCAGAATAAAAATAATTTAAACATGTTTTTTCAGAGTCAAAAAATTCAAAGTGAGAAATTCAAAATCTAATGGACCAAATGATCTTCCATAAATATGAACCATCTGACCGGCCTCCTGCTGTGGTCCTGGTTTAGACCTGGTTTAGACCCAGACTCCTGTTGGTGCCCTGAGTCAGGACTAAACATGGACCAGACCAGGACTAGACCAGGACTAAACTTGGACTAAACCAGGTTTAAACATGGGGAGTGGGTGTTTGTTTTCTGCAGTTAAAACCTGGAAAAGTCTCTGATCATGTGACTCTGACTCGGTTTAAATCCAAAACGCTTCTGTTTCGCTGCATGTGAAAGGTTTTTATCCGCACTCTTCTCTCGTCTCTTTTAATGTGAATTATTTCTGTTTGTGATTTTAAAATCTTTGTTATTCTGTGAAGTACTTTGATTTACTTTGTGTACTTTGATTGTTCAAACAGGAGGAGGTGTGTCTGTGTTTGTGCCTTAAACAGAAACAGAGTCTTAAAGTGGAAACATCACCAAAACAACATTCAGATCACGAATCAATTTGATCCACAACTCCCTTAGGCTCATGTGTTCAGTCTGCTCCTGCCTGCTCCTGTGTGCTCCTGCCTGCTCCTGTGTGCTCCTGCCTGCTCCTGTGTGCTCCTGCCTGCTCCTGTGTGCTCCTGCCTGCTCCTGTGTGCTCCTGCCTGCTCCTGACTGCTCCTGCCTGCTCCTGTGTGCTCCTGCCTGCTCCTGACTGCTCCAGTCTGCTCCAGTCTGCTCCTGTGTGCTCCTGCCTGCTCCTGACTGATCCCGTGTGCTCCTGTCTGCTCCTGTCCACTCCTGACCGCTCCTGTCTGCTCTTGTCCGCTCCCGTGTGCTCCTGTCTGCTCCTGCCTGCACCAGTCTGCTCCTGTCTGCACCAGTCTGCTCCTGTCTACTCCTGTGTGCTCCTGCCTGCACCAGTCTGCTCCTGTCTGCTCCTGTGTGCTCCTCTGAGAAATGTTCCTTGTTGTGCGGTTTTCCTGGTTGTGCGGTTTTCCTGGTTGTGCGGTTTTCCTGGTTGTGCGGTTTTCCTGGTTGTGCGGTTTTCCTGGTTGTGCGGTTTTCCTGGTTGTGAATTTTTCCTGGTTGTGTGTTTTCTCTGATGTGGTTCAGTTTGATGAGCTCAGTCCCTTCAGCCCTTCACTACAACACACACACACACACACACACACCCACACACACACACACACCCACACACACACACACACCCACACACACACACACACACACACACACACACACACACACACACACACACACACACACACACACACACACACACACATGTAAAGCCACACTTCGGAACATTTCTCCATAGAGACAGACGGCCTTAAAAACCTGCACCAGGGACGACAGGTGTAAATGAGCTCAGGTGCTACAACCTGCACAAAGCACCTGTCCTGTTAAAGGGTCGTGTGGATTATTGATGAGACAGGGACAGAGCACAGACTAAAGAAATCAAATCAAATCAAATAAATGGATTTTATATCAGACGATGGAAACTCTCCCTCTCCCCCCGCCCCCTTCCCTCTCATCTCTCCCTCCCTCCTCCTCTCTCCCCCCCGCTCTCTCTCTCTCTCCATCTCTCTCTCACTCTCTCTCCATCTCCCTTTCTCCGCCTACCCCTCTCTCTCCCTCCTTCTCTCTCATCTCTTTCTCCCTGTCTCGCTCCATCTTTCTCCATCTCCCCCTCTCCCTCCCTCCCCCCTCTCATCTCTTTCTCTCTCTCATCTTCCCCCCCACTCTCTCTCTCCATCTCTCTCTCTCTCCCTCCCCTCCCCCTCTCCGTCCCTCTCTCTACCTCTACCCCCCCCTTCCTTTCCCGCCCAAATATGGTCAAAGAAACATTTCCTCGTCCTTATGAAACAGACAACCCTCTGTCCTGTCAATCACATCTCGCCATTTTCTCTTTGTTATTATAATTTTTTGTGATGCAAAGAGCTGCTGTGTCCAAGTCATTTCCCTTGTGGATCAGTAAAGTTTGTCTAAGTCCAATTTCTATGGAAACAAGCATCAGGTTTGTGGAGATGCAAGCCCGTTCACAGTAAAGACTCACTATTTTTTGTCCAGATTTCAGTTTTCTCTCCAATCTTAAAGCTTCTAGACGGGGTTTATTTTATTATGAAAACAAACAAGTCAAAGCCACCACAAGAATGAGACTTTCCCCCATAATCACCCAGCTTTAATCACAACTATTTCCTCAAATTGATCAATCACAATTTTCTGTTTTTATTAATTTAAAAATGGTTTCAAAAGTGCACAAACAACACAAGAAAATAATCACATCCTCCACAGTCTCCTGTCTGCTCCAAACCACAAACTCTTCCTGAATTTTCCTGACTGTCTGTGGACTAAAAGCACCAAACGCTCATTAAAACCAGAAAATCTAAAATCCATATGCAGTAATGTTGTCAAAAGAATAGAAAATCGGACACTAATCGATACTAAAACGAGTATCAAAGGTAGATCCTCATTTTTCACAGGTATCGGTACTAAAAAGTCCCATTGACAGGACAGAAGTGAACCTTTCCTGAAGCTTTAGAACGATAATCTTACAGTATTCATCTCATACTTGGGCTGCGTCCCATTCCTCTGTCCTACCCCTTCGTCTTACCCCTACCCCTTGGTTTTGTGCGTTCATGTGAGGGCAAGGGGTGTGTCGATTCTAATTTTGATCACGGGCTAGGGCCACGATCTAGGGCTACGTACCCCTTGAAACGAAGTAAGCTCTCAACCAGACTTGAAACGAAGGGGTCGGCCTACAAGCTCAGGCAGGTGTTGGGATCAGGATGGAGCGTCACATCAACCAGCCAAGGAGTCTCATAAATGTAAGTATTTTCAGCAGTTGTAAATATAATTGTAGTCATGTCTGTTTAGGCGACGTTATCGTTTTCATCGAACTTTCATGTATAAACACGCTTGTTTTTTGTCGAGCTGAGGTACCCGATAATCCTTGACGTGGCACTTTTTAGGTGAAATCAGTGTGAAGTCGGTAATCGAGTGGAGTCCCATTTCTTAGGGGAACATTCGTACCCCGAGCCCTCACAGCTCGGTATCGAGGGGCAAGACAAAGACATAGATAAAGGGGAAGGAGAAGGGGTAAGACAGAGAAATGGGACGCAGCCTTAATGTTTGCTACAGCTAAAGTGCCTTGAACCTTGAACGACGCTTGCTACTCTGTTTTATGATACAAACTGCAGAAGCTCTGGAACATTCCCAGGGTAAAACTATCAGCTAAAGTTAACATTTATAAATGGACAATACAAAAGCTTTGGTTGGACCCTCAGAAACTCTCTGCTAGACGCTCACAGACTCTTTTTGGCTGTATTTCACCCTTTTGTATTTTTATCTTGAGTTTTCAGTTCCGAAAACTTCAACGTCAGGCTGTGTCACCATGGACACCGCTGAACATTCCACCACAGACATACATGCATATGCAGTGCCGCGAGACAAAATGATCTCATGAGATTTATTTTCCAAGTGTTTACGTTCAGACTGGACGAAAAAGGGTCACGTGTTGTTGAGTTCCACCTCTTACAGTTCCAAAAAGCAGAACTGGAAACAAAAATACAAACTTAAATAAATAAAACTTTTGGAATTTGGAAACTGAACCGTCAAATGTACATGTCAGGAATTATGTTAAATTCTTGCCTTGTCTCGTTCTCATAGACTTTGATTGATTATTGATTAATTTATTTCGGTCGCAGGTATCTTCTGACATTATTCCACAGACGATCATATTTAAGACACACAGACCCAAAAGGTGTCGGCTGAAGCTTGAGCTCATTATGCCGACCCTTTATGCGGTATTCTCTTGAGCTCGGGACTCTAAGAAAACCAACGTCCACCTTGAGAACCTGCAATGGAACGCCCAATCAAATCAGGGTTTCGATATACAAACTCGGGCTGGTTCGGTGCAGACGAGTCGGTTGGATTTACGTCACAGCAGAAAAGTCGGCGCAAACAGTAAACGGGAGAATTGTCTTTTCGTCATTTTGATCTGTTCAGTCGTGTTTGTGTAGAGAAAGTGTCTTCTAAAAACTCTGTAGTGACATTTAGATTTTCTTTCACTTCATTTGACAGTAGACCGACGTGTTTTTCTGAACATGTAAGAGTCAAACTGCCATAATTGAGTCGCCGACAGTGAACGTTCGCTCACAGACTCCATTTATTAACAGGAGCTCACCATACCCGACGTTCACTACCTCAGGGTTCAGTCCGGGGGTTGAGTTCTTTGAGATTCGGATGTCGCCCTAGTGAGTTTACGTACACTGTCCCAAATGTCGTTCTACATACTGTATCTGGAATTCATAAGCGAACAAAATAAACATTAAACTTTCTCGGGCGTCCATATTTTCCCCAACCGTTTTAAAGGAACACATTTACAACTGATGTCGGGAGAACTGACTCGGATTTATCGACTACCGACATTCAGTAGAACGCGGCATTATTCCTTTGTCAGAGCATCATCTTGAAACCAGTTCATATTTATAAATGCAGCAAGAGGAAACAAACAAATCAGTAACAGTACAGCGAAGTACTACGGCACAAAGTAAGTCTCATAATTCATGTATCTGCCCAGAGTAAAACGTTTAAACTTCATTTTAAAATGGAAGAAAGTGGTGCACAGTTTGAGGTCTTCTGTACGGTTGTTCCAGAAGTCCACCCCTTTAACAAATAAACAAAATTTCATAATATCTGTTGTGATTTTCTGTTGGATAAACGTGGCTGTACCTCTGAGCTCATATCGGCTATTTCGGATTTTGAACATAATCTGTAATGATTTTGACAAGAGATTGTTGTTTACTTTGAACATGATTTTCAAAGTGTAAAGGCAAACTAAATCGTAAAATTTCAGAGTTGAAGGTTTATAAATAATGCACTGGTTGGGTCTTTATAAGCTGATAATGAAATTGCTCTTATTGCCTTTTTTTGCAAGGTAAAGACTGGATTTGTATTAGACCCAATCTTGTATCTCGTCTCGACTTTTTGAAACTGCGTCTTGTCCCGACCCCAAGACTAAACGAATTCTGTTTTTATGCCGTTCTCTCTCAAACTCTCTGGTGTTTTTTGGTCTAAATGTGGCGTTCGTGAAGATAACAGCGCGATGCTTCTGTCTCTGTTAAAGACGTGTTAAAAATGACAAATGAAAATCTCTGCTTTTAAACTGTGAACGAGTTTGTGTGAAAACGTTTGGGGAAACTTCAGCGATCGGATCTGTCTGTGTCCGGGCTCAGAATCAGACTGGAACTGGAATTCAAACTTACTTCATTTTGGTTTAGTATGATACTTTGCAGCTGATGTCCTAAACATTCCCCAACTAGAGGCACTGCTCTGTCTGAAGCTCTGTTCCTCATGTTAGACTTCAATCTGAGCTCAACCAGACCAGAAAGAACTGATTTAGCTAATACTAATTATAACTTTTCTGGCAGAGGGTACACCACTCGCTTGTTTCCATGGAGACGTGAAAGCTTTACCTTGAATGTTCCACAGTATGACATTAAAGTTCCTGCAACGATTTCTCTCGTGTATTTGAGCAACGCGTCTTTCCCCAGTACAGTTATGTGATATAAGCAGCTCTTGAGGTCAAAATAAGTCCTCTGTGTACTGTCTGCATCTGATTATGAAGCTTTTTATTGTCTGAGAATCAAGAAGTGAGTGTTTGCATGCTAGTTGTTAGTTTTAAAGTGATGACAAAACTCCGCTCTGGTCTCTGATAGTCGTTCTTATAAACTCATTATGGTGAATAAATAGGATGCTCTGAATCCATAAAGCTGCGTTTAGACTGTGGCGTCAAGGCGTTTCAGTTTCAGTTTACACCAAAGTCCACGACCACAGAGCCGCAGAGCACAACAAAAAGGCTAAAAATAACCCTATACAACCGCTTATTATTATTATTATTATTATTATTATTATTATTATTATTATTATTCAGTTTCAAGACACGCAAGATGATTTTGTATTGCACACACAGGCGAAGCACTGCGAGCGCTCTCCTTGTGGCGTTGTGTGTCGGCGTGTCGCTCTAACGGACCTTTACCTCGGCTACTCACATCAGTGTGAATATGGCAGAGTTTACAGAAGGCAGAGTATTCTCCTTTGGTGCTCTGACAAAACGACGCTCTGAGCACCAAGGATGTTTGAAGGATGTTTGAAGGACGTCTTCCTTTTTGGCATTTGCTTTTGTTAAACTTCAGACAGTTTCAAACGTCGCTATCGCAGCATCACAGGTGTAATATGGACGGGGATTTGTGGTGATGCAGCTGCAACGGTGGAGGTCGAGGGTCCAAAATGAGGACAAAATGTCAAAAATGAGGACGCATAACAGAGGTCCAGACAGAAGGCTCTAGAAATGGACTGTCCGGCCGAAATCCAGACGAATGGTCACTCTATACACGCCGCAACCTCCGCCGATCACCTCCGCTGATGGTTTTAAGTAATAAATACTCAGCTGGGAAAACAAGGCACTCGCAGACCTCAGCAGACGCCCTGGACGCACGTCAAGTATTTTTCTTCTGTTCGTCCACGGCGTCCAAGATGAGCGTTGGGGGCGTCTAAAATCAAATGCAATAGCATTCAACTACAGGCGTCCAACTACAGGCGTCCAACTACAGGCGTCCAACTACAGACGTCCAACTACAGACGTCCAACTACAGACGTCCAACTACAGGCGTCCAGCATGTATTCTGACGCCGCGGTCTGAACGCAGCTTTAGGTTAAGTGAGGAATTACTTTTGACAACTACAAACTGTTTCAAATGAACTAGTTTTGTTTTTCACATTTTAAAGGCAGAAAAAATCAGGTACAGGGACTTGGATACAGGCCTATGGATGGAAGGATGCTGAAGTAAGGCACAGTGTCCTCTGCATTTGACCCGTGCTTCAGTGTCTCTATCTGAAGCAGTGGGACTCATCTCCACATCTCGAGTTAGTATTTCTGAGATTTCTTAGTGGAGATTTGTGTATTTATAAAGTGAGTTGGTGACAGAACAGAGACTTGTTTGTGATAAAACCGGTCAAACCCTTAAGTGTGGTGTTGTGTGGTGTAGTGTGTGGTGTTGTGTTGTGTAGTGTGTTGTGTTCTCGGCTAAAGCAGTTTCAGATCTGTGAGAGAGACTTCCTGTCAGACGGATCCTGCTGCTCCAACTTCACTGTGAGGAGACGGATCTGGAGACTCAGAGACGGAGGATTTCAACCATTTTACCAACAAAAACACCTGTAATTAAATAAATACTATAGGTAAATGTGTGTAGAATCCCTCAGTCGTCCAGGTAGAATCCATAGCAAAAGGAGAAATTTAATTTTAACAACACAGACGGGAAAACCAGGGTGGGCCGCAATCTGCCGTACATCTCCACCTAAAAGCCACAGGCCACTCCTTTGAGGACAGTGAGGTCCAGATCTTGGCCAGAGAAAAGAACTGGTTTGAGAGGAGGAGTTAAAGAGGCTATTTTTGTCAAGAAAGAGAATCCTTCCTTGAACAGAAATGGAGGTCTCAGACATCATTTGTCTCCCATCTATAACTCTATCCTCAAACCTAAATCAAAACAAACTGGGAAAACAATGGGACTAGCCAGGACATGTCCAGAGGTGTGAAAACACCCATCATGGCCCTGAATGGATATGCTAACTACTCCCCCACTCCCACTCCATATTGAATAGACACACTTAACTAACTATAAACAACTCCATATTGAATCACCTGACCAACTGAAACTGTATTTAAATATGTGTGTCTCAGAGTAATTTTCATTGTAATTAAGCTCCTCCCTTCAAGCAGATATAAAGCAGTGTCCGCCAGCATCTGACCAGAACTGAAGAAGCAGCTTGGATGAGCTGTGAAACGTATTCAACCAAATAAACTCTGTCCAGTTGACAAATTAAATTTCTCCTTTTGCTATAGGTAAATGTGTTTAATGCCAGACTGTGGAACATTCCAGGCGACGAAATAACATCTCCACGGAGACAAACAGTTGACAGGGACATTATGCACCTTTAACTTACTCAGAGTCAATCCTGTAATCCTGGACTGTCCTGAATTTGAGACTTGAGTGTTCAGGAATATCTGTTTTCACCTACCCCCTATCTAGCCCCCTGCTTTTTAAATTACTTTTAAGTCTTTTGGTCAAATAAATAGGGTTTAAAAAATGTCGCGTGGTGTTTTCGTTTACAATAAAAAGAGAAAAACTGAAAATCTGTTTTGCTTCTGGTTCGAACAAGAATCAGCAGACGTCAGCTTCTGTGATGAATATTCCAATTTACAATAAACAAAATGTGACGGATCTATGTATGTACTACTACTACTACTACTACTACTATTACTACTACTACTACTACTACTACTACTACTACTACTACTACTACTACTGGTACTGCTGCTGTTGCTGCTACTACTGCCACTACAACAACAACTACGACTACGACAAGGACTATGACTACTACAACTACTACTACTACTACGACAACTATGACTACTATGACAAGGCCTATGACTCTAACTACTACTACTGCTACTACGGCGACTATTACGACTACTACTACCACAACTACGACTACTACCACTACTCCTCCTCCTTCAAGAGCAGTGACGGGTGTTTTTTTCAAGGCCTGTTTTTGTCAGTTTGAACCAAATGGAGTCAGTTCTGGTCTGAGTAACTGAAAAGAGATCGAATCATGAGCTGCAGAAGAGAAGAAGAGAAAAATAAACGGAGGGAAAATGGTGAAAACTGTTAAAACGGTGACAGATCAATACGAGGAAAAGATGGTGTTGTGTTTTTGTGTTTTTCCCACATGGGCCCAGTCCAAACATCGAACGCCGTGTTTCTGCTTTAAGGTCAGGCCCCTGAGCTCAGAGCGGAACAGAAGAGGAGGAGGAAGAGGTGGAAGAAGTAGAGGAAGAAGAGGGGGACCGCGACAGCACAGACCGACACGTTGGTCTCATCCTTTAAGAACAGAGTGTTTTCTGTTGGAGAGAAAAACAAAACAACTCCAGGTCTGTTTGTGATGCAGAACATGGACCCTTTAAGAGGAAACATCAGCCACAAACACAAACACAAACACAAACACAAACACAAACACAAACACTGGTGGAGAGAAACATGAACATTTGTACTCAAGTAAAAGTACAGTTACATGGGTAAAAACTAAAATCTTCTTAATTACAGTAACGAGAGTATTTGTAACGAGTTGTTTCCACTTTTGCTCTGACATACGACAACGGTTTAAAACATGACAAACGTCCAGGTCCAGGTCTCTGTGGACTTCCTGTTTTCTCCACCTCAAACTCTATCGATTCTTATGTCATCTCCCTCTCCGTTTCCACCACATCCCCCCTTCCTCCACCTCACTCGCTCCACCTCTCCGTCTCTGAGCACCCCCCCTCCCCCCATCTTGTTTATGTTCATGAAAATAAGACTGAAACTCATATTTTAAAGCTGCATGGTGCAAATTTTCTAGTAGAGGGTCCACCACCTCTTGTCCTCATATTGAGGTGATTGTTTTTTTCCTGGAATGTTCTACAATAGGGCAATTAATTAAACTATCTCCATAGAAACAAGCCGGACACATCACCAGGCCAAGTTACAGGTCAGATCTGTGGAGAGGGGAATCCGCTAGGGCGACCAGACGTCCCGAAAAATTTGGGACAGTCCCAAAATCTAAGCTGTTGTCCCGAATCCGGAATCCAGCCCTAAATGTCCCAGAAATTACACTCAAACAAAATAAGGAGTATTTATTTTCTGATAAACATTAAAAAGGACTGCACCAGCCCCTGACAGGCTGCCCCTGACAGCTGCCTGCAGCCCCGGCTACAGTCCATCTATGCTGTTTATTTTTTGACGTTCCACAATTAGGCGCAAATATGCACTAACGATAATCTAATTTTCATTCATTCGACGTGGCTGGTGAACCAGAACCCCAACACGCGGCTAAAAAGCAAAAGTGTCAGGACAGGTACCCGGAGGAGTCGGTGGGAAGTACCCATGGACGGCCAAAAAATGAACGCTTTCTGTAAAGTGTGTAGAAAAGAGTTTGGTGTTTCTCACGGAGGGGAGGCAGATGTTAGACTACACACAAGCAGCAAATTGTTATCATTTTGTGTTACCGCGGTAACACAGACCAAGAGCAGAGACCAACACCGCGACAGCACAGACCGCCACCGCGACAGCACCGACTGACACCGCGACAGCACAGACCAACACCGCGGCAGCACCGACTGACACCGCGACAGCACCGACCGACACCGCGACAGCACCGACCGACACGATGGTCTCGTCCTTCTTTAAGAAACCAGATGATTCCCTGTACAATAAAACTGCTGCCATTGAGCTGAACTCCATGTTCCACTGTCTGACCCTCCAACAATCGTATCAATCGCTCGACTGTGCGATGAATTTAACACCAAAGCTGAATTCAGATTCAGCTACAGCTAAACTCATCAGCTGCGGTCGCACAAAAGCTGAAGCGCTGGTCACAAACGTCCTCGCACCATTAGCGTCGAGGGCAGTGAAAGTTCAGTGATTCATTTATTGTGGGTCGGCATGTGTACACTGTTATTTTTCCACTATGACATTTTGAGTTCACGATTTTTATGAAGCAGAAATATTAATGAAAAACTTGATCTTTGAATAAAAATATGTTTGTGACAGGTTTGACATTATTGTCTGTGTGTCACCACATAGGACCCGCTCACAGTAAGAACATGTTTTTTGTGGTAGTTTTGAGAAATAAAAATCCTGTAAATGAATAAATTAGTGCTGTCGATCGAGTTAAAATTTTAATCGCGATTAATCTCATGAATGTCATAGTTAACTCGCGATTAATTGCAAATTAATGACACATTTTTGTCCCTTGAATCATCATTTTAATTCTCTTAACATAGAAAAGTGGACAGGCATTTTGTGCATTTTTATTATTATTATTATTATTATTATTATTATTATTATATTATTTTATTTTATTTTATTTTATTTTATTTTATTTTATTTTATTTTATTTTATTTTTTTTTATTTTTTTTTACAAGCAGTGGCCACAGTTTATGAAAAAACAAGTTCACTACAAAGAGCGTTAAACTAATACCTTAAATATAAGGTATTAGTTTAATGCCATACTGTGGAACATCAAGCACTAACATGACCTCCGACAGAAAAGTTACACAATGAATCTTTAATAAGAAACATTTTAATCTAAAACGGTGACTGATCAAAACAAAGGAAACAGAGATGACTCATGGTGCAAAAAGCATTCTAATTATTTCGAACAAATTTGACAAACACATTTTTTTTTCTTTTCATGACACAGAAATCGCTCCGGTCCAAACAATGAAACGTACAAACACAGATCCGCCGTTTTCGGAGTGTTTTGTCCGTTATTTAGGAAGATCTCTGTGTTTTAAAGGTCCTGTATGTCGTAAAATTATCTCCTGTGAGCTTTAAGTCGTGTTCTAATGTTGGTTCCTCCTCAAAAACACACCTGGAGTTGTGTTTGTTTCATTCATATGTTTGAGGAACTCTTTATTATGAGTCTGTCTACATCTCCAAAGCTCCAAATGCTCTGTTCCACCTTGTGATGTCATCAAGTGGTAGGAAAACGTTAGAACAGAGATCAGAAAATTATTTTTATGGTTTTACTCTTTTATTTAGTGGTATTTACTGATTTGATTTCACTAGTTTTCTTGTATTAATGAGGACAAGTGGAGTTAAACAGACCTTTATTTTACATTTATATCGTATTTTTGTATTTTTATTGTCTGTGCAGGACTTTGGACAAGGTTTTGTTCTGTGTAAATAAAGTGGTTTGGATTTGGGAGTCCCTGTGTGGACCTGTGCTTCATCTGGACACGGCACTGACCCTCAGCCTTTGCTCTCCACAAACCAGAGCAGCTGTGAGGAGCTGAGGAGGATCTGAGGATGGTCTAAAGAGGAGCTGAGGAGGGTCTAAAGAGGAGCTGAGGAGGATCTGAGGAGGAGCTGAGGAGGATCTGAGGAGGATCTGAGGATGGTCTAAAGAGGAGCTGAGGGGGGTCTGAGGAGGATCTGAGGAGGGTATGGGGAGGGCCTGAGGAGGATCTGAGGAGGGTCTAAAGAGGAGCTGAGGAGGATCTGAGGAGGCTCTAAAGAGGAGCTGAGGAGGGTCTGAGGAGGATCTGAGGAGGGTCTGAGGAGGGTATGAGGAGGGTCTAAAGAGGAGCTGAGGAGGATCTGAGGAGGGTCTAAAGAGGATCTGAGGAGGGTCTAAAGAGGAGCTGAGGAGGATCTGAGAAGGATCTGAGAAGGATCTGAGAAGGACCTGAGGAGGATCTGAGCTTCACATCAAGCCTGTCCACAAACTGCAAATGAGACAAACCTGGATGTGTCTCTGTCTCCAGGTGAAGGTTCTGGAGACACAAGTTCAGATGTGAATATGGTAACTTTTTTATTTTTATTATTACGCAAAATCAACTTTTTGGAGCATTTTGGACCTTTGGAGCGATGTTATAATGTTCCTCGTCAAAAACACGTCTGAAGAGGTGAATAGAGGAGAGATCGCTAGATGAACTCAAACCTCTTCAGGCAGGTTTTTGATGATGGAACAACTTTAGAACATGGGAGAAAGCTAAAAAAAAAAAAAAAATGTGTAGAAAATACTGAGGAAGTGTTTCTGAAAAAGCCCAAACTCCGGAAGTTTCCCCTCGAGTGTCGTGACTGAAAATCGGCAGCAAACTTTCATTACAAGGGAATCCCCAAAGCCTCAAACACCTATTTACCAAAACTGTTTACTTCTGTCACTCCACAGAAGAAAGACGGAGAGAAAGAGGGAGAGGAGAGAGGGATGGGTGAGGAAAGAGGCAGGGAGGGAGAATGAGAAAGTAAGAGAGAGAAAGAGGGAGAGAGAGAGAGGACAGAAAGAAAGGCAGAGAGACAGGGTGGGGGAAGGAGAGAGAGAGGAGAGAGGGATGGGGTGAGGAGAGAGACAGGGAGGAGAACAAGAGTGTAAGACAGAGAAGTGATGGAGAGGGAGGCAGAGGGAGAGAGTGAAAGAGAGTGATGGAGAGAACGGCGAGAGGGATGGAGAGAACGGAGAGAAGGATGGAGGGGATAATGGGCCTGTTAGAATAATAACAGACACGACCTGAGAGGAGAGAGGAGGTCTGACATTTAAGAACTGCTGTGACTGTAAAAGAGAAATGGAGAGAGGGATAGAGAGAGACGAGAGGAGGGGAGGAGGGAGAGAGATGGAGACAGGGAACGGGGGGTGACGGAGGGAGAGAAAGACTGACAAGACTGACGTTGGGGGAGAAAGAAGGGAGGAGAGAGAGGAGGAGGGAGACGATGGATAAAGAGAGAGGAGAGGGAGAGATGGAAAGGGGAGGTGATGGAGGGAGAGAGAAGAATGACGATGGGGAGAAAGAAGGGGGGAGAGAGGAGGGAGGAGAGGGATAGGGAGAGAGAGGAGAGGAGAGAGAGAGATGGAAAGGAGGAGTGACAGAGGGAAAGACTGATGTTGGGTGAGAAAGAAGGGAGGAGAAAGCGGAGGAGGGAGGAGAGAGAGACGAGGGAAAAGATAGAGAGGAGAGGAGAGGAGAGGGAGAAATGGAAAGGGGAGGTGTCGGAGGGAGAGAGAGAAGACTGACGTTGGGGGAGTAAGAAGGGAGGGGAGAGCGAAGGAGGGAGGAGAGAGAGAGATGGAGAGAGAGAAAGGAGGTTGACGGAGAGAGAAAGACTGACAATGGGGAGAAAGAAGGGAGGAGAGGAGAGGGAGAGGTTGAGAGAGGAGAGGGAGAGGAGGTTATGAGAGGAGGAAGAAAGAGAGAAAAGAGATGAAGAGAGAGGGAGAGGAGGGAGGAGAGGAAGGAGAGAGTGATGAGAAAGAGGAGCTGGCAGCAAACGTTCATTAAAAGTGTTTCCCTGAGGCCTAAAGACCAGCTCAGCTCAGATTCATTTGTTTTTCTGTTTTTAAAAAGACACAAAATAAAGTTCCACAGTTTTGCCCGACACCAAAACTATTTACACCGTCACAGCCAATCAGAGCGCGCTACCTCCGCCTCTCAGCCAATCAGAGCGCGCTGCCTCCGCCTCTCAGCCAATCAGAGCGCGCTGCCTCCGCCTCTCAGCCAATCAGAGCGCGCTGCCTCCATCTCTCAGCCAATCAGATCTCAGGACACTCATACACTAGTGAATACACTCTCTCCCCTCCATTTTCTGGTTATTTGAGCTTCGTACCATCTTCATCTTCATCTCCACCACAGCAGCAGAACCCTCCTCCTCCTCAGCCTCTCCAGCTCCTCCTCTTCGCTCCAGAGTCTCACAAACGTCAAATATTTTCAAGTCCTCAAATTCAACAGTCAAAATTCAGAGTGTAAAATTTCACAGCAAAGATCCAAGACGCCAAGGCAGAAGCAATCGATCCTGTGTGAGTGAGGAGGACAGAGCCTGTTTCCTAATGGTTCTCATGTGTGGGCGGGGTTTACACTTAACAAATAAGAGATGAGGTTTTGATGAGGCGATTTAACAGGTGATTTTTTATATTGAATTTTAAACACTTTGAAAATTAACATTTAAAATCTCAGCCACTCAAATTCTGAATAAAAATGATTCAAACATGTTTTTTCAGAGTTCAGAATTTCAAAGTGAGGACGAAATCAACGAATTCTCACACTCCAAATGAAGTTTTAAAAAGTGGCATGTCTTGATTTTATTAAAGCTCAGACTGATGTGTTTAATAAAAGTGAGAGAATCGTACCCACAACCCGTCCATCACCCAGCGGCACAGAGTGAGGAGCTGCCCCAGGGCGGCTCTGGAAGGGCATCTGACGTTATAAATCGAGTTTAACTGCAGCTGAAAATGTGTCTGTGTGTTCAGTGTTTGACGGACGAGTGAGTAAAACAAACACACGGATCTAACGACGCTCAGGTTTAACAAGAAACAACTCAGAAAACAGGGTGTAAAAGAGAGAAAGAGAAAGAAGGAGAGATGAGAGGAGGAGAGAGGGATGGAGAGAAGATGAGAGGAGAGAGGGATGGAGAGAGGAGAGAGAGGGATGGAGAGGATAATGGGCCAGTTTAAGTAATAACAGACACGACCTGAGAGGAGAAAGATCTGACATTTAAGAACCGCTGTGACTGTAAAAGAGAAAGAGAAAGAGAGGGGGATGGAGGGAGGGAGAGAAAGAGGGGAGAGGAGAGGAAAGAGAGAGAGACAAGAGAGAGAGGAGACAGAGCGAGAGAGGAGGGGGAGAAAGGAGAGGAGAGGGATCTGACATTTAAGGACTATTCTATGACTGTAAAAGAGAAAGGGAGAGGGATGAAGGGAGAGGAGAGGAGGGTGAGAGAGGAGAGAGAGGGAGAGAGAAAGAAGAGAGGCGAGAGGGAGAGAGGCTGATGAGAGAGAGAGGGAAATGCTGATGAGGAGAGAAGAGAGGCTCATGAGGAGAGAGAGAGAGATTGATGAGGAGAGAAAAGAGAGAAAGGCTAATGAGGAGAGAAGAGAGAGACTGATGAAAGAGAGAAGAGAGAGACTGATGAGTAATGAAGAGAGAGAAAGACTGATGAGAGAGAGAAGAGAGAGACTGATGAAAGAGAGACTGATGAGTAATGAAGAGAGAAAGACTGATGAGAGAGAGAAGAGAGAGACTGATGAGGAGAGAAGAGAGAGAGACACTGATGAGGCGAAAGAGAGAGAGACTGATGAGAAAGAGAAGAGAGAGAGAGAGACTGAGGAGGAGAGAAGAGAGAGAGAGGCTGATGAGGAGAGAGAGAGAGAGACAGTGATGAGGAGAGAGAGAGGGAGAGGCTGATGAGGTGAGAGAGACTGCTGAGGAGAGAGAGAAAGAGGGAGAGGCTGATTAGGAGAGAGAGAGAAACTGATGAGGAGAGAGAGAGAGAAAAGAGGCTGATGAGGAGGGAGAGAGGGAGAGACTGATGAGGAGAGAAAGAAAGAGGGAGAGACTGATTAGGAAAGAGGGAGAGAGTGAGGAAAGAGAGAGACTGATGAGGAGAAAGAGGGAGACTGATGAGGAGGGAGAGACTGATGAGGAGAAAGAGGGAGACTGATGAGGAGGGAGAGTCGTGTCGTGATGAAGAGTTTATCTGAGGACGCAGTGGAAAAGCTCCAGGTCTGAGTTTAAAGGGCCGGTACCTGATTTGAATTCACTCAAATTCAGAGAAACACTTTTTACGTCACGTGTAAAAACAGTTAAAAATCACACTTAAAAAACACGTCTGACCATCACCGCCACCGCCGCTCACGCCGCGTTCAGACTCTGCAGTGAGGCTGGAGTGTCTTGCCAAAGGACACAACAACAGATTCCACCAGAGGCACTGCCAAAAAAAAATCAGTGAGGAGGTTTGGCCAAAGGTTAAAAGTCTGATTTGGATTGTTTACGCTGCAGATGGTTTTCAGGTCTAGGCTCTGGTTTGTTTACGCTGCAGATGGTTTTCAGGTCGACGCTCTGGTTTGTTTACGCTGCAGATGGTTTTCAGGTCGACGCTCTGGTTTGTTTACGCTGCAGATGGTTTTCAGGTCTGTTCCTCTGGTCCCTGAACATTTCCCCACCTCCTGTTGAAGGGCCATCACTTCTCTGTGAAGGACTTTAAATCTGTGAGACGAGAACCTCTGAGCAGATAAAACTGGACTCCCCTCTCCCTGTGACTCCTCCCTGTCCTGGCCTCTTCTATCTGATTACAGAACCTGGTTTAGACCTGGTTTAGTCCTGGTATAGACCTGGTTTAGACCTGGTTTAGACCTGGTTTAGACCTGGTTTAGACCTAGTTTAGTCCTGGTTTAGACCTGGTTTAGACCTGGTTTAGTCCTGGTTTAGACCTGGTTTAGTCCTGGTTTAGACCTGGTTTAGACCTAGTTTAGTCCTGGTTTAGACCTGGTTTAGACCTGGTTTAGTCCTGGTTTAGACCTGGTTTAGACCTGGTTTAGACCTGGTTTAGTCCTGGTTTAGACCTAGTTTAGTCCTGGTTTAGACCTGGTTTAGACCTGGTTTAGTCCTGGTTTAGACCTGGTTTAGTCCTGGTTTAGACCTGGTTTAGACCTGGTTTAGTCCTGGTTTAGACCTAGTTTAGTCCTGGTTTAGACCTGGTTTAGTCCTGGTTTAGACCTGGTTTAGACCTGGTTTAGTCCTGGTTTAGACCTGGTTTAGACCTGGTTTAGACCTGGTTTAGTCCTGGTTTAGACCTGGTTTAGACCTGATTTACTCCTGGTTTAGACCTGATTTAGTCCTTGTTAACACTTGATTTAGTCCTGGACTAAACCAGGACCTGGTTTAGTCCATGTTCTAGTCCTGGTCTAGTTATGTTCTAGTTCTGGTCTAGGCCTGTTTCAGTCCTGGTTTAGTCCTTATTAAGGCCTGGTTCAGTTGTAGTTTACAGCCTATGGACCTGACCCCTCCCTCTCTTTCTAGACCCGCTCCCTGACCCCGCCCCTTTCCCCCTGTCCCCGCCCCTTTCCCCCTGTCCCCGCCCCTCTCCCCCTGTCCCCGCCTCCTCTCTCTCTCTCTCTGATTACGGCGCTGTTTGGACATGAGGATTATCTCGGCAGCCTTGATTGGATAATTTGGTGTTTGTTGAACGGTAAGTGGCTGGAATACAAAATCAGCTTCGTGGCTCATTTTGAAAAAAACAAAACACCTTTAGATGGAAATTACGAAATTAATTCAATCGCTTCAGGGGAAGTGCAGTCGAATTATCGAGAGAAAAATGCACCACAAGAGAAAAAAGAACTAAAGAGGCTGAAGAAACGTGACCAAACAGAGACGCTCTGATCTTTATTCACACAGGAGGATGGGAGGGCATCTGACACACAGGGAGGGCATCTGACTCACAGGGAGGGCATCTGACTCACAGGGAGGGCATCTGACTCACAGGGAGGGCATCTGACTGTCACTGAAGAGGATGTTTATGTGATTCAAAGTGGCTATGCTAATGTAATGGCAGAAACCAGGACTAAACCAGAACTGAACCAGGACTAAACTGGATCTAAAGCAGGATTAAACCAGGATTAAACCAGGACTCAACCAGGACTGAATCAGGAACAAACCAAGACTAAACCAGTACTAAAAAAAGAGCTAAACCAGAACTAAACCAGGTCTAAACCAGAACCAAACCAGGACTGAACCAGGACTGAACCAAGAGTAAAAAAAGAGCTAAACCAGGTCTAAACCAGGTCTTAATCTGCTCTACATGATCCTGGGGTTTTCATTTCATTATTTTGCCTGTAAATTAATCCCTATAACTGCCAGCCTCAGTGAGCTTCATTTGACTGGATCCGTCACACTTCCTCGTCCACTGTACTGGGACAAGATTACGTTTTGAAACTTTAAATCCGTTGCCGTTAGCGACCCTTTTCTCCGTGTCCGTCAGACTGACAGGACGAAGATCCCAAAATAGAAAAACTCTGTCAAAGTTTTCCGGAGTTTTCTGTGGAAAGACCTGAGAATATCGTCTGAGTCACAGGTCCCGTCAGCATCCCGAGGTGTGCGCATCACAAACGCACAAACGCACAAACTCACAAACGCACAAACGCACAAACGCACAAACCCGCGCACGACTGAGAGCCTTATGGAACCAATCACAGGATCAATACAAGAATCGACCTGAACAAACAGAAGAGGTACGTCTGCAAATGAAGTGATGACAAACGACAGGACGGAGGGAGAGAGATGGGAAAGAAGGGGGCAGGGAGAGAAAAAAGAGGAGGGGGAGGGAGGAAGAAAGAGAGGGAGAGGAAGAAAGAAAGAAAGAGAGAGAGAGAGAGAGAGAGGGTGGGACAAGAAGAGGGCAGAGAGGAAAAAGAGAGGAGGGGGAGGGAGGGAGAGAAAGTGAGAGGGGGAGACAGAGAGAGAGTTAGAGAGGAGAGAAAGCAAGAAAGTGAGAGAGAGAGGGGGTGAAAGAGAGAGAGGGAAAAAAGAGAGAGGGGAGGGTTAGAGAGAGGTAGAGAGAAATGGAGAGAGACAGAGAAAGGGAAATGGGGAGGTAGAGAGAGACAGAGAGAGAGAGAGAGAAAGAAACGGGGAGGTGAGACATACACAGAGAGAGGGAGACACAGAGAAAGAGAGAGAGAGGGAGATAGAAAGAGAGAGGGAGGAAGAGAGAAAGAGAAGGGGTGTAGAGAGAGAGGAAAATTGAGAGGAAGAGAGCAAGGGGGGGCAGAGAGAGGGAGACAGAAAGTGAGATGACAGACAGAGAGGAGAGACAAAGAGGGAGAGAGTGAGGGAGAGAGAAGGAGAGAGAAAGAGGGAGGGGGAGAGAGAGGGAAGAAGAGAACGAGAGGGGGGAGAGAGAGAGAGCAAGACAGAGAGGGAGAGAGAGAGGGTTAGTGAGAGAGAAGCAGAGAGAGAGAGGAAGGAAAGACAGAGAGAGAGATGGAGAGAGGGAGGGAGAGAGAAAGAGAGGAAGGGAGAGAGAGAGAGGGGAGGGAGAGACAGATAGAGAGAGAGACAGACAGAGGGAGGGAGAGAGAGAGGGGGAAGAAGAGAGAGGGAGAAAAAGAGAAAGAGAGAGGGCAGGCAGAGAAAGAGACGGATGGAGGGATGTTTAGAGAAACGAGATTACGCAACAACAACATTTATAAAAAGGCCAAACAGACCCTGACCCGGACTTACCTCGATTTGAAATTCAGACGCCCAAATTTAATCAAAATTCACTTTGAAACGACAAAATCAGTAAAAACACAAACACGGCCATTTTTAAATCCCATAATTTCCTTCACAAACAACAAAATCTCCTGTTTTATTCTGATTAAAAACTGCTAATTAAACAGAAAATTAAGAGAATCGTTTATAAAAATCGGCCAAAATAAACCAATATGAAATTATAATATTTAAACCATCTTGGATTAATATTTGTTCAGCATCAGGAGGAAATCAGCGGCTGTTTTCTTATTTTTAATTAACGTTTTGAGGCAGTGGGGCAGTAAAAGTGGAAAAACTCCTGAAGTGTTAATGAAGCACGCGGAAATGCACAATTATAATTACAATTATGTAAAAACGCGGAATTCTGATTATTTTGACGTGACGCGCACACGTTTTACTGTTTTTGTGGAACACGTGGAATTACGCGTAAACAACTCACTAAAAGACCATCGCGGATTCAAGATTTGAAGCTAAAACGATTCGTAAACCAGTGAAAAAGCTTGGAGAAAGAAGAAAAGCGAAAGAGGAGCGGTACAGAAGCGGCAAAGCAGCGAGAGGGGAGCGGTAGACAAGTGAAAGGAGGAGAGAGAAGGGGCGCGGAATGGGAGCGGCAAAATAGCGGGAGAGGAACGCTGGAAGTGCAAGAGGAGGAGTGGTGGAGAAGCGGAAACAGAGCGGGAGAAGAGCGGTGGAAGAACAGTAGAAGATTGGTAGAGAAGCTAGAGGGGAAGCGGTAAAGGAGCGGTACAAAAGCTAGATTAGGAGCGGTAACAGAGCGGTAGACGAGCGGCGTAAGATCGTACCGTTTGAGCGAAGACGGCCAGGACATGCGCGGTTTCTTGAGCCCCGGGCGCAGCTTCTCCAGGGTCCGGTTGCGGCACAGGTAGCGCTCGGTGTCCGAGTTGAAGCGCTGTTTGATCCGTATGTGCGTCCGCGGCTGTCTCCAGAGGTGCTTCGGGGGTTTGGCCAGTCCCGCTCCCTCCCGGGTCAGCGTGGCGCAGTCCATGATGTCCGGTGTCTCCGCGTTTACGCGCGGGTTCAGGTCACTGTATTTTCGTATAGCCCCAAACCACAACAGCTGTGGCGTCGCAGGATTTCACAAAATGTCGATTTAACCAACGAAAAGTTAGAAAATCCAACGCTGAAACGGACATTGGTCAATAACGGACAGTTTAACCAAGATTCAGGAAACGAGCGGATGAAGAAGTGTCCCCGGTGCGTCCCGCGGGCGGCTCCTCCGTCCGTTTGGCTCGAGTCTGAGTTGGATCAAAGTTCTTTGGTGTTGAGTTTGTCTAAAGGGAAATCCGAGCGCGTGGAGGTAGGTGCACCCTGTCAGAGCGATCGGTGGCAGGTGCACGAAGGAAGGAGCGTGGCGCGCGCTGCTCCTGCTGTTCCCGCGAGCCCAAAGCGACTAACGCGACTGACGGCGGCGACCGGGAGACTGGCGCGTGTCCGCTCCCCGTGTCCGTCTGCTGCTCTCTCTCTTTCTTTTTTTTCCCTCTCTCTCTCTCTCTCTCTCTCTCTCTCTCTCTCTCTCTCTCTCTTCTTTTTTCCTCTCTTTCTCTCTTTTTTCCTCTCTCTCTCTCTTTTCCTCTCTCTCTCTCTTTCTCTCTCTCTCTCTCTTTCTCTCTCTCTCTTCTTTTTTTCCTCTCTTTCTTTTTTCCTCTCTCTCTCTTTTTTCCTCTCTCTCTTTCTTTTTTCCTCTCTCTCTCTTTCTTTTTTCCTCTCTCTCTCTCTCTTTCTTTTTTCCTCTCTCTGTCTCTCTCTCTTTCTCTCTCTCCCCTTCACTTTCCCTCGCGCTGGTTTCTCTCTTCCTCGTTTAGCTCCTCTCCCTCCCTCTCTCTTCCTCCATTCTCTATCTCTCACTCGCAGCTTCTCTATCACTTCCTTGCTTAAGTTCCTCTCTCTTCTCTTCTCTTCTCTTCCTCTCTCTCTCGCTCATCCCTTCCTCTCGCTCTACTCTCCCTCTTCTCTTCTCTCTCTCTTTCTTTTCTCTCTCTCTCTTCTCTCTCTCTTTCTTTAATTTGACAAATGGAGCAGCGTCAATTACAATGAGAAAACATCAGGCATCAGTCTCTCTCACACGCGCACACTCTGCCTCTTCTCTTCCCTCCCTCTCCTTCTCTTTCTTCCTACCTCACTCTCTCTCTTCTTTCCCTCTCTCTGTCTTTCCTCTCTCTCTCTCCTCTCATCACTCCCTCTTTCTCTCTCCTCTTCTTTCCCCCCTTTTCTCTGTCTTTCCTCTCTCTCCTCTAGTCACTCCCTCTCTTCTCTTCTTTCCCTCCTTCTCCCCCTCTCTCTCCTCTTGTCACTCCCTCTCTTCTCTTCTTTCTCTCTGTCTCTCTCTCTCCCCTCTAGTCACTCCCCCATCTTCTTTTTTTCCCTTTCTCTCTCTCCTCTCTTTCTCTCTCTCTCTCTCTCTCTCTCTCTCTCTCTCTCTCTCTCTCTCTCTCTCTTCTCATCATTCCCTCTCTCTTTTCTTCTTTCCCTCTCTCTCCTCACTCCCTCTCTTCTCTTCTCCCCACTCCTCTCGTTTAAATCAATAAATCGGTGAATTCCTCTGCTAAAATATGATTAAACTCCTGCATAATTAAAACAGGCTTTTATTGCATTTAATTTGCATATTTATAACTCGGAAATATACACGGAAAACGGGCACAGGCGAAAGGTCAATCCATAACACTGTGTACACTTTAATGAGTCTTAAAGGTACAGAATGGCTTTAAACCTTTCTGTCTTCATGGAGACCAAACCAGACCGAGTTCCAGGTCAGATCTGTGGAGAGGCGACCCCGCTCACAGTCAGAATGTCTGTTTTTCTAGGTATTTTTGAGCTCTAAAACCACCTGAAATTGAATAAATGTAAAGTAGAGCTGTTTAATGTCACACTGTGGAACATTCCAGACAGAGAAGTGACGTATCCATAGAAACAAGCAGGTGACAGACCCTCCAGCAGGTACACAAGGCACCTTTAAACAAATTTAATTATGCAAAATCGATTTTTTTGCAGCTTTCTCCCATGTTCTAACACTGTTCCTGCCTGAAGAGGTTTTAGAGTCACCCATGCATGTCTGAGTCATCTAGAGATCTCTCCCGACTGAACACACGACTTGACAAACCTGATGTGACGTGCAGGAGTTTCATCAGCGGGACGCACACTGAAGGGGGAGTGACTTAGGGCGGAGAGCAGGAGGCTGAGACAAGCTAATGCGTCGTTTTCAGAGAATATGACATTTTCAAAACAATAAAGGGAAACGTGAAGATGAAATATGTGATGTGTTACGGTTTTTACAATAAAAATACAAATAAATAAATAAATAAATAAATAAATAAATAAATAAATAAATACATAAATAAATACAAACAAAAAAATAAATACAAAAAATACAAATAAAATAAATAAACACAAATAAAAAAATAATACAAAAAATGCAAATAAAAATAAATAAATAAATACAAACAAAAATAAACACAAAAATACAAATAAAAATAAATAAACACAAAAAAAATAATACAAAAAATACAAGTAAAAATAAATACAAATAAAAAAATAAATCCAAAAAAATAAAAATAAAAACAAATGACAACACTCATGCCTCACAGCAAGAAGGTTACGGGTTCGATCCCCGGGTCGCCCAGGCCTTTCTGTGTGGAGTTTGCATGTTTCCTCCCCGTGTCTGGATGGGTTTCCTCCGGGTACTCCGGTTTCCCCCCATCAACCAAAAACATGCAACACCCCTATGAACAGTTTACAATCAAGGACCGTCAAGGAATTCCTCCCTCCTGTGGCTCACCACCTGCAGAGGGGTTCATAGGGGTCTGGGTCTGGTGCACAGAGTAATGGGCAGCGTGCTGCCCCCGCGACCCAGCCGGATTAAGCGGGAGAAAATGGATGGATGGATGGATGGAAAAAAAAATAAATAAATAAAAATAAATATAAATACATATAAATACAAATTAAAAAATAAATACAAAATAAATAAATAAATAAATTCAAATTAAAAAAAAATACAAACCCAATACTGAGCAGTTACTCTCAGTCATTCTTAACACATTTGTTCGTTATGAATTAAACTGTAGTTTTTTATAATAAAGTGAAGAAAACACCGAACTCTTAAAAATGCAGAAACGTCCAGTGAGTTGAACTGATTTTGAGCCAATCACGTCCCAGCGTCCTCCTGACCTCTAAAAAACCTCTCCACCTCTTCATCACTCTCCATCACTAATGAAGGAGGGGAGAGAGAAGAGAGAGAGAAGAGAGAGGGGGTTCGTGAGAAAAACAAACCTCTCCACCTCTCCATCACTAAACCTTTCCACCTCTCTATCTCTCCCCTTATTCTCCAAATCTCCCCCTTTATCTCTCCTCCTCTCCCCTCTCTCCCTCTCCACCATCTCTCTCTCGCTCCCCCTTTCCCACTCTCCCTCTCATCTCTTCACCTCTCCCTCTCTCCACCTCTTCTCCTCTCTCCATCGCTAAACCTTTCCACTTCTCTATCTCTCCCTCTTCTCCACCTTTCCCCTTCTTCACCCCCTCTGCCCTCCTCTCTTCCTCTCACTCTCTCCTCCCTCCTCCACCCTCCCGCTCCCTCTCTCCATCTATCTCTCCACCTCTCCCCCTCTCCTCTGCTCTGATGGTCTCTCTTCTACTCTCTCCTCTTCTCCTTCTCTCTCCATCCCCCTCTCCTCTGCTCTGATGGTCTCTCTTCTACTCTCTCCTCTCCTCCTCTCTCCATCCTCCTCTCCCCTGCTCTGATGGTCTCTCTTCTACTCTCTCCTCTTCTCCTCTCCTTCTCTCTCCATCCCCCTCTCCCCTGCTCTGATGGTCTCTCTTCTACTCTCTCCTCTTCTCCTCTCCTCCTCTCTCCATCCCCCTCTCCTCTGCTCTGATGGTCTCTCTTCTACTCTCTCCTCTTCTCCTTCTCTCTCCATCCCCCTCTCCCCTGCTCTGATGGTCTCTCTCCTCTTCTCCTCTCCTCCTCTCTCCATCCCCCTCTCCCCTGCTCTGATGGTCTCTCTTCTACTCTCTCCTCTCCTCCTCTCTCCATCCCCCTCTCCTCTGCTCTGATGGTCTCTCTTCTACTCTCTCCTCTTCTCCTCTCTCCATCCCCCTCTCCTCTGCTCTGATGGTCTCTCTTCTACTCTCTCCTCTCCTCCTCTCTCCATCCCCCTCTCCTCTGCTCTGATGGTCTCTCTTCTACTCTCTCCTCTCCTCCTCTCTCCATCCCCCTCTCCCCTGCTCTGATGGTCTCTCTTCTACTCTCTCCTCTTCTCCTCTCCTACTCTCTCCATCCCCCTCTCCCCTGCTCTGATGGTCTCTCTTCTACTCTCTCCTCTCCTCCTCTCTCCATCCCCCTCTCCCCTGCTCTGATGGTCTCTCTTCTACTCTCTCCTCTCCTCCTCTCTCCATCCTCCTCTCCCCTGCTCTGATGGTCTCTCTTCTACTCTCTCCTCTTCTCCTCTCCTCCTCTCTCCATCCCCCTCTCCCCTGCTCTGATGGTCTCTCTTCTACTCTCTCCTCTTCTCCTCTCCTTCTCTCTCCATCCCCCTCTCCTCTGCTCTGATGGTCTCTCTTCTACTCTCTCGTCTTCTCCTCTCTCCATCCCCCTCTCCTCTGCTCTGATGGTCTCTCTTCTACTCTCTCCTCTTCTCCTCTCTCCATCCCCCTCTCCTCTGCTCTGATGGTCTCTCTTCTACTCTCTCCTCTTCTCCTCTCTCCATCCCCCTCTCCTCTGCTCTGATGGTCTCTCTTCTACTCTCACCTCTTCTCCTCTCCTTCTCTCTCCTCTCCCCCTCTCTCCATCCCCCTCTCTCTCCTCCTCCGACCTCTTCTTCTCCTTCGTTCATTCCCGATGAGAGGTCGGAGCGTTGGATCAATACTGAAGCCAATATCTGATTGTCGATCAGCTCTGGGTCCTTCAGGTGAACTCAAGTGTTTTTTTCATAATTTCTGCTCTTGAATGTGCAGATGTCGCTCTCCCTGAAGTGAAACTCAAAACGCTCTTCAGAAAAACCACCAGGAACACGTGAACGCAAACGACTTTAGGTTCAGTGTTACACAGAATTAACGGACTGTAAAATTAGCCACAAAAGTGCAGAAATGTATTTGAATTCTCTGTTTGAAAGAGAAAACATGAGACAGTAGAGGAGGAGGCAGAGAACAACTGAGCGACTGTCAGTCCGTCCTTTTTATTACCTTTAAATCCTTTAAATCAGAAATATTGTGCTTCTGTGTGTCTATGGTTAAAATTTATGGATTATTCTGTTATAATTGGGACGTTTTAAATCACAGATAAAGCCTCGTGTGAAGATAAAGTACTTTTGTACAAAAATAACAATAATATAATAATGTATTTCTTCTTCCCATTTGCCCAGGGAACAGCCTCATTCACACAGAAAACACCATTAAGTGTTTCATTTCCTGCAAAAGTCCTTTTGTTATCCACAGGCAGCTCTGATAAATGTTTTTTTTTTTTTACATAAGGACCAAAAGACGCCTGCAGGGCGGAGTGGAGCAACACAAAGCATCTGCACAGACCACAATAAGCAGACGCACAGGGACAGAACACACAAAACGCACACTTCAAGCCACGAATCTCCCTGGACTGAACGAAGACCTGGATTTCAATGTTTTTATCAGGAAACTAAACTCAAATCTGGAAGATGAATCCAAGATGACGTCGTATAGTTTTCAGTGGCCTTTGCTCATTGGTACATCGCGCTATAAAAGATTTGTACTTCTGCGTTACTTCCTGAATCCTGGACTTAAGTCACAAAACGTGTGACGTCAGAAAGGTGCAGTTCTGACCAATCAGAGAGCGAGAGCAGCGCGGGGCTCAGAGCGCGGCTAGGCTAAATCTTACAAAGCTAACTTTTAGGCACTTTATTTTAACAAAGTTCATATTGTAAAAATACATAAGAATCCCTACAAAATCCGACCTTTGTGAAAGCTGGATGCCCTGTCAGCCGAATACGGGCAGTTTGAATTAAAAAAAAATACACTGCAAATTTCTTCTGGGCCGGAGCTGCGGGAGCTGCAGTACCTGAAGTGGCCACTAGTGTTGCACATGGACAGAGGTGTCTTATCCAGTTCTTATTATAGATCCATGGTTTTTACAGTGTTTTATTCTTGTTTGCATTATTCTTGGTTTTTATAACGGTCACTGGGGTTAACAGCACCCTCTGGTGGTGTTTTCAGTCATTGTTCTCAGAGGTTCACTCCCACACTGCCTCTGTCAGACGGACGAGCCCCATTGGTCAAACACCTGTGTCACATGGTATTTTTGATTCAGTGCCGCATCTCATTTCTCTTTCCTCGCTTCCTTCTCCTCGATTCCTCTCCTCGATTCTGCAGGAAGTGGGTGAGGATGTCCCGCCCACAGAGGAGACACAGGGAGGAGAGAAGATCTAAACTCCTCACTGAGACCAAGAAAGTTTGATTCTTTTCTCTGGTATTGCTCCTGAAGCCTCCTCAGGTTCACTCCTTCTTTTTGTGGTTTTCTTTGGAACTTATTCATTTAATACGACACATTTGATTGACAGTTGAAAAATGGAGGTTCGAGGAAAGGAATCAAGGAAAAGGAAGCGAGGAAAGAGAATTGAGACGCGGCCCAGGAGGAGACCACTTAGCAATACTGTCAGTCAAACCTGTTATTAACGCTGATGGGTGTGACCTCGGAGAAAGAAAGCGTCTGATTGGTCCACATTAATGTCCACCTATTGATTTTATGTCCTGCACACAGAGACACGTCCTGCAGACAGAGACACGTCCTGCAGACAGAGACACGTCCTGCACACAGAGACACGTCCTGCACACAGAGACACAGAGACACATCCTGCACACAGAGACACGTCCTGCACACAGAGACAGATCCTGCAGACAGAGACAAAGAGACACATCCTGCACACAGAGACATGTCCTGTAGACAGAGACACAGAGACACGTCCTGCAGACAGAGACACGTCCTGCACACAGAGACACGTCCTGTAGACAGAGACACGTCCTGCACACAGAGACACGTCCTGTAGACAGAGACACGTCCTGCACACAGAGACACGCCCTGTAGACAGAGACACGTCCTGCACACAGAGACACGTCCTGCACACAGAGACACGTCCTGCACACAGAGACACGTCCTGCAGACAGAGACAAAGAGACACATCCTGCACACAGAGACACGTCCTGCAGACAGAGACACGTCCTGCGTTTGTCTCAGTCTCAGTTTATGGACAGGCTCATGTGAAGCTCAGAACCTCCAGAATTCCCTCCCTGAGCTGCAGAGGCTGCACTAGCACTGACTCTGGGGTTTAGGTAGTGACCGTTCAGATCAGAGAGAGACATTTTAGGTTTAAACACACTGGATTTCAGCTTTGAACCAGCAACCCACATGAGAGAGTCATGTGACGCTCATTCTGCTTTCTGATTGGATAATCGTCTTTAACCAAAACACTAAATTAAAACATAAACAACTTGACCAACATATGTTATTAGGTTTCAACTGCTCCCTGCGCTCTTCCTCAGAGGTTTTGACGTTGTCTTCCTACCAGTGGCTGCAGAAGGACAGCGCCATCTGCAGTCCGACTTCCTCAGGACAGTATCCCGGGTGTGTCAGAGTAAAAAAGCCCCCTCGTCCCGGTTTATAGTCCCCGCTTTTTTACTTTTTTACTCACACACACTCTTTCTGGTCAGATTGTGTTAAAATAAACTTCAGATTAAAGTCTAACAGAGCAGTGCCTCCAGTTAGCATCACACATATATGTATACCATGAGATTTGGGTATCTTTACATCCCTGTATATAGTAACAGCGTGCGCGGTGAAATGGTCAGACGTTATGGGTGATTTCGGTCAGTGCAGCAGAAGAAAGGCCTGTTCTAATAGAGGCTCTTAGTGTGAGAGGCCTGTTTCCATCCAGACGCCTCATCTCCTACACACACACACACACACACACACACAAACGCACAAACGTACACACACTCTCCACTTCTACTGATACAGCTCAAAATCATTCTAACGCCGTTCAGGGAAGGTTCATTTTTGTCCTGTCAAAGGGACTTTTTAGTATCAATACCTGCTCAAACGAGTCTCTAGGCAGTAGATTCAACACTAATTTTAGTATCGATTAGTATAATAATAATAATAATTATTATTATTATAATAATAATAGTTTTTATTTAAATAGTGCTTTTCATGGTAACACAAAGAAGCTTCACAAACATTTATTAGATGATGATGATGATTATTATTATTATTATGATATTATTATGATATTATTATTATTAATAATAATAATAATAATAATAATAATAATAATAATAGTTTTTTATTTAAATAGTGCTTTCCATGTAACACAACGACGCTTCACAATCATTTATTATTATTACTATTACTATTACTATCATTATTATTATTATTATTATTATTATTTATAATTATTTATGTATTTATTTTTTATTTGTTTCATTCATGAAAGATTAATACAAAATAATTATGTTCAAACATCAGTGTGAATGAAAAGGAGCAGAAAGAAGTCTGGACTTTTTCACACAAAATAAAACATTTCCAGCACTTCAAGTAAAATCTGTAGCAGCGACATTTATAAGCCACATATTTATGTGATACTATATTAATATTAATATTTAATATACTAATATTAAATACTTAATTAACACAAAAGGACATTTCATACTTCGTACTTTTTAGCACATCATGTTTGACGTTTCTTTTAAACACTTGAATAGATTTTGAAGCTTTGATTTTTTCATTTGGACTGTTCCTTAGGCTCACACCTTTGACTGAAACACATTTTTCTATTGTTGTTGTTCTGAATCTGGGTTTTTTAAAGATTTCAGCTCCTTTCAAATTGTAATGACTTTGTCTCTTTGTAAATTTTCTTTCTTTCACAATAAAGTAACACTGAAACACAGTCAGGACGGACAAAAACAGTAACGAGGAGCGGTCATGTGGGGGCGCTGTAGGCTCTGAGGAAAAGGTCAGTTTGGAGCAGATTTTTGAAGGTTTGAGTTTCTGATGTGAAGCAGAAGGGTTCCTGAGGGTGGGGGGGCGGCCATGGCAAAGGCTCAGTCCCCCAAAGTCCGGTGCTTTGATTTGACTGTGGGAGGGAGAAGGTTCGAGTCGGCGGATCAGAACCAGCGGGAAGGACGAGGTCTGTGAGGTCTGGAGGAGCCTGGTTATGGAGAGCTCTGAAGGTGATCAGGAGGATCTTGAAGTTGACGCTCTGTTGGATGGCGAGGCAGTGGAGCTGTTGCAGAACGGGGACGATAAGTTTTTGAAGGTCAGTCGAAGAGGCTATTGCAATAATCGAGTTTAGAGGTGATGAAGGCAGGATGAGAGTTTTGGCAGTGGAAGGGGAGAGGAAGGGGCGAATTTTTTAATTTTCGATTTTCTTGACAATCCAATTTTGAACAGCCCCACTATATAAACGCATGTTGGAGTCTAAGATCTGGAGGTGCATTCATTTAGACAGAAGAGGCAGAACTTTCACCATGACACAAACAAACAGGCGGACCATCGGGGCTCCAGGATGTCACAGATTGTCGTTTTCATTCACAAAAAATCTGAATCAATCATGATTTGAGGACGAATGACAGGATGGAGACTCTGCACATCTGAGATTTAAAATATTCACAACCACACAAGAAAACAGACAACTCCAGATGATTAAACAAACACAACTGTAGTTTTTAAGAAGACCGTTCAATCTTCGACTCAACAAGCGATAGGACAAGTTCCATTCCTGACAACAGACCAGTAGAGACGGGACAAGCTTTCGTGCGAGACAAAATTGCCGCAAGACTGTGCAGACATGAAGAAAATTATCTCATGAGCTTTTTCCTCATATTTTTACATTTGCCTTGGGTTAACTTTGCAGATTAACTCCCCTTGAGAAGCTGTAATTCCAAAAAACAGTGCTACAATGACAGCTAGGTGTGTGTAATATTGAAATATCGATATATCGTATTGTTTAATTTGATGATACAGTATTGAAATCGTGGGCTGCTGTATCGATATATCGCCAAGAGGATTTTTTGGTTTATTTTACTAAATTATTTTGTGAAAAAGTTACAATTGTGCAATACATTTTCACTGTTTTGATGAGTAAAATGCTTTTTGTTTTTTTTTACTTTGCACAAACTTCGTGGTTTAATAACGACTTTTCATATCACAGCCATGACTTAGACTTTGTTTTTTACTGAACCGTGTAGAAATAATTTGAAATATTTTGTATTTGAATCGAAAGTGCGCTGTGAAACTCCTTCATGATACCCAGCCCTACCGACAGCAAAACTGTAAAATGAAATCAACTGAAAATTGTGAAGCCAAAATTGTGAACAGAATGGTACGGTTTGTTTATTAAAAATTATATAAAAATCTTGTTCTCGTGAGCCGAATCTCGCGTCATGTCTCATCTTGGAGAAATTGTAAGTCGTCGCATCCCTAGAGATTAGTAAATGGTTTCAAAACGTAAAATGGAGGGCAGTGACTCGACTCATATGACTCGATTTATGAAGCAAAACGCAAGAGGAAGGCAGATTATTTACACTTCTGTTTCTGCCTTTCCGAGAATCACAACAGCTGCGGTTCCATCCCTGTAGTAATAACCCGTAATAACCCAGACTGACGCGCGTGTCCCTCTGACTACAGATCTGTACATTTGGAAATCTGGGACGCTCTCACCGAACACGACTTCATGCCGAGCGCCACGACCGCAGAACAAAAATCAAACTTTCATTAAATCAAGTTGGGAGAAAAGCACAGATATTTTTCCTCCACAAATGCACAAAGAGCTTTGTTCTGTACAATTTTCACAAGCTAAAAAGTCGCTAAAACAGGTCGAAGTCTGTCGGCGTCGCCATGTTTTCTTTGGTTCGTTCGGCTTCTGTGATTGGTCAGTTTGTCCAGGACCTACCGCAGTGCTGCTCTGTGATTGGTCAGTTTGTCCGGGACCTACCGCAGCGCTGCTGTGTGATGGGTCAGTTTCTGTCACATCCAAACGATTCAGCTGAAGCAGAACAACAGATTCTCAAGACTTTATGAACTTAAAAAAAATCGTGTCATGGGCTTTGTCTGAATGTGGCACCATTCCCGACTTACGGCACTGTTTAGGGGTCATGCCGTTTTCAGGGGTGTCCGAATGTCCAGTTGGTGAAAAAGTAGTGCACTCAACATTTCCCACAATGCACCTTGAAAAGTAGTGTTCATCGGCGGTCACTGGAGCGTCAATATAGACCACAATGCACTGGGAGAGTCGGGAAAACAACAGCTACAGCGACAGGAGTTTAACTGGACACAACCGACTGAATGAAGCAGAGAAAAGTACTACAAATACTACTACTGTTATACTCGTGTACTACTACTATAGTACTATTACTCACCCGACTGATGAAGCAGAGAAAAGCGCTGGTTTATGGCTCTGTTGATGCGATTCTGAATAAAACTCGACTAAATAAACCTTTCTGGTGTTAATATTCCAGTCCGTTTACGTGAAATCCAGCGTGACAAAAACTCGTCTGATTATTGTTAGTCCATAAACATTTGTGTCAGTCTGATCTGATCTTTATTTACGACAGAAATCAAGTTTTATCAGAGTTTATTCATTATGGGTGATTCTGGTCAGAGCAGAGGAAAATAAAAGAATGCGAAAATAAAACTGAAATCTAATCCAAACATGGAACTTCCACAACAACCTTCTCATTTTCTGTTGGGATCAGCTCCACAAACTTTCAACTGACAAAACTCACATCTTCGCTATTTTTGTTTCACGTGGACAGTCCCAGGAATTCCAGAGATGAACCATAAACCAGGTCAAAAAATCTACAAATCGCCAATCCGACAGTTCCACAGCAAATGTCCTGTGAACCCAAACTTTTCTCACAAACGGCGGTGAACGAATCGGGACTGGACTGACCGTAGCTCGTCGCGGCTGGCCAATGCCTCGGAGTACAGGACCTCCAGGTAGGGCAGGTGGTGGGGCAGGTAGTGGGGCAGGTGGTGGGTGGACACTCCCGGTCTTCGCGAGTCCGGGAAACGCTCCTGACACGAGTGCCTCCGAGACAGAGGGGGCAGCAGCAGGGGCCCCGAATATCTCCTCCGCACGGCCTGAGAGGGGCAAGGGAGGGACTCATGCTGATCCTGAAAACACAGAGAAAGAGAAAAAAGAGAAAAGGAGACAGATAAGAGGGTGAGACCATGTAATGTATAAAGAAGTGGACAAAGGACACAGTGTGACGTCCCCCATAGTGTTCAAGCGGGTTAATACAAACATTATAATGTGAGTCAACGGGAGCCAGAGTCAGAAGGAGCCGGAAGAGCCGCATGTGAACTTCCTATTGGGAATCATGGATCTATAATAAAAACTGTGGATAAGGCATTCTCCCTCTGTCCCCGCTCTAGTGGCCGCTTCAGGTACTGCAGCTCCCAGACAGAATTCTCCCACAGAGCGCAATGCATTTTGGGAATTCAAGAGGCTGCCAAACTGTGTGCATGCACCTCGGCAGCCATCTTGATCCATCCCATCCCCAATTCTGTTCAGTTCAATCAAGAGTGTGACTTGAAAACGTTTTCAGCCAGTACTTTTTTGTAATTCCATAAGTAAAAACATGAGAAAAAAATTTCACGAGATCATTTTTAGTATATGTGCATAATCTCGAGGTAATTTTGGTCTCCCCTGGTAAACACATCTCGTATTGTATTGTCCTTAAAAAGAACCCAAGAAGTGGCTGTACAAAAGAAAACAAAATGAACGTGTTTGGACTGTCAAAGGCCCGGCTGTCGTCCGCGTCAAATTAACCCAGAGTTTGGCTCAATGAATCAGGCCCTGAGACACTGAACGCAAAAAGGACTAAATCCATTTCTTTCTCTATTAAAATGACTCATGCAGAAAACAGACTGAATATTACCATAAAAGGTGAGCCCACAGAGCAAGAAAAATATTTAGGAATAACTTTGGATTCTCGACTAAACTTTAAAGTCATTGTGTAACTTTTTGCAACACTTCACACTTCTTTAATTTTATCTGTAAAACTCGTCATTAAATGTTTGAATGGAGCGGCTCCAGAACCGCTGACCGTCCACACGAGCCCCAGGGCGACTGCAGACAAGACGACTTTCTAAAGCTATTCAGGAAAAGTCCACTTCTGTTCAAAATTCTGGTTTAGTCCTGGTTTAGTCCTGGTTTAGTCCTGGTTCAGTCCTGGTTCAGTCCTGGTTCAGTCCTGGTTTAGTCCTGGTTTAGACCTGGTTTAGACCAGGTTAAGTCAGAGTTTAGTCCCGGTTTAGTCTTGCTTTAGTCCAAGAGGAGAAAGTGAAGAGTACGAGGAGAGGGAGAGAGAAGGACGGAGAAGGAAGACAGAGAGGGAGAGGAGGATCATTAGTCTTTTTTAATGAAGAGCGCTTCAGTCGTCTGTCAGCGAGCAGAAAGAAACGGCTCTGATTAAACGTCTTGTTTATGTTTACAGAAAAAGATTAAAAGCCATTTTTATGTGTTATTTATCTAAGAGAGGGTTATGCAAATTAGACTCTTTTTTTTTTAGCTTTCTCCCATGTTCTAACGTTGTTCCTTCATTAAAACATGCTGAAGAGGTTTTAGATCACCCATGCATGTTTGAGTAATCTAGCGATCTCTCCCGGGCCCTATTCAAACCCTCCTGTACGAGGCTCCGCCCACAAGCCTACGTCCCCCATGCTCCCACACAACAATTCTCCATAAATATACAAAAACACGATACAAAAACTGATGTGATGTGCAGTAGTTTGATTAGTGGCACACACGCTGATTGTGCTGTGATTGTGCTCTGAAGGGGGGGTGACTTAGTGTGGAGAGCAAAGTGAGGGGAGACTCTGAAAATGAAACTTATAAAACATGTTAATACGTTGTTTTCGGTGTATATAGGATTTTCAAAACGATAAAAGGAACATGGAGCTCTAAATGCTCTTTAAGGAAACTGGAACAGGAAATGGCGGCAGATCACCTCACGGATTACCTCATGCCCTGTCAATCAGCATAGTATTTGCACTGTCGTTCTTGTCTCTTGTATATAGCTGTGATTATATAGTTTATTACTTTATTACTTATATTTCTATTTTATTTTGACTTGTACATATACATTTTATAATTATGTCTCATTTGACACCTGTCTCTTAATCTTTTTGCTATATCATCTATTTTTGTTACTCTGTTATTATATTATATTGTGATGTCTGAGCTACTGTATCCAAATAATTTCCCTTGTGGATCAATAAAGTTTGTCTAAGTCTAAGTCTAAGTCTAAGATCAGAGACAGAAGAAACACCTGAAGTGTCCTCGTCTCTGCAGTTGGACATTAGAGACGTTTGCCGTCTCCTCTCGTCTGCAGTGGGGGATTATCACAGGAGACGTCTTCACACAGACTCATTATGCAGAGTGACTGAGCTCGGGCCAATTAACACGTGTTTTAATTACAGCGCGGCGCACCTGAACGAGGGAAACACACGAGCTCAGAGAAGAGAAGAGAAGAGAAAAGAAGAGAACAGAAGAGAAGAGAAAAGAAAAGAACAGAAGAGACAAGAAAAGAAGAGAAGAGAACAGGAGAGAAGAGAAGAGAAGAGAAGAGAAAAGAAGAGAAGGGAAGAGAACAGAAAAGAACAGAAGAGACGAGAAAAGAAGAGAACAGGAAAGAAGAGAACAGAAAAAAACAGATGAGAACAGAAGAGAAGAGAAGAGAAAAGAAGAGAAGAGAAAAGAACAGAAGAGAAGAGAACAGAAAAGTATAATTTTTATAATAATAATAATAATAATGATAATAATAATAATAAACTATAAATATTCACATTTTTATACAGCACTTTTCCACCTTCAAGGCTCAAAGTGTTTTACACTGACCCATTCACACACACACACACACATTCACACACCAGTGTACGCAGACACGGGGGGTGTTAAGTGTCTTGCCCAAGGACACAACGACACCATTCATCTGTGGGAGCTGGAATCGAACCACAAGTTACTTCACTCAGCTTGCCAATGTCCTGAATGTACAGGCAAACCTGATATCGCAAATGTTCACATATCGATATCGTCCTGAGGTTGGCCGAACTATATATCGGATATCGGTCTACAGCGGCGTTCCTCTCGTGGGGATATCAGTCTACAGCGGCGTTCGTGGGGATATCGGTCTACAGCGGCGTTCCTCTCGTGGGGATATCAGTCTACAGCGGCGTTCGTGGGGATATCGGTCTACAGCGGCGTTCCTCTCGTGGGGATATCGGTCTACAGCGGCGTTCGTGGGGATATCGGTCTACAGCGGCGTTCGTGGGGATATCGGTCTACAGCGGCGTTCGTGGGGATATCGGTCTACAGCGGCGTTCGTGGGGATATCGGTCTACAGCGGCGTTCGTGGGGATATGGGTCTACAGCAGTCTCGTGGTCTCGTGGTATGTGAGGAAAACACTGAAGCCGGAAAATGGTGCAAAAAAAAAAAAAAAAAAAAGAAAAAAGAAAAAAAGAGGAGAAAATCACTAAAGTGTTATTATGATATTTGTTTTGTTTTGTAGTACTTTTATTATCCTGTAGGGAAATTGTCCTCTGCATTTGACCCAGAAGTGGGCAGCAGGTTTTTGGGTTGATGGGGGAAACCGGAGCGCCCAGACACGGGGAGAACATGCAAACTCCACACAGAAAGGCCCGGGCGACTCGGGGATCGAACCTGGAACCTTCTTGCTGTGAGGCGCGAGTGCCGCCAATAAACGTGTGAGAGTGTGAGGACGAACTGAGCTGAGACACGACACCTTCACAGTCCAAGAGGGTCCATCTCTCCATCTCTCTCCCTCTCTCTTTGTGCGTGTCTATCTTTCTGTCTCTCTCCTCACTCTTCTCGCCCTTGTGTGTCTCTCTCCTCTTTCACCCTTTCTCGCTCTCCCCCTCACTCTCTAATGCTGTGTGTCTCTCTCTCCTCCTCTCTCCTCTTTCACTCTTTCTCGCTTTCTAATGCTGTCTCTCTCTCCTCTCTCCTTCCTTCTCTCTCCTTTCTCGCTCTCCCTCTCACTCTCTAATGCTGTGTGTGTTTCTCCCTCTCCTTTCTCTTCTCTTTTTCTTACCCCCCTCTCTCTCAACCGTCTGCGCTGAAAAGTGTTTAACGAGACGAGTTTTTTCGTCTTTCTCCGCTCTCTCTCTCCTCCTCTCCCCAGCTCTCTCTTTCTCAGTACCTGTTTTCACACCCCTTTTTCTGTGCCTCCTCCTCGCTCTCTCTCCCTCCCCCTCCCTCCATCCTCTCCCTTCTCCCTCCTCCTCTCCTCTAGTCTCTCCCCCTTGCTCCTCCCACTCTCTCTCCTCTTTCTCACTCTCCTCTTTCCCCTCCTCCACTCCTCTCTCTCTCCCCCTTGCTCCTCCCACTCTCTCTCCTCTTTCTCACTCTCCTCTTTCCCCTCCTCCACTCCTCTCTCTCCCCCTTTCCTCCTGCCTTTGTCCTCTCCTCCTCCCTTTATCCTCTCCCTTCTCCCCTCCTCTCCTCTAGTTTCTCCCCCTCCCACTCTCTCTCCTCTTTCTCCCCCTCCTCCCCTCTCTGTCGCTCTCCTCTCTTTCCCCTCCTCCTTCTATGCTCTCTCTCTCTCCCCTCCCTCTCTCTCTCTCCTCCCTCCCTCTATACTCTCCCCTCCCTCCTCTCCTCTCCACCCTCTCTCTCTTTCCCATTAGCTGCTTTCACAACCCTTTTTCTCTGCCTCCTCCCCTCTCTCCTCGTCTCCCCTCTCTCTCCCCTCCTCCTCCTCTCCTTTCTCTCCCCCTCCCTCTCTCTCCTCCACTCCTCTCTCTCTCCCTCCCTACCTTTCTCTCTCTCCTTCTCCCCTCGCTCCTTCCCTTTCCTCCTCCCACTCCCTCTCTTCTTTCCGCTCTTTCCCTCCTCCTCTCCTCTTGCCTCTCCACCCTCTCTCTCTTTTCCATTATCTGCTTTCACACCCCTTTTTCTCTGCCTCGTCCTCTCTCCCTCCCCGTCTCCAACCTCTCTCTCTCTCTCCTTCTCTCCCCTCCTCCTCCTCGTCTCCTCCCCCTCTCTCTCTTCTCCCCTCCCCCTCTCCTCTCTTTCTCCCCTCCCCCTCTCTTTTCTCTCTCTTCTTTCTCTCTCTTCTCCCTCTCTTCAGTCACACTGGAGATTCCAGACCCTCTGCTTAAGGTGCAAATCAGCTGATTAGTCAGATGGAGAGAGCACTTCATCACACACACACACACACACACACACACACACACGCACACGCACACGCACACGCACACACACACACCTTAAACTGACCTTAAACGGGGGATTTTCAGTTTTCTCCCACGTTATAACGTTATTTCCCCATCAAAAACCTGCCTGAAGAGGTTTTAAACGTCACCCATGCATGTTTGAGTCATCTAGCGATCTCTCCTGGGCCCTATAATGTGTGGGGCCAACAGCAGGGGGCAGCGCGCACGTACAGGCACCATTTTTACACTTCCTGCGAGAAAATAGAAACGATTTGTGACGCTGAGAGGTTTTAAATAAATAAAGTTGCCTGGGTGACATTTAAAGCCACAGTATGTAACTTTTAAAGCAAAAAAATGACTCAAATTAAAGCGTGTATGTTTGGATCACACTGAAAAACATGTGTCCTACTCTGACCGGGCTCGCCTCTCCACAAACCTGACTCTTATTTGGTCTTCTCCTGCTTGTCTCCATGGAAATGTCGTTTCTTTGTAATATTCCACAGTGGCCACGTTTACATGTTTACACACACCCCTGCCTGAAGAGGTTTTAAACGTCACCCATGCATGTTTGAGTAATCTAGCGATCTCTCCTGGGTCCTATTCAAACCTCCTTACAGTTCACAGTCTGTACGAGGCTCCGCCCACAAGCCTATGTCAGCCACGCTCCCACATGACAACTCTCCATAAATACACAAAAACACAATAAAAAAACCTGTACACAACAACTTGATTGTGTTGTGATGGCGCTCTGAAGGGGGAGTGACTTAGCGCAGAGAGTAAAGGGAGGGGAGACTCAGACCATCAAAAATGAAAGTGAAATTTACAAAACATGTTAAAAGTTTACAGTGTTTTGGGTGAATAAAACATTTTAAAAACATTTTAAAAACAATAAAAGGAAACGTGGAGGTCTGAAGATGTTGTGTTACAGTTAATACCCCACAGAAGTAAATACCCCCTCGTTAAGTTCAGCCCATTTGGGCCCAGATCTGGACTCGCAGATGTTGTCGATGTCGTAACAAAAGCCTGAGGACGTGGTGTTTGTCTCCATTAAAGAGGCAGGTCCCCACACTGTGATGAAAACACTCACACTAATGATCTTTGTCAACACCTGAGTCTGAGGACGATTCATCGGCTCTTTTCTCTTTCCTCATCAGACCCCAGGCCCGTCGATAAAAACACGGGGACACCGTTATAATAGTTTTGGATTTTTCATTATAGTTTAGTTTTACTTAGTTTTTAGAGTGGGTCTGATAGTTTTAGTTAGTTTTCATTTTTTTCTAAATGCTTAGTTTTAGTTTAGTTTTTATTAGTTTCAGTATTAGTTTTAGTTTTTTATACTTTGGGTTATTTGTCAAGTGCAGGGTTCAAAAAGACCAGTAAGTATCGGGTTATAAAACTCAACAAATACAATTTTAATACATTTATTCAAGTATTCCCCAAAGCAACCAAAATCTCCACAAGCTGCAGTATTAAGTGCAAAAACAACATCAAAACTTCCAAATTTACCAACTCAAAAATAAGTAAATAAAGAAGTAGCAGCAAAACTAACATCAGCAAGTCTCAGGAGCTGACAACGGGTTTAGTCTGAAGCCCTGAGAGAAACACCCATATTTTTCCCCCGGGGCAAGAAGACTCACATGGGCCCCCGATAACGTAAATAAATATGAGGAGGGTCCAATTCTGGGCCCTTAAAACCCGAAGGACTCAGTTACGTTTACTTTACAAGCAGGAGATACGATACGAGATACGATTTCAATTTTATCCCGATTCAGGTTTTCTTAGAATCTTTTTTCAGTCTTTAGGAGGTCAAGAAGATTGGTTAAAGTTCCTGTATTACACAAAATTGAGCTTTAATTCCCAACTTACACCAAAGCAGTAACGGCGCGTCAGTGCAGCAGCGCAGCGTACGAGCAGGTATCGTACGAGCAGGTATCGTACGAGCAGGTATCGTATGAGCAGATATCGTACGAGCAGGTATCGCTTTCTATTTTAACTGGACAATTTACACCAGCTGCATCAACGGTCGCCATTACGCTATGCGCCGCTCAAATTATGTTGGAGATCTAATTTTTCAGCGTCAACGAGGAATCTCCAGGCTTTTTATCAGGAAATAAGCACGTGGTTTCAAAATAAACTTCCGATGCTCTTTCAAAATACGTTAAAACTGCTACAGTCGCGTAAACACTCGCTCGGGGAACGACTCGTGATGGACTACGGAAAGTTTACACAGAAACTTTACAAGAACAACTTCTGAAGGAAAAGGTGCATGGAGCAGAAAACCAAAGTGAAATGGTGAGTATCTTAATTAACGCGAGTGCTGCAGATACGACTCGTTATCGCAGCAAAGCCTCGTCATCGTGTCACATTTTGTTTTGTGATTAAAAACAGAATTCATCCAATCAACCCTGAACACAAAAGAGGTGCGAAAAGTTTAGTGTTTAAACGTGAGAATCCACAGAGGCTGGAGTCGCAGGAGCAGCTCTGGGTCTCTGGTGTAAATTGAAGTTTTTAAAAGTACGAGCGTGTGCAGATCTGACGACGGTACAAGTCGCTGATGCTCCTGCTGTAAATTTAGACTTAAACAAACTTTACTGATCCACAAGGGAAATTATTTGGACACAGCAGCTCAAACATCACAATATAAAATAATAACAGAGAGAAACAAATATAGATGGTGTAGCAAAAAGAGCAAGAGACACGTGTCAAATGAGACATAATTATAAAAATAAAAATAAATGTATATGTACAAGTCAAAATAAAATAGAAAAATAAGTAATAAAATACAAAATAAAATCACAGCTATAAACAAGTTTCGGGTAAGTTGTGTTCTAAAGTCGTTTCCGCGTCAAAAACAGAGCTGGAGTTGTGTTTTGTTTCATTCATATGTTTATTATTAGTCTGTCTACATCTCCAAAGCTCCAAACGCTCTGTTCCACCTTGTGATGTCATGAAGTGGTAGTTTTCAAGTGAACAGACGCCTTTTTACTTTTAGTCCAGTAGAGATTGGGAATTCCAGGGGCTGAAATCATCCAAATGATTCTAGTGATGCTGTATGGAGTTTAAAAACACAGTGGAGCATTACCACGTGACATCACAAGGTGGAACAGAGTGTTTTACGTTTGAGAGAAGAACTCAGCCTAAATGCGCAGGGTTTGTGCGTTAAACGTGTGAATGAAACAAAACAAAACACAACTCCAGGTCTGTTTGTGACGAGGAAACGACATTAGAACATCAGAAAATAGTGGAATAAGGGCCCTTTAAAAAAAAAATAAAATAAATAAAAAATATCGATACAGCGGCCCACGGTATCGATACTGCATGACCAAACTAAACAGTACGATATATCGATTTGTGCACACCCCGTTCATCTCTTTATAATCACAGTCTTTTCTGATTTCTCTTCTTAAACATGCCACTCTGCATAATGTCATCAGAGCTATGATTACGCACAGAAATAGCTGCGGCAATCACACCCACAACCTGTGCCTGTCTGCGGCGTGCATCAGCTCAGCTCACACTGCAGGGGGCGCAATTACCAGAGCGGGCGGGTGGAGCTGCGCCTGTCACCGAGCTCCAGATGAGACGGCACAGATTCTAAAAACATCAGAGCGTGTGTGGGGCCAACAGCAGGGGGCAGCGCGCACGTACAGGCACCGTTCTTACACTTCCTGCGAGGAAAGAATAGAAACGAGTCGTGACGCTGAGAGGTTTTAAATAAATAAAGTCACCTGGGTGACATTTAAAGCCACAGTATGTAACTTTTAAAGCAAAAAAATGACTAAAATTAAAGCGTGTATGTTTGGATCACACTGAAAAACATGTGTCCTACTCTGACCGGACTCGCCTCTCCACAAACCTTATTTGGTTTTCTCCTGCTTGTCTCCATGGAAATGTCGTTCTTTTGCCTGTAATATTCCACAGTGGCCACGTTTACATGATGTTTGTTAATTCCGAATTATTTGTTCTGAATTAAATAGTTCTGAATTCAATTAGTTTACATGGAAATAATAATTCTGAATTGAGGTTCACATAACTCGTTAAATCGGTTTTATTTAATTCCGCTCATCGTCTGGGGGTGGGGAAGGTTCTGCTTGGACAGGGACACGAACGGATTTACGTCGACCTGAAGAAAACTCACACTTCAGCTGCTACCGGCTTTTTGTCATCTCGGTTTGGTTTGTGTTTTTATATTTTCTTTTCATTATTTGCAGTTCTTCCAGCGAAATTATTAAAATAATTGTTTCGGTTCAAGACTAACGTTTGCTCCGAGCTCCATCTCGCAGTGCGGCGACCCAACGAGCGTGCGCTGAGGAATAAATTAATCCGGAATAAACCACCCACTTAATTCAGAATTAAGTTTAATTCCGAACAATCATTTTCAGTAGGAATTAAGTGTTTACCTGGTCTTTTTAAAGCGGAATTTTTATTCAGAATTAACTCACTTTTAATCGAAATTAAAGCTGTTCCGCAGTCTGGTTTTAACCTTCTGTTTCTGTGGAATCCTGCAGGTGACGTCTTTCCACATCCAGAAGGTTACACAGTGTAGCTTTAAGAGGCTGTGCAGTTTTAGTCTTTTCATACCGAGAACAGAATGGACATGGAAAAACAAGGTGATTTCTAAGCGAGGTACAAGGACTCAGCTGCAGGCGCGCAGACAAGGAGCACTTAAATCAGGCTAAAAACAGTAGCTGCTGATGACTGATGCAGGTACTTTAAAAACACAAATGAGCGCGTCTGTATTATCGTAGTACTCATCTGTTTGCACTCAAAAGTCTTATATTGCACAAAATGGACTCCTGTGAGGTAGAATCAGTTTTAAAATGTTTATGACAGATTGGACTCCTCGTTTCACCAAAGATCAGAGCGAAGACGTGGAGCTCGTGGATCTAAAATAAAAACTGAAGCCGCTACACCTCTGTCCCCGCTCTAGTGGACACTCCAGGTACTGCAGCTCCCAGACAGAATTGTCCCGTAGAGCACAATGCATTTTGGGAATTCAAACTGCCCGTGTTCTGACAGGGCATCCGGCTTTCACAAAGGTCAGATTTTGTAGGATTTTCTTCTATTTTCACAACATAAACTTTTTAAAATGTTTAAATCCTCAAAGCTCCTAAAAGTGATCTTTGTCAGACTGAGCCTCGCCGCTCTGAGCCGCGCTCGCTCCGCTCTAGCAGCTCTCGCTCTGATTGGTCCAAACGCTCCACGCCGCGCTCTGATTGGCTCAAACGCTCCACACTGTGCTCTGATTGGTCCAAACGCTCCACGCCGTGCTCTGATTGGTCCAAACGCTCCACGCCGCGTTCTGATTGGTCCAAACGCTCCACGCCACGTTCTGATTGGTCCAAACGCTCCACGCCGTGCTCTGATTGGTCCAAACGGTCCACGCCGTGCATGTTACAGACGTCACGCGGTGGGAGGAGCTCACCCGGATTGAGGAAGTAAATGTGGAAGAGAAAATTATTTTAGGGTTTTTCGTTTTGTTTTTGTTCAAAATTAGCATAGTTGAGACCTGTTTAGTCCTGTTTTTAGTCCTGTTTTTAGTCCTCTTTTAACCCTGTTTAGTCCTGTTTTTAGTCCTCTTTGTAGTCCTGTTTAGTCCTGTTTAGTCCTGTTTTAGTCCTGTTTTTAATCCTGTTTGTAGTCCTCTTTGTAGTCCTGTTTAGTCCTGTTTTAGTCCTGTTTTAGTCCTGTTTTTAGTCCTCTTTGTAGTCCTGTTTAGTCCTGTTTTTAGTCCTCTTTGTAGTCCTCTTTGTAGTCCTGTTTAGTCCTGTTTTTAGTCCTGTTTTTAGTCCTCTTTGTAGTCCTCTTTGTAGTCCTGTTTAGTCCTGTTTTAGTCCTGTTTTTAATCCTGTTTGTAGTCCTCTTTGTAGTCCTGTTTAGTCCTGTTTTTAGTCCTCTTTGTAGTCCTCTTTGTAGTCCTGTTTAGTCCTGTTTTTAGTCCTGTTTTTAGTCCTCTTTGTAGTCCTCTTTGTAGTCCTGTTTAGTCCTGTTTTAGTCCTGTTTTAGACTTGGTTTAGACCTGGTGGTACTTGTAAGTCCAGTCATTTCCTTAAGCAGGACTTCATGTAAAAAAAAGTCCCACTGCTCTGTGCGTTTTTACACTGTTTAAACCTCACCTCACATGTAAAACCTACAGGCAGGAGGTAGAGGGCGCTGTTGCACACAGAGCTCTTTGTCGTGGCCGCTGAAGGACACATTTCCCATAAGCCCTTGTGACTGCGATTAACTATAAACTGAAATAATCTGGTTTATGAGAGAATCAGATAAACATTTATGACCCAAAGACGTGACGCACAACCCGGGGGTCAAAGGTCAAACAGGGAGCTAATAGATAACCCGATAATGACTACTGATATGTCTTTAAGGTTCACTGGGGCTGTGACGCTAACCGGAGGCACTGCTCTGTCTGAAGCTCTGTTAGACTTTAATCGGAGTTTTGTTTTAACACAATCTGACAAAAGAAGTGACTGAGCTGGAGCCACAGCGGGGAGATGATTCGTGTCTGTTTGTGTGTACACTGTGTCGCCGTGGTGACTGATGAACATTCCACCATAGATGTAAATACTCCACACCCCCAGCGGGATGAGATCAGAGAAACAGATGCTCAGTTTGGGTGAAAACAAACCTGCTTATGTGGACAAAAAAACGGGGAAAAACAACAAACAGGAGCAAGAAACTGCGGCGATTTTCTCAGAATCAAAAATGTCCACCCTCGTCCCTAACCCTCATTCACTCTTTAGCGCCCCCTACAGAGCGCTCATTCATTCACAGAGATTCGGACTCATAGCTCACGACATTCGGATCACGTGACTTTGGCGTCTGGGTGAAAAAAGTCCAATAAACTTCGATAAAACTTGATTTCTGTCGTAAATAAGTGTTTATGGACTAATAACACGCTGGAGTTCACGTAAACGGATGGGATTATTTGATTTTTGTCTAGGGTGAGTAGATTTCCAAAATAAAAAACTGGGACTCCGCCAGTTTGTGGTGGTTGGTAATAATAAAATTGTGAAACAAGTGCGTGTGTATGATTAACAGGAGTCAGTAAAGTCGCATTTTCTTTGTGTTTTGGTGATTTTTAAGTAGATTTTCTTCTATTTTACCAAAACTTTACTGTTATCTTGGATCAAACTGGTCAAAAATAGGGACACCTGGGACATTTCTTGTATAAAACTGGGACAAATCACTGGTTTTGAATAAATCTGCTGGGACAGTGGACACAGGGTTCAAATCTGGGACTGTCCCGGGGAAATAGGGACGTCCCTGGACACCCTATTTTTGTCTGAAATGTGGAAATTATCGCTCTTTTAACAACTGGAGTTAAGAAAAGAGTCCAACGGTTTATTTAGTCGTGTTTTATTCAGAATCAGGATCTACAGCTCCATAAATCAGCGCTTTTCTCTGCTTCATTCAGTCGGGTGAGTAATAGTACTATAGTAGTAGTACATGAGTATAACAGTAGTAGTATTTGTAGTACTTTTCTCTGCTTCATTCAGTCGGGTGAGTAATAGTACTATAGTAGTAGTACATGAGTATAACAGTAGTAGTATTTGTAGTACTTTTCTCTGCTTCATTCAGTCGGGTGAGTAATAGTACTATAGTAGTAGTACATGAGTATAACAGTAGTAGTATTTGTAGTACTTTTCTCTGCTTCATTCAGTCGGATGAGTAATAGTACTATAGTAGTAGTACATGAGTATAACAGTAGTAGTATTTGTAGTACTTTTCTCTGCTTCATTCAGTCGGGTGAGTAATAGTACTATAGTAGTAGTACACGAGTATAACAGTAGTAGTATTTGTAGTACTTTTATCTGCTTCATTCAGTCGGTTGTGTCCATTTAAACACCTGTCTCTGTAGCCGTTGTTTTCCCGACTCTCCCAGTGCATTGTGGTCTATATTGACGCTCTAGTGACACCGATGAACACTACTTTTCAAGGTGCATTGTGGGAAATGTTGAGTGCACTACTTTTTCACCAACTGGACATTCGGACACCCCTGAAAATGGCGTAAATCGGGAATAGTGCGACATTCGGACACCCCTGAAAATGGCGTAAATCGGGAATAGTGCGACATTCGGACACAGCCGTATTTTGTTGTGAACGATCCAGATTCAGAGTTTTGGCGAGGCGAGATCTTCTGCGTTCGAGAAATACGTGACACAAACGAATGCCTGTGTTTGGATCTTTGTCTGAGGTTTGTCACACTCTAAGGTGCACGATGGAACTTTTCTGCTTGTGTCTCCATGGAGATATTGCTGTTTCGCTTTGATTATTCCACAGTACGGAAATAAACTTAGTAATCACAATAGAGACAGGTTAATGGTCAGATCTGCGGAGTAGCGAGCCCGCACATAAGAAGTCATGTTTTAAAGGTATTCTTGAGCTATAAAACACCTGTAAATGTTTAATGCCCTACTGCGGAACAT